>CM056055.1:92138865-92447465 GCA_029574335.1 Rana kukunoris | reverse complement strand
AGGACGACTTTAGTCGGGGGAGAGGGGAGGAGAGAGCTAGAGCTGGGGAATGACGAGAGGGGGATGAATGAGAAATTGGGCTAAATTTTTAAGGAGTCTGAGAGCTAGGCCCTGTCAGTTACAGCCACACCCTAGAAAACTCTAATAATAGTCAGGGTACTCCCCCATTCTGTCCCTGACTACGCGCTACTATAATCCTCCAGGAGAGTCATTGTGCCGGCTGTGGGAAAACAGAAAGGAGAAGAGAAGACCACGAGACCTAAATATATCGAAAAATTATCATCTGTCTGTCACACACTGGTTGAATTAAAGGACCCCACCACGCGAGGACCCAGACCTGTTAAAACAAACTGTTCCCTGACACACCGCAGCCCACCTGCTGGAGATGCCAACAAGATGCAGGGGCACCATGTTACACATATTTTGGTCCTGCCCGCGGATTAGGGGGGCTTCTGGGGTGAGGTGCGTGGATCACACAAACAATTTATGGGAAGTATGGTACCGGACGACCCGGCCTACTTTCTCCTACACGCACATGACATGTCACCTAAGGTGGTACAAAAAATCAGTATGCGGCTCACCTCCTGGACGCAGCTAAAGCCTGCGTTCCCCTCCTCTGGAAGTCCCCTCAGCCGCCGACTATTGCTATGTGGCTGCATAAAGTGGATGCGATCAGTCGTATGGAAGATCTAATCCTGTCTGGCCAGCAGAGAGAGGAGGCATATACGGAAACGTGGCAACTATTCAACATCTTCAGATACTCTGAAGAAGGCCAGAGACTCAGGGAGACGGACTACAACCTGCCGCCTCCATCGTAGTTGGGTCACATCCCGGTGAAGTAACTTAACAGAATGAGATTTAGTCAGAAACCAAACTTAAAATACGCCCTTAGTGGGTGCATTTTGAATTTAAAACTTGCCATGCTCGTGGCAATCCCCCCCCCCCACACCCTTATATATCCCCTCCACCCTCTCACGCTTCCCCCTCTTTCTTTGCTCTATCCTATATCTTTATCTACTACTACTCTATTCTACTGCAGAATACAGAAAATGGGATGGGGAACCAGCTCGCTCGAGACCGATAGATGAGTGACAGATGGACAGTGAAAGATGGTTTCTGGGGATATACATGTCATAGAATGTCCATACTTCTGTTAATACCTGTACTCGTCGCTGTTATGTGCTCTACATGGAATGTATGTATGCAATTTATTAAGACTGTATGTTGATGGTCCGTGTGGACTGGTTTCCTTTTCTGATGATAAATAAAATATTTAAATAAAGGATACAAAGAATTCCCTAAACGTATGCATAATTTCTATTGTATCAGTAGAGATTTCTCCACTTCCCCAGATGACCTAACCACTGCAACAGTAGAAGGGGGGGGGCATGGATCTAATCAGCAAAGACAGCATGCACCCCACTCTCTCTCCTTCCCTAAACTGGCTCTGTTTCTGGAATATACTCCCTCCATCCTTTTTGATATGGCCATTTTATAGAATTGATGTTTATCTAACCACTCCTATAATCTGAGGTTGGAGCTTCAATAAATCGCTTCTCTGCCTGTATAGTCTCATTTCTGATCTCTCTCTCCCCTCCCTAGTGTTTCCCTTTGTTTTCCCTTTGCTACATGTTGGATCAGGAGGCCTCTAAGGTAGGCTTTTAGGGAGTCCCAGACCACTCCAACAGGCTCTGTACCCACATTAATCTGCACAAAATCTTTTAGGCCAGTCATCACTATGCTAGAGTCCCCCATCAACTCAAGCCAATGAGGGTTAATTACTAATTGTTTATCCAGTGTGAGATCAATTAATTTGTGCATAACGTCAAATTTGAACGGGGAAGGTATATAAACATTTGCTATCACAAATCATTTATTTTCAATTAAACAAAATAAAATAAAAATATACCTGCCCTGGTCAACAATCCTGCTCTCCCTGAAGGAGAACGCTAATCCTTTCCCCAATATGCTCACTCCCCTAGAATACGAAGAGTGAAATGAATAGTAAAGGGATTGAAATTTTTGGCCGCTTAGCTGTGTAGCTGTAGTTTTAGTCAAATGTGTCTCCTGCAGACAGAACAGTCCGGACCCTCTCCCCCCCCCCCCCCCCAGCATATCCAGAATCATAGCTCTTTTAATTGGATTCCCCATTCCTCGAACATTCAAGGAATTTATAGAGAAAGTCCTATCTGCCATGTCACTGCATTAGAGTGAGACAATGGGGCTGATTTACCAAGCCTTTTCTCCATGATTCATGGAGCAAAGGCTGGAGCAACAGCCGTTTTGGCATTTACTAAAAGAAAGGAATTACTACAATGCCGAGTGTGCCCAGGAGGGGGCGCATGGTGTGCCCCTATGGACCTGGCGCACAGCATTTAGAAATGTAAAATTAAAGTGTTTGGGAGTGAGTTTATTGGGGGGGGGGATGTGGGGAAGTGTAGTGACATGTGTTTGTTTAACATTTACGGGCCGAATTGAAAGTGAAAATTGGAGTTAGTACTCACCGGTAACTCCTTTTCCGGTAGTCTTCCAGGACAGCCCCTGAGAGATGGAGTCCCTCTAATCGAGACAGGAAACACGTTGCCACAATCTTTAAAAGGACTGCCCCTTCAGTCCCTGGTCAGTCTTACCCCAAGAACCGAAGGATGGAACTGCAAGATATAACCAGAACAGGTTAACATGTAAATGCATTACATAACAATTCTTAAACAGAAGGGTGGGATCGTGCTGTCCTGGAAGACTACCGGAAAAGGAGTTACCGGTGAGTACTAACTCCAATTTTCTCTGATCGTCTTCCAGGACAGCCCCTGAGAGGAACTCACGAGATTTAGGGTGGGACCACAGCTTGGAGGACTTTCCTCCCAAAAGCCTGATCCTGGCTGGACAGCAGATCCAGTCTGTAATGTCTTGTAAAGGTGGCAAAACTTGACCACCAAAACTTGGCCGCCTTACAGATCTGTTCCGGAGTGGCGCCAGCTCTTTCTGCCCAGGTAGTAGCAAGTGCCCTAGTGGAGTGGGCCCTAACTTCCCCCAGAAAAACTTTACCTATAGTTTTATAACTCTCTAGGATAGCTGACCTAATCCATCTAGCTATCGTGGTTTTGGAGGCTCTGTCCTTTGCGATGACCTGAAAAAAGCACAAATAAAGGAGTCTGAAAGTCTAAAGGATTTTGTTATTTCTAAATATTGTAAAACACACACGCCTCACATCTAGGAGATGAAATTGTCTCTCTTTCTCATTAGAAGCCTTTTTGGCAAAAGGAAGGCAAAATAATGTCTTGGGACCTATGAAAACTTGAAGATATCTTTGGCAGGAACCCAGGGTCTGTCTTCAGAATGATTCTGTCCTCAAAAATTTGCAAAAATGGTTCTCTGACAGAGAGCGCTTGAATTTCGCTGACTCTGCGGGCTGTCGTAATTGCTACTAGGAGCACAGTCTTTAAGGTGAGCAGTCTTAGAGAGGTCTCTGATATGGGCTCAAATGGAGTACTCAAAAAGGCTTTTAGGACTACTGACAGGTCCCAAGTTGGCACTACTCTAGTTTTTACTGGTTTCTGCCTGGCGATTGACCTACAAAACCTAGAAACCAATTGATCTTCTTGTAGCCGCGTATCCAGATAAATGCTTAAGGCTGCAATTTGTACCTTGATGGTACTCTGACAATCCTTTGTCTACACCGTCCTGTAAGAACTGTAGGATGTTTCCAATATTCTTGTCCATTAGTCCCCGATCCGATAACCAGGAATTGAATTTTTTCCAGGTTTTCCCATATATGGCTCTAGTAACTGGTTTCCTACTTTGGAGTAAGGTCTGAATTACCCTCTCCGAAAGGCCCTTCCTCCTTAGGATCTCTTCCTCAGTAACCATGCTGAGAGCTTCAGCATGGGTAGATGTGGGTATAACAGATGTCCCTGTGAAAAAAGATCCTGTCTGTATGGGAGTCTCAAAGGTGGCTGTTGTGACAGGCCTAGGAGTGTTGTAAACCAGGGTCTCTTGGGCCAGAAGGGGGCTATCAGAATCAGACAAGTTTCTTCTGTCAGAAATTTGGATAGAACTCTCGGAATAAGATGCAGTGGAGGAAATGCGTACACTAGTCTGAACGTCCAGGGTGTTTGTAAGGCATCCACCGCCCAAGGTTGATCTCTTGGAAATAGAGAGCAAAAAACGGGAACCTTGGTATTCCGTCTGGTTGCAAATAAGTCTATCTCTGGTACTCCCCACTGATCGGTTATGAGCTTGAAGGCCTCTGAGTGTAGGGACCACTCTTGATTTGACACTAGGTGTCGGCTCAGAAAGTCTGCGGTATTGTTCTGTTCGCCCTTCAGATGGACTGCAGAGATGGACTTCAAATGCCTCTCTGCCCAAAGAAACAGTCGATTTGCTAGTAGCATCAGACGAGGACTCCTTGTTCCTCCCTGTTTGTTCACATAGGCTACTGCCATCACACAGTGTCTGAACGGACCTGTAAATGATGACCCTGTAGCTCTCCCTGAAAGGCTAACAGTGCCCTTAAAATCACTGCTAACTCCTTCCAATTGGAAGAGAGTTTCTTCTCTTCCGGTATCCACCTGCCCTGTACCCAACGAGTGCCGAGGTGGGCTCCCCAACCCCAACTGCTCGCGTCTGTGGTCAGGACCGACGAGATAGAAAGGCCCCAGAGCACCCCCTTGTCTAGGTTCCCTCTGTCCTTCCACCACCAGAGTGAACGTTTCACCCTGGCGGGAATCTTCACTGGATCTTCCAAGTCCTTTCCTCTTGTTTGGCCCAACAGAAAGTTTTGAAGAATTCTCTGATGGAACCTGGCCCACTGTACTGCTGGAATGGCCGCTGTCATCAGTCCTAGGACAGACATAATCTCTCGTATGGTGCATGTGGGACTGGTTTGGAGGAATGACATTTTTAAATGCATATTGGAGATCTTTTAGCTCTAGGTCTCGGCAGAGCTGTTTCTCTGACGGAGCCGTGATGAGAAGATCGTCCAAATACGGTACTACAGACACTGATTGGAGTCTCAGGGGAACTAGAGCTTCCCCAAGAACCTTTGAAAAGATTCTTGGAGAGGAAGAAAGGCCGAATGGCCGAGCCCTACACTGGAAATGGTAAATTTTCCCCTCTTTCAAGATTGCCAATACGGAGGAATTTTTGGCATTCCTCCCTTATTGGTATATGCAAATAGGCGTCCCTTAAATCCAGGGTTGCCATAAAAGTATCCTTCTGTAGAAGATTTCTTACAGAGTAAATCGACTCCATCCCAAACTTTTTGTATCGGATGGAGAGGTTTAGGGGTCGCAGATTCATAATGAGTCTGAACTTGCCCGAGGGTTTTTTGACAACAAAAATTTGAGAGTAGAAACCCTCCCCCTTTTCTTAATTTGGAACTGGAACCAATACCTCTTGGGCCACCAAGTCCCCTTTAACAAAGGTAAGGCTTTTGCCTTCTCTGGATGTCTGGGCAGCCTTGTTACCAGAAATTTGGATGGAGGTTGTCTGTGGAACTCCAGTGTGTAACCTTTCTTGATAATGTTTAGAACAAATTCGTTCGAGGTTACTTTTTCCCACTGGGGGAGAAAGTTCTTTAGTCTCCCTCCCACAGGAACCCTGACATCACTGTGGTTTGGGGGCCGGACTGGGGCGGTTAAAAAGTATGCCCCCTCTTCCCTTGCCCTTTTGCCCTGCCCAATGCTTTTTGGGCTTAACATCTTTCCCGTTTTTTTCTGAGTCCTGGGGGGACGAAAAAAAATTCTTTGGAAATTCTTCTTTTTAAACGGGAAGGATTTCTTTTTATCCGCTGTCCTTTTTAAGGCGGTTTCTAGTTCGGGCCCAAAAACTAGGTCCCCGTTAAACGGAACACTGCATAACTTCGTCTTGGATGCTATGTCTCCGGTCCAGGTTTTTAACCACACAGACCTTCTAGCTGCTACCGATAGAGCTGCTGATTTGGCTGTGAATTTAACCGTGTCTGTAGTAGCATCGGAAATGAAACTGGTCGCCTTAAACAGGGCCGATCCTAGGCGGGTGCACGGGGTGCACTGCACCCAGGCGCCGCAGGCTGGGAAGCGCCAAAGAGCCAGAGTATCCTGATGTGAACTGCTTCACGCCCGCGGCAGTGTGCCAAGTATATAAGCCGCATATTAGCCCGGCGCTCCTGCGGTCACTGTACCTAAAATGCAGCTATTCCCCGCTCCACGGCAACGTGCATATTGGATGCCCGCTCGCCTCCCCGCTGCATATGGTGATTCATCTGCCCGCTATTCCGTAGGAGGAGGTAGGCTAGATCTCCCCCACCTCCTCCCCATGTCCCGCCTGTGCCCGCCCACAACCCCTTCGTGCAGCCAATCTGTGCCTAGGAAGGGGTGTGGGCGGGAGATTTAGAAACAGCCAGCCAGTGATCTTCCCTGTCATGCCTGTTGTCGCTGCCTGCAGTGCTGCACAGACATACCGATCATCCCCCCACCCGGCGCCACCGCCCGCTGTATTACCCCCTTCCTAGGCACAGATTGGCTGCAGGAAGGGGTTGTGGGCGGGCACAAGCGGGACATGGGGAGGAGGTGGAGGAGATCTAGCCTACCTCCTCCTACGGAATAGCGGGCAGATGAATCACCATATGCAGCGGGAGGGCGAGCGGGCGTCCAATATGCATGTTGCCGTGGAGCGGGGAATAGCTGCATTTTAGGTACAGTGACCGCAGGAGCGCCGGGCTAATATGCGAGCGGGCGGCCAATATGCACACAGTGACGGGGGTGGGGAAAATGCCTGTGCCTGTATATTCCATAGGAGGAGGTAAGCTAAGTCTGCCCCACCTCCTCCCCATGTCCTGCCTGTGCCCGCCCACAACCCCTTCGTGCAGCCAATCTGTGCCTAGGAAGATGTGTGGGCGGGAGATTTCAAACAAGCCAGTGATCCTGCCATGTCACTGCCTGAGTCAGAGTGCGTGTGACTGTGCCTCTGAAGATGATGCAGACTGGGTGAGTGATCTCTCCCCTCTCTAAATGTGCCATAGCTGTCCAGCCTTCCGTGTGCCTTAGCCTTCCATGTTCCATAGCCTCCCATGAGCCATAGCCTTCCATGTGTCATAGATGCCCAGCCTTCCATGTGTCATAGCTGTCCATCCTTCCATGTGTCATAGCTGTCCATCCTTCCATGTGCCATAGCCGTCCATGTGCCTTAGCCTTCCACGCGCCATAGCCTCTCAGCCTCCCATGAGCCATAGCCTTCCATGTGCCTTAGCCTTCCACGCGCCATAGCCTCTCAGCCTCCCATGAGCCATAGCCTTCCATGTGCCGTAGCCTTCCAGCCTTCCATGTGCCGTAGCCTTCCAGCCTTCCATGTGCCGTAGCCTTCCAGCCTTCCATGTGCCGTAGCCTTCCATGTGCCGTAGCCTTCCAGCCTTCCATGTGCCGTAGCCTTCTGGCCTTCCATGTGCCGTAGCCTTCCATGTGCCATAGACTTCCATGTGCCACAGTCTTCCATGTGCCACAGTCTTCCATGTGCCTTAGACTTACAGGGTTCCATGTGCCATAGCCTTCCATGTACCATAGTCTTCCAGCCTTACATGTACCATACTAATCCTTCCTGCCTTCGATGTGCAATAGTGGTTCTTCCTTCCATGTACCATATTGACCCATCCTTCCTTTCTTTCATGTACCATATTGACCCCTCCTTCCTTTCTTCCATGTGCCATAGTGTCCCCTCCTTCCTTTCTTCCATGTGCTATAGTGTCCCCTCCTTCCTTTCTTCCATGTGCCATAGTGTCCCCGCCTTCCTTTCTTCCATGTGCCATAGTGTCCCCTCCTTCCTTTCTTCCACGTGCCATAGTGTCCCCTCCTTCCTTTCTTCCATGTGCTATAGTGTCCCCTCCTTCCTTTCTTCCATGTGCTATAGTGTCCCCTCCTTCCTTTCTTCCATGTGCCATAGTGTCCCCTCCTTCCTTTCTTCCATGTGCCATAGTGTCCCCTCCTTCCTTTCTTCCATGTGCCATAGTGTCCCCTCCTTCCTTTCTTCCATGTGCCATAGTGAGTGTCCCATCCTTCCTTTCTTCCATGTGCCATAGTGATTCTCCCCTCTCTCTCTCCCTAAGGGGTCATACCAGATGTATTGAAGTATTTTCTAAATTATTGTGTTGAGGTTTATATGTATCTCTGAGACTCCCAGCTTGTGGCATAGCTATCAAAGTATATGTAGTGGGGTATTTAAGCTGCATTTGGTGGACACTGATAAGGCTACATTGATCTCTTGTATCATTTTTGCAGTCTCTAACCATTTCTTGTATCATGTCTGCAGTCCCTGACCATCTCCTGTCATATGTCTGCAGCCTCTGACCACCTTTTGTGTCATGTCTGTAGTCTTTGACCATCTCCTGTATTATGTCTGGGGGTTGTTTCTAACAGAGGCCCTCTCTGTGTGCATTAGAGAGCCCCCACCCTCCATGTCCCATTAGCGTACTTCTTGCTCTTTCTGTATTTTGTTTATTGTTAAAAGATCATGGGAGAATCCCAGGGTAACACAGACTCCTTTGGGGAGCATCTCTGTGTGAGTCGTTGCCACAGAAACACTTGTAAAGAGGAGGAGTTAGTAAAGATAACCACACCCATATGGGGGCGCCAAAAATATTTCTGCACCCAGGCGCCTGTGAGCCTAGGATCGGCCCTGGCCTTAAACAGCATAGGGAAAGTTTTTAGTAGTTCTTCCCTAGGGGTACCCGTCTTAAGGTGTTCTTCCAATTGGGTCAGCCAGAACTCTAAATTTCTGGCCACGCAGGAAGTAGCTAACGCTGGTTTAAGGCCTGCCATGGAAGAGTCCCATGCCCCATTCAGGACAATGTCGGTCCTTCTGTCCATTGGGTCCTTCAGATGACCCATATCTTCAAAGACCAGGTCTGCCTGTTTAGAAACTTTGGATAAGGGAGCGTCCAATTTGGGCCCTTTGTTCCAGACTGCCTCTGGGTTCTCGTCAAATGGGAATCTCCTCTTTAGCGAGTTAGGAAAAAAGGGTTTCTTATCAGCTTCCACCCACTCTCTGCGGACCAAGTCAGAGAGTACCTCATGGATAGGAAAAACGCTGGCTTTCTTTTTCCCTAAGGCCGCATACATTTTGTCGTGCCTAGATAACGGAACTTCCTCCTCTTCAATTTCTAGGGTGTCGTAAATGGCACCCAGTAACTCGTCTACCTCTTCAATAGACAGCTTATATTTAGTTATTTTTTAGCTGTGACCTGGTTCTCCTCTAGGTCCGAATCGGAGTCTGAGGATTCCGGTCTAGCTACTTCTGGGCTACACTCCCTTACCGTGCGGGGCTCCCCTGAGCTAGGAATTGTGGGGCTTGGTGAAGGGGAAGCTGTGGCTGCACTAGGAACTGCAGATGTGTTAACATTAGCGATTAAATCCCTAAGTGATTTAAACGTCGAGGCCATTTCCTCTTTAAAGGAACCCAGGAAAATTAACTAAGTGAGAGTCTGCCTCTGATTTAAGCAATTTAGAAATACATTGCTTGCAGAGTGTTTTATCATACCCAGTGGACAACTTGCTACCACAATTTGGGCATTTCTTGCGGCTAGACCTATCCTCCCTGGAAGTTTCCTTGGCCTAGAAAGAAAAAAGGAAAACACCTTTAGTTCCCACGGCGCCTGCTCCCACTGTCACCCGTGCTACCATCACCAGCTTCTTTAGGGATGTGTTCCCCCATGGGGCAATCCCAGCCCCACACCTAGCAGAAAAAAATGCACCCTAGAACTGCCCAGCAGCCTACCTGGGTTATGCTGGCGCCTGCTTCGTCCGGAGTCTGTGAGGGATTGACCTCCATTGTTGTCCCCTTCCTCCGCTCCTGCCGCTGATCCGGTATAGCTGGCTGCTGGTCGGGATACAGGCCCAGACTGGGCTTTTTCTCTTCTCCGACGCGCCGATGAGACCCGGAACCGGAAAGTCTCGGCGCGCGGCTATGACGCGCTTCCGCCGGAAATGACGCATCGGCGTCTCCGACCCCCCGGCGCAAAGTTTTGAAAAAATTAAACTCCCACCGGGGGGAAGCGCGCCATTCCGCCCACTGACCAATTCGGCACCGGGGAAGGAGGGAGAAACGGGCCTGCTCCTGTCTGCTGGATGGTACCCGTGCCCACAACAAAAAAGGTAAGGATTTTTTAGCCGTGCAATGGTCAGACCCGGTCCTCCCTGCAGCCCTTGAGAGAAGGTTCCTTAGCAACATGTTCCTCCTAGAGAGGAAACCCAAAGACTGACCAGGGACTGAAGGGGCAGTCCTTTTAAAGATTGTGGCAACGTGTTTCCTGTCTCGATGGGAGGGACTCCATCCCTCAGGGGCTGTCCTGGAAGACGATCAGGGAAAGTGACTTTTGTGAAAACAAGCGGCTGCGCCCGCTAGTACATTTAAACCCGCGGGAGGTTTATTTGTGTACTGTGCAAATTCGGACAATCACGCACGCCGGTTCACTACGTCTGCAAAATATTAGTAAATATCAATCGGCGTAGCTGCCTTTGCGCGGCTTGAAGCGGCGCACGTGAATGCCCAAATATTTTTTTTAGCTTATGCTGATCATGAAGGGGAACTCCGCGCTAAATAAAAAAAAAAAACATAGTGGGTTCCCCTTCAGGAGCTTACCAGGCCCTTAGGTTTGGTATGGATTGTAAGGGGGAACTCCTACGCCGAAAAAACAGCGTGGGAGTTCCCCCAAATCCATACCAAACCCTTATCTTGATCCTGGACGGACAGGAATGGGTGTGGGGACAAGCGAGCACCCCCCTCCTGAGCCGTACCAGACCGCATGCCCTCAACATGTTGATAGGGACAAGGGCCTCTTCCCGACATCCCTGGCCGTTGGCTGTCTGGGTCGGCGGGCGGGGGCTTATT
Organism: Rana kukunoris; assembly: GCA_029574335.1. NCBI lineage: Eukaryota > Metazoa > Chordata > Amphibia > Anura > Ranidae > Rana > Rana kukunoris. The sequence continues at coordinate 92,436,608 of CM056055.1, read as the reverse complement.
GGAATCTGGGAGCCCCCTTTAATAAGGTGGCCCCCAGATGCTGGCCCCCCACCCTATGTGAATGAGTTCGGGGTACATCGTACCCCTACCCATTCACCTGGGGGGGAAATGTTAAAAAAACACACTACACACATTTTTTAAGTCATTTATTAGTCAACTGGGGGGTCTTCTGCCGGACCCCCCTTTCTTCTTTAAGCTCTTTTACAAGGGGGGGGGCGGTCTTCTCTGTTCCCTCTTCTGCCGGGCTCCACCGCAGGGGGCCCGGTCTTCTCCGCTGTCTTCTCTATTCCCTCTTCTGCCGGGCTCCACCGCGGGGGCCCGGTCTTCTCTTCTAGCGATGTTGACACGACAAGCTCTCCCACTGTAATGCCATTTAAGCGATGCGCAAATACTTATATGAACATGGGGCGTGGTCTTTGGGTGATGCCACCCGGCGACCCCACCCTTTGTTACATCACATTCCCATCATGCCCCGGGAATCTGATGTAACAAGGGGTGGGGTTGCCGGGTGGCATCACCCAAAGACCACGCTCCATGCCTATATAAGTTGTTGCGCAATGCTCACACGGCATTACAACGGGAGAGCTTGTTGTGTCAACATCGCTAGAAGAGAAGACGGAAAAAGACTGCGGAGAAGACCGAACCCTCACGGTGGAGCCCAGCAGACGGGGGAACAGAGAAGACAATGGAAGAGAAGATTGGGCCCCCGCGCTGGAGCCCAGCAGAAGAGGAAACAGAGAAGACAGCGAATAAGACCAGGCCACTGCCTTGGAGCCCTGCAGAAGAGGGAACAGAGAAGACAGCAGAGAGGACCAGCACCCGCGGTGGAGCCCGGAAGAAGAGGGAACAGAGAAGACTGGTCCCCCCGGCAGAAAATGGCGGAGAAGACTGGGCGCAACCCCCAATGTAAAATAGCTTAAAGGGGAGGGGGCCCCGGCAGAAGGTGGCGGTGAAGTCCGGCTTTTCCGGCAGAAAACTACAGAGAAGACCGGGTGCACCCCCAATGTAAAGGAGCTTAAAGGGGGAGGGGGCCCCGGCAGAAGGCGGTAGTGAATTCCGGCTCCCCCCCGGGCAGAAAATGACGGAGAAGACCGGCCCTACCCCCCCATGTAAAAGAGCTAAAAGGTGGCCTGGCAGAAGACCCCCAGCTGACTAATAAATTACTTCAAAAATTTGTGTAGTGTGTTTTTTTAACTTAACATTTTCTCCCCAGGTGAATGGGTAAGGGTACGATGTACCCCATACTCATTCACATAGGGTGGGGGGCCGGTATCTGGGGGCCATCTTATTAAAGAGGGCTCCCATATTCCGATAAGCCCCCCACCTGCAGACCCTGACAACCAACGACCAGGGTTGTCGGGAAGAGGCCCTTGTCCTCACCAACATGTGGACATGGTGCTTTGCTTTGGGGTGGGGGCACAGTGCCCCCCTGCCACAAAGCACCCAGCCCCCCATGTTGAGAGCATGCGGTCTGGTATGGCTCCGGAGGGGGGGGGCTTGCTTATCCGAACCCCTATTCGTGTCCGGTCAGGCGGCGTGCTCGGATGTTTGGTATGGATCTTGGGGGGGAACCCCCACGCCATTTTTTCTGCATAGGTGTTTCCCCTTACAATCCATACCAAACCTAAGGGCCTGATATGCTCCTGAAGGGGAACCCACGCCGTTTTTTTTTTATTTGGTGCAGAGTTCCCCTTCATGATCAGCGTAACAAAAACCCATGCCGGTGTTTTATTTAACCACTTTTATACCACGCTTATTCTGGAACTTCTCTCCATGTAAAAATCATCATATTTTTTTTACTAGAAAATTACCCAGAACCCCAAACATTATATATATTTTTTTTAGAAGACACCCTAGGGAATAAAGTGGCAGTCATTGCAACGTTTTATCTCCAAAGGTATTTGCGCAATAATCCTTAAAACACCTTTTTTTTTGCCAAAAAATACGGTTTCTTAAATTAAAAAAACAGTAAAGTTACCCCAATTTTTTGGTATAATGTGAAAGATGATGTTAGACTGAGTAAATAGATACCTAACTTGTCACGCTTTAATATTGCACACACTCATGGAATAGCGCCAAACTTCGGGACTTAAAAATCTCCATAGGCGACGCTTGTTTTTTTTTTTTACAGGTTACCAGTTTAGAGTTAGGCCTCGTACACACGATGAGATATGTCCGCTCAAACTTGTCCGATGGACAGTTTAGAGCGGACATGTCTCATCGGATTTCGGTCCGATGGCGTGAACACACCATCGGATCAAAATCCCCGCCGGCAGACAGCGTGGTGACGCGGCGGTGACGTTGACGCCGCCACGTCACCGCTACGTCACCGCACCAGGAAGTAAACACTTCCGCGCGCATGCGTCGGATCCATTCACAGGATACGACGCATGTGCGGGAAGATATGTCCGCTGGTTTGCCGTACTAACCAGCGGACATATCCGACGGACAGGTTTGTAGCGGACAAATTTCAAAGCATGCTTTGAAATTTGTCCGATGGACAAACCTGTCCGCTAGCCCGTACACACGATCGGATTTGTCTGCTGAAACGGTCCATCGGATGTCATATGACATCCTACGGTGCGGAAGTGGTTAAAATTTGCCTTGGAGTCAGGGCCGGTGCTACCACTAGGCAGCCGCCTAGGGCTCACTGGAGAGAGGCGGTGGCACTACCACCCAGGGCGCCCGGCCAACGGTGATCCTACTCCCTCTCAGCAACTAACTCAACAGGCAGCTGCTCCACTATAGAGTCCCTCCGTACAGTGTTAGGCCATGTACACACGATGAGACATATCCGATGAAAACGGTCCGACAGACCGATTTAATCGGATATGTCTCCTGGAGATTTTGGTCTGATGTGTGTACACATGATCAAACCAAAATCCCCGCGGACGGACATCGCGGTGACGTGGCGGTGACGTTGTCACCGAACCAGGAAGTAAAATACTTCCACGCATGTGTTGAATCCATTCGGCGCATGCGGGGGATTTATGTCCGCTGGTTAGGCATACTAACCAGCAGACATGTCGGACAGACTGGTTTCCAGCAGACAAGTTTTAAAGCATGTTTTAAAACTTTTGTCTGCTGGAAACCTGTCTGCTAGCCCGTACACACGATCGAATCTGTCCGCTGAAACTGGTTTGCGGACCAGTTTCAGCAGATATATTCGATCGTGTGTACACGGCCTTAGAGGCGCTGGCACAGCAGCAGTGGAGGAAGGAAAGAAAACATCCCCTGTGCACCCCTAATCATCACAGTGCCACTGGCAGTGAGTGTGACCTGTCTGTGTACCTGCGGTCACATCGTTACCGTCCACCACCAGTCTGCCTCTGATGTACCACTCAGCCTCCGCTACAGCCAGCCAGCTCTGCCTCTAAAACTCTGTCTTTCTGCCTAGTGCTGCCTGTGCCCATACATCGCATGCCCCCTCCCCCCCCCCCCCTCAATCATGGAGGCTGCTCTCTCTCTCTCTCTCCTGTGTTTTTCCTATTGCAGCAGCCAGCACAAGATTTACAGTACCCTGTCGCCAGGACAGGTACTGTATGTCCCTTGGGTGGGACCTGGGCCCCCATACCCATTTTAAGGCCAATTTCTAGAAGATAAGACAGCCAAGTGGGGTCTAGCAAAATGAACAAGTCATTTCCCATAGACTGCAATGGTATAACTTTTGCCCATGTTAGGCTCCTTGTTTGCCCACCCAGGCAAGGGGGTGTTTGTCCTGTCTCTAATTTTGTAGCATGCTGGATGATGTGATTCATTTTGGACAGGGCTTTGCCTTATCTGCTAGCTGCATTTCTGGTGATCTGAGCATGACCAGGGACTTAGATTTTTTAATGTTGCTTTTTGTGTGTGAACAGCACTTGGATATTTCTGGGCATGCCCATAGAGCGTGTTTTTTTGGGTTAGTAATTTAAGCACACCCTTAACAGGTGTACCCACTTTAAAGTTCAGTCTCTACATTGTGTAAACTTGCGTTTTGTGTGTTTCATGGGCTGTGCATGTGTTTTCAATTGCCTCATTAGCACACAAGCCTATGTTATATAAAGCTTGCAGAGAGCATTTGTTACCTTGCCCTGAAAAGAGGCCAGATTGTGTGTGTGGGGGCCTGCTGACAAGATTATGTTTGTGTGTCCTTATCAAATTTATGTCTTTGCAAAACAGATATGTTTTTTATCAAGAGTTTTTTGATTGGTTTATTTATTTATTTTGGGTGGGGGCTATCTTCGTCTGAAATATTTGTGAGGTTGTCAATGCATGTTGTTTTTAGGGTGTTCACTTTGATGTAATGGTCTGTGCTGCATTATTTTGCTAAATCTTTCTCAAGATGTTGTGACTAATGTTTCAATCTTTAACCACTTTACATCCTCCCGGCAATTGAGAACCACCTTTTGTGGCGGTCTTTTGTCAATTGCCGAGAGGATGTCCTCCGCTCCTCCAGCCACTGGGGGGCGCGCAAGCATCACTGAAGTGCCGATGCGCGTGCCTCGCCAGTTGCCCGCGATCGGAGAAAAAACAGACAAGGATGTGGATCTGTGTGTGTAAACACAGATAAACACATAAATCATAATTCTGTCCCCTCTTTTGTAGGCGCTATAAATTTTGCGCAAACCAGTCGCTTATTGCGATTTTTTTTTTTAACAAAAATACGTAGAAGAATACGCATCGGCCTAAACTGAGAAAAAAATAGGGGGCCAGATTCTCGTACTTTTGCGTATCTGGCAGCGGGGCGTAGCGTATCCTGATTACACTACGTCGCCGCAACTTTGAACGCAAGTGCCGTATTCTCAAAGCACTTGCGTCCTAAGTTACGGCGGCATAGCGTAAATGCGGCGTCGTATGGCTGCGTAATTCAAATAGTGAAGGAGGGGGCGTGATGTATTTAAATTTAGCGCGCCCCCGCGTCAAACGAACTGCACATGCACCGGCCGGGGAAAAAAGCCCAGTGCACATGCTCCAGCTCACGTCGGAAAGCGTCGTTGAAACCGACGTCAAAACTATGTGATCGTCAGTTACGCAATTCCCTATTGCGAACGACTTAGTAAAACAACGTAACCGACAGAAAAGGACGCTAACCCGCCGCCATACTTAACATGGCAACGACGGAACTTCGGAAACATACCCCTCATATAGCAGGGGTAACCTTACGCGTACGGAAACAACGTAAACGACGACGGGGCGGCGTAAAAACGTTCAGGAATCGGCGTATTAGGCTCATTTGCATAGGCAAATGAGAAAACGTAAAGGCCACCTAGCGGCCAGCGTTGTCATTACATCTACGATCCGACGGTGTAATTACTTTACACCTGTCAGATCTTTAGTGTATCTATGCGCAAGTGATTCTATGAATCACTCGCATAGATACCCATTGAAAAAAACTGAGAATCGACGGTGTATCTGATACACCGTCGTATCTCAGCTGAGAATCTGGCCCAGGGTTTTTATAGCACAAAAAATAAAAACCGCAGAGGTGATCAAATACCACCAAAAGAAATCTCTATTTGTGGGGAAAAAAAAGGCATCAAATTTGTTTGGGAGCCACGTCGCACGACCGCACAAATGTCAGTTAAAGCGACGCAGTGCCGGAAGCTGAAATTTCGCCTGGGCAGGAAGGGGGTATATGTGCCCAGTAAGCAAGTGGTTAATAGATGTCTGTGGGTCTATTTATCCTGTTAATTTCCAAAACATAAACCATATTCTGTTTACGGTCTGTTTACTGTCTCAAATTGAATCTATGTTTATTTTTATTTTTTTCGTATCCTTTATTTTTATATCCATGGAAACAAAGAGAAATTATCGTAACAAAAAAGAGGTACATAGTCCCATTCATATTGCCACGCAGGGCAAAAAGAAACAGCCAAGAAAAAAACATATCTATATCTCTCTTTCCCTATGATATTTTACTAGTGAACGGAACATCTTAAACTGTCTTATCCATATGTCTAAACTAAGGATAACGATAAGCATTCTCTTCCCCTCTTCGGAGAGCATAAATAAATTCCATCCTTTACATGTCTCGATATACTGTTCCCTTTTATTTCAGGCTGAAAGAACCAGCTCTAACCTATGTTTATTTTTATATTTATTTATTTTTGTTTGTTTTTTGCTTTCCTTGTTTTGTTGACCAATAAAATTACTTTGTTACTTTTTCATGCTACAGATTTTGACAGCTGCAGCTGAAATAGGCTGATTGGCAAAACAAAACAGGTGTGATTTTGTCTCGAAGCTCCTTTCCTGGTGCCTTCATGATAGAATATGCATGGATAGTCACCAGGAAAGGAAAAATACAGAGCGGTAAGTATTTTTACCTTTTTACTTCAGTGGTTCTCAGCCTCAGTCCTCAAGTACCCCCGACAGGACATGTTTTGTGGATTTATCTTATCACAAATTGCTGTCCAGACGGCCTTTTAAAGCACATGTGCAAGATGAAGAAAAACCTGCAAACATGGCCTGTTGGGGGGGGGGGGGGGGGGGGGGGTCGGTATTGGCGGACAGGCTTGAAGTGCTGATTTACAGCACTCTTAAATCTAGCGCAAGGCAATCCTATTCTAATTGTGGGTGTTTGAAGCATGCCAAGTGAGTGTTGGAACCCCTGCTTGTGTTTTTTGGGTTGGGCTTTGTGTCCCTTTTCTTAAAATTGGCTTCACTTCCTGTCACACAGCTGAACAGGAAGTGAGGTTAAAACCCTACCAATGTCTTTTCTTGGGGACACACAGGTCAATCTAACTAGTGTCCCCATTAAGCAAATTGCACTCCAGCACGTTGTTGTGTACACCCTAAATGATTAGTTAGTTTTGGGTTTAGTAAACGCAAAGCCACTCTGCAGTACAAGCGTAGTTGCTGTAAATCAGAGGGGAAGCACTGATGATATTAACATGATTTATCCTGGCCTATTGGCATGGTTATATTTTCTTAGTCCTCTCAATAAAATTATCAGAAATGTGTGCTTAAAGTATAACTATAATCAACACTTTTTTTTTTTCATTTTGGATAGAGTAAGGGAGGGTTATAGCCCCTGTCAGTTTATTTTGTACCATCCCTGTCCAATTGCGGAGATTTCCTTTCACTTCCTGCCCCATAGCCAAACAGGAAGTGAGAGAAAGACTATGCAAATTAAGGGAATCCAATGCCCCCCCCCCCACAACTAGTGTGTGTCCCCCCCCCCCTGAAAATTTCTGTGCAGGTCATATAAAAACAGGGTGTGGACTTGACAGGAAGGGGTGGGTCATTTTTCTATTAGGAGGTGCAGAAGTTTAGTCAGGCCTAGGGCACACAAAACCTATATATACTACTGCCTAGGGCAGCACAAAACCTATATATACTACTGCACATTAGGGCTTATTTAGACAGGATCAGATTTACAGCATGTTTTTAGATTGTGGGAGGAAACCCACGCAGGAACAGGGAGAACATGCAAACTCCAGGCAGATGGTGTCACGGGCGGGATTCGAACCAGCGACCCTTTTTGCTGCTAGATGAAAGTGCTATCCACTACACCACTGTGCTGAACGAACATGATGGCGGCTGAAAGCATGAGATCCGTGTTTTTTTTCCGATCTAATGCTTTCCAGCCTGGAGGACAGATGTGGGGTCTTATTGACCTCGCCTCTCTCTATATAAAGAGGACCTGTCACACACTATTCCTATTACAAGGGATGTATACGTTTTTTGTAATAGGAATAAAAGTGATAAAAAAAAAAAAGGAAAAAACAGTGCAAAACGAAAGAAAATTCTGATTTAAAAAATAAATAAATAAAAAATCCCTGTCCCTAGTAGCTCGCAGTCAGAAGCGAATGCGCATGTAAGTCCCGCCCACATATGTGGGCGGCAAACCACACGTGAGGTATTGATGCATGCATTAGAGCAAGAGCAATAATTCTAGCACTAGACCTCCTCTGTAACTCTAAACTGGTAACCTGTAAAAAAAAACTCAAGCGTCGCCTATGGAGATTTTTAAGTCCCGAAGTTTGGCGCCATTTTATGAGTGTGTGCAATATTAAAGCAAGACAAGTTAGGCATCTATTTACTCGGTGTAACATCGTCTTTCATATTATTCCAAAACATTGGGCTAACTTTACTGTTTTGTTATTCTTTAATTCATGAAACCGTTTTTTTTTTTGGCAAAAAAAAATTATTGCGCAAATACCGTTGGAAATAAAAAAAAATTATGGACAGCCACTTTATTTCCTAGGGTGTCGGATAAAAAATATATATAATGTTTGGGGGTCCTGAGTAATTTTCCAGGAACAAAATATAGGCCTAGATTCACAAAGCGATTACGCCTGTGTAAATGTTGTTAGACTGGAGTAATTTCGACTTACGGGCGTTTTTACGCTAGTCGAAATCCTCAAACCATGAAAAGACACCTGCGGGCTTCATTTCGACTGTATTACGTGTTAGTACGCCTTCAGATCTACGCTGCCAGAAAATTGCGGCCACTGGGCGGACTTCCTGTTGTTTTTCGCCGTCAGGGTATGCTAATGAGCTTTTGCCTGCAATCCACAAAATTTCGCACTTTCAACGCAATCTCTTACGGCACCTTTAGTCATCTTTTTTTTCCGTTTCACTATACCTGCTTTTTGCTGGTCTAATATTAGACAGCCCATGTTAAGTATGGCCGTCGTTCCCGCGTCGAATTTCAACGTTTTCCGATGTCTTTTATTATTTTTAACGTAAGTCGTCCGGGAATAGGAATGTTCGTAAACGCCGCTACTCAAACAACGAATGACGTCACGACGTGATTTCGCGCAATGCACGGCGGGAAATTCCTGAACAGAGCATGCGCAGTTCGATCGTCGCGGGGACGCGCTTAATTTAAATGCTTCACGCCCCCTAATCACGTATTTCGATTGCGCGGCGGAAAAAAAATACGACACAATAGCGTACGCGCAAAAAAACTACCTGAATTCGGTGTAGAGTCTGGTGAAATACGGCAGCGTACCGTATTTCGATTACGCAGCGGAATATTACGTCTTTGTGAATCTGCCCCATAGTTTTTACATGAAGGAGAGAAGTTCCAGAATAGGCGCGATATGGAAGTGTTTAAAGTAAAACAATAAAAGTTAAATATTCCTTTAAATTTCATATTGGGGGAGGGGGGTATAGTATGCCTGTGAAGTAGTGCATGTTACCCGTGCTTAGAACTGTGCCTGTACAAGATGTCATTTCTGAAGAAAAAAAAGTAATTTAAAAGTACTTATGGCTATAAAGAATACAGTCATTGCTCATTAAAAAAAAACATGGGGGGTCCCCCCAAATTCAATTACCAGGCCCTTTAGGTCTGGTATGGAGATTAAGGGGAACCCCGCCATCAAATTTTAAAAAAATTACGTGGGGTTCCCCCCAAATATCCATACCAGGCCCTTCAGGTTTGGTATGGATTTTAAGGAGAACTCCACCCCAAATTAAAAAAAAATGGCATGGAGTTCCCCCAAAAATCCACACCAGATCCCTTATCCGAGCATGCAACCTGGCCGGCCGCAAAAAAGAGGGGGGGGGAAGAGAGCGCCCCCTCTCCTTAACCGTACCAGGCCACATGCCCACAACATGGGGAGGATGCTTTGGTGTGTCCCCCAAAGCACCTTGTGCCCATGTTGATGTGGACAAGGGCCTCATCCCCACAACCCTGGCCGGTGGTTGTAGGGGTCTGCGGGCAGGGGGCTTATCGAAAACTGGAAGACCCCTTTCAGAAAGGGGACCCCCAGATCCATTTAATTCCGGTTTCTTCCACCATCTTTTCCTTCCTCTGCCTCTTTCTTGGGTCTTCTCGTCCACATCTTGCACCGGTTTCTTCTTCCCCAGATTACCAGCTTGCAATTGAAGTTCCCGCCGTGTGACGCTTCTGTTCTTCTGACAGTTCTTTTATTACTGAGGACACGGCGTCATCATCTAACGCCACAGGGAAAGCCATAAGAAAGTCCCCGTGTGGTACATGTGCGTCAGAGGGGGGCGGGGTCACAGGAGCGTCACACAGCGGGAACTTCATTTTAAAGCGGATCGTCCGGGGAAGAAGAAGCCGTGCAAAATCCCGGCGAGGACACCCAAGAAAGAAGCAATGGAAGAAGATGGAGGAAGAAACCGGAATGAATGCAGAAAATAAGAAAATGGGAGAAGAAGAAGAAGAAGAAGAAGATGGATGAAGGAAGAAACCTGAATGAAAGCAGAAAAGAAGAAGAAGATGGCAGAAGAAGCGCGGAAAGACGACATTAATAAAGGAATTGTCAAAAACCGGCTATTTTCTTTTTTACATTTTTGACACTTTTTTTGGGTGAAATGATAGAGGTACAATGTACCGCATTTACCATTTCACACAGGGGGGGCCGGGATCTTTTGTTAAAGGGGTCTTCCAGATTCCAGATTCCGATAAGCCCCCCGCCCGCAGACCCCCACAACCACCGGCCAGGGTTGTGGGTATGAGGCGCTTGTCCCCATCAACATGGGGACAAGGTGCTTTGGGGGGGGGACCCCAAAGCATCCTCCCCATGTTGAGGGCATGTGGCCTGGTACCGATTCTGCGGCCGGCCAGGTTGCGTGTTCGGATAAGGGGTCTGGTGTGGATTTTTGGGGTGGAGTTCCGCTTAATATCCATACCAGACCTGAAGGGCCTGGTAATAGAATTTGAGGGGACCCCACGTCATTTATTTATTTATATGAATGAATTTGCTCTGAATCGCCGGGAGCCGACAATTCCCTAGGTACAAAATTAAAAGGAATATTTAACTTTTATTGTTGCACTTTAAGCATTATTAAATTCACTGCTCCCGAAAAAACAGCCGGTTTAAAAAAAAAAAATGCATTGATCCAGCCCTAGGGCAGGACTCAGGTCCCTAAACACTTTTTAGGACAAAAACTAGCATATTAACCACTTAAGACCCGGACCAATACGCTGGTAAATGACCCAAGGTGTTTTTGCGATTCGGCACTGCGTCGCTTTAACAGACAATTGCGCGGTCGTGCGACGTGGCTCCCAAACAAAATTTGCGTCCTTTTCTTCCCACAAATAGAGCTTTCTTTTGGTGGTATTTGATCACCTCTGCGATTTTTATTTTTTGCGCTATATACAAAAATAGAGCGACATTTTTGAAAAAAAAACACTATTTTTTACTTTTTGTTAAAAAAAAAACAAATAAACTAAATTTTAGTCAAACATTTAGGCCAAAATTTATTTAGCCACATGTCTTTAGTAAAAAAAAAAAAATCGCAATAAAAAAAAATAGCTACCTAGCGGGAACAGCGACACTAATACAGCGATCAGAAAAATGATCGCTTAGTGACGCTGGCAATAGGGAGTGAAAGGGTTAACTAGGGCGGTGATCAGGGGGTTAAAACTTTATTAGGGGGGGTGGGGGGGCTATCCTGAACCTAACACTAACTGTTTTTTACAGTGCCTGTCACACTGACACTAAATGCAGTGATTAAATCACTGCATTCAGTAACACTGTGACAGGGGGGTGGGGGGGGCGATCACAAGGGGTTAATATGCCTATGTGAGTGTGTGTCAGTGTTGTGTTGGTGCACACTTACTTGTCATGTCTTCTCTCATCAGCAGCGCTGGGAAACAGCGCTGCGATGAGAGATTACATCATTTCCTCCTTCCTGTGTAAACACAGGAGGAGGAAGTGACAGGCTGGGAGCGCGCTCCCATTGGCTGGGAGCGATCGCGGGGGGGGCGGAAAACACGGACATCCGCCCGCAGATCCCGGATCGCTCCCAGAGGTAGGGAGACCCCCGCACGCCGCGGAGGGGGTCCCGATGGGACCCCCGAACCGCACTCAGGCGGGGACGTAAATTTACGCCCTTGTGCCTGTACGAGCCATGTTGTGGCCGTATATGTGCGTGCGGGGGTCTTTAAGTGGTTAAAGTGGAGTTTCCATCCCAATTTTTTTTTCATTATTGTGCTCATTAGACCTAAAAAAGAAAAAATATATATTTTTTTACTCATCTGGAAATGCCTGTTGCTATGCGGTCCCACAAAATCTGCCCTTGGAATCACCTAGGATTCTGACATCATCTCCCTCTAATGCTCCTGGGAAATGCGTGTCATAATTTCCCAGGATGCAGTGCACTACCCAATTATCATTCCCCATCCAAGACTTCCAGGAAGTAAGTGCTTGTTGGCTTCACCGGCCCTCAAAGTTTCCACTCGTCTGCTAGCATTTGGCGAGTGGATTTAAGCTGTGGGCGAGTGATGACAGGGCTGCATGACCAATCTCCCTCCAATCTGTACCTACACTTAAAGCCCCCGATGCGATTGGCGGCCGAAGAGGAAAGGTGCATGCTTGAGAAAAGTAGTTTGGTGAGCCATGCACAGACAGAGCAGTACACGGGTGCTCTCCTTACAATTCTCATTAAGCCATGGGACCTAACAGTATGACCTCTCTGAGCCTGCCCCCCTCCCCCCGACCAATGTAGCTGGAGAGCAGGAAGTAATGAGTAAGGTGGAGGATTGCGGAAATGACCACTCCGGGTGTCCCAGGTAGGCAGTGCAGCGCTCACTGAAAGTTGCCCTGACATGAGAGCGACAGCCTTCCAGTTTGTGCATTTTTTTCTCCTTGTGCACTATGTAAGTGTCCAGCAGTTCAGCCTGAGCACTGCGAGCAGACTGGTCTCAATGTGTGCTGTGCGGTGTCAGTGTGTGCTGTGCTATGGTGTCAATGGCTGTGCAGTTGGCGCTGGGTTGTACTTCCTCCCGCTGTGCTGCAGCTCCTCTCCTCACTGCCAGCCTGAATAAAAGGGGGAAGTGGGGACATGCAAGCGTGGAGCCGCACACAGGGGCTCCTGAGGATGAGATGAATAGGAAAGGGGGAGAGAAAGAGGGGGGGATGGATGGATGGGAGTTGCAGAGGAGACTGGATGGAAGTTGCAAGAGAATGGGGAAGAGACCTGGTTCTAGTGCCCTGTCCCTCTGGTCTGCCCCCTAGTGCCCTGTCCCTCTGGTCTGCCCCCTAGTGCCCTGTCCCTCTGGTCTGCCCCCTAGTGCCCTGTCCCTCTGGTCTGCCCCCTAGTGCCCTGTCCCTCTGGTCTGCCCCCTAGTGCCCTGTCCCTCTGGTCTGCCCCCTAGTGCCCTGTCTTATTTTGTTAAAGTTGTTGGTAATATTTAATTGTGTAACTTGATTTTGCATAAAACATTTAACAGTGTCATTCCATGAGATAATCGATGAGGGTGTGTTTAGGGGCGCAATTAGGCGTGGGGCAGTGTATGAATGGGCTGTTAGGTGGGGCAACTGGTGGCGAGTAACTCTTGAGGCCTGGCTAGTAGCTCAGGGCTTGAAATTTTGAGCCCTGGGCTTCACAATGCCCACAAGCAAAATGACAACCGTGTGGACATAGTTTTATAAACTATCTTTTTTTAATAACTATGCGGAGCGGCAGCGGATTGTAAAATAGTAAGTGACCGGATTTATATGATAAAAACGCATAACATACATTTAAAAAATGCTAACTGTGGTTGGAACCCCGCTTTAACCTTTAATATGAACACTTTTTATGCTACTCCGGTAAAACTACACTCCTGGTTCCTGCAGACACCCGATACTTGGAGGTGTGGCAAAGACAGAGGCACCCTCCTCCACATTTGGTGGCAGTGTCCCCCAATTGGCCCCTTTTGGCAAAAAGTTTGCGGAGCAATTCAGATGATCGCAGAGACTGAGCTGGGGCTTGATGCTGCATGTTGCTTCCTACATATCTCAAATATGTCCTACCACAATTACAGGAACTCGTTATCTAAGCACCTTTTGAATGCTGCACCTGTTTTGGAAATCTTCCCGGGTCCCGTCCCCGGCTGTCCAGAGTAAAAGAAATCTATGACATGGAGGAGACTGTAGCTCAATCCTCAGATCACACTGAGAAGTTTTTCCAAACCTGGTCCCCTTGGATCCAATTTAGATTCTCACCGGCTTACGAACAGATGCTGTCTGAGACCCAGATCACCTAGACTAAGTTGATGCTACCTCTTCGTACACATTATGATCCTCAGACACTTTGCTGGAGCTGACACCTGTCCTGCCCCCTCTGTACCCCCACCCCCCTTTATCCATCTTTTTTCTACTTCGTCCCCTATCCCTATGTTCTCTTTCTTAACTATTTCCTTCTCTACACCGATACTTCCAGATTATTTTGTTACAGACGTTTATCTGACATATGCCACTCCTTATGCTTTGCACAACTTACATTTGTCATCTAAAAGTTTTTCGTTTTTGCCAAGTACAGCTGTTATTTACTGTACTTTCCCGATAGAACACCATGGGGTTGATTTACTAAAACTGGGGCACTCAAAATCTGGTGCAGCTGTGCATGGTAGCCAATCAGTATTTTACTTCCGTCTCTTCAATTAGGCTTTGACAATAAAATCTGGAAGCCGATTGGTTTCTAGGCAGAACTGCACCAGATTTTGCACTTTCCAGTTTTAGTAAATCAACCCCCCAGTGTTGAACTTTTTTTCAATGCTTTGTATTACGCACCTGTGGGAGCTGCGACTCCCCATTTCAACCTTTCTGACTTTTCCTTCAATAAACTGGATGTTATAAAATTAACACTTTTGATTTCTCCCATAGACTTCTAAAGGGACTTTGGCGGCTTTACATATTTATTATTGCATTGCGCCCGCTGCTGCGCCGGTTCATGCGCCTAATTAAGGATTCATCCGGCGTGCCAATTAACCACTTAAGGACCACCTCCTGCACATATACGACGGCAGAATGGCACGGCTGGGCACATGCACGTACAGGTATGTGCTGTGCTAGTACCCAGCCGTGGGTCACGGGCACGCGCCGCGCACCCGTGAACCGGTCCGAAGCTCCGGGACCGGAGCTTAAGAACGGGGACAGCCATGTGTAAACACGTGATTAAGGTAGAAGATAGCAGGTAATGGCGCCTACTACTAATTAAAAAATTACGTGCACAAGTGTATCCAAATCAATGGTAATCCTGTGATCAGATGGTGCTAATAATACTATTCCGTGTAGTGATGTCAATTATATAAATAGAAATATATGAAATGAAAAATAAAAATAATAATAATAAAGATAGTACTGTGACCAATATTGGTGCTAAAAATGCTAATCCTTGTAGTGGTGCTAATTTTCCATATTACAATACATAAAAAATAGATAAAAATGTGTGCAAAATGATATATAAAAAAATATAAAAATCCTAGTGGTGATAGTCCATATAATCCAATCAAAATCCAGTTTCTAGTTTACAAAAGTTAATAATTCAATAAATAAGTGCTCCTTAATAAAATTGATGTTTATAATAGTCCAAGGGCAATATTTGCAAGATTTTCTTCATATAAAATAAAGTAAAGTGACAGGTGCTTCATGCAAGTACAGCCATCAGTGGATCACTCAGTGCTCTCCCCCAATGGTCCCGCACTCACAGGATCCAATCACCCCCACAGGGGCAACAGGCTCTTTTCTAATAAGTATCCAAGTTCCAAACTTCAAAAAGGCTGCCTGGTTTTCTCCCCTGGGATCTGTTCAGCCGTTCAACCGCTCATAGAGAGGATAAATAAAGGTGCCCAATAGCGTGATACCGTCTTACAATAAAGTTTATTTTGACAAAACAATGGGTACTCACAATTTACATGTAGTTAAAAGAGCATTGAGTAAAAGTGTGCTGTGGCTCTGAAGAACGATCGCTCTACCGGTTTCGTCGTTGTGACGTCGTCTGGAGCGTGTCTTTGAGCCTACAGCACTTCCTTATTTATATTGCAGTCGACGTTGTGTCGGAAATACGGACGTTGCATCGAGAGAAACGTCTCTAACGTTACGTCGAAAAAAACTCTCTCATCCGGTGGTTCTCCATGTTGGAGATTTTTCAGACCGTAGTCCCAACACTAGAGGCTCCTGTGTTGGAATCGACGGACGTTCTGTCGGAGAAAACCCGCGTTCCTACGTCGAGAAAAATCCCCTCTTTTGAGTGTCCTCCATATTGGAGACTTTTGCAGACCGAAGTCCTGACGCTAGAGGCTCTATATTTAAATGGGAATGTTTTGCTTTCAGATCGCTAGAAGTCCCGCACATTTGATTGAAACAAATATACTATAAACATACAGATATGTGGTTATTTGGCTGATATCCAAGCTAATCCAATGTAATATTGATATTATAATTGAACATACAGGAGTTTGTAAAATCAATAAATGAATATATAAATACAGTGGAGATGTATAAACGAGCGTTATTAAAACCTTAGTAGAATTAATAAAATTTATATTGTAGATTAAAATAGGTGTATCTGAGGAAGTTTTTAGGAGATGTTGTTAAAAGGAGTTAATATATATATATGTCAATTAAAATAATTAAAATAATAATGATAATAATATACATGTGTTAATATGCAATTTAGTATATAAAATATTATATTATATTGAAATGTTAAAAATTGGTTAAAAAACAATTTAGATCTACGTCAATGTTCATACCAGATGGTTGGAGGGTATCTAACGTGTAGATCCACCGGGTTTCATTTTGGGATACTTTTATAGTTTTGTTCTCCCCCCTCCAATGTTCCTTTATTCTGTCTATACCATAAAAAGTCATACATCCCGGATCTTTGTGATGGTAATCTCTAAAATGTCTAGACACACTATGTTTGTGGAACCCTTTTTTAATGTTAGCTATGTGTTCTCTAATCCTGATGTGTAGTTCTCTTGTTGTTCTTCCTACATATTGCTTTTGACATGGGCATTCCAGGACATACATAACATGTGTGCTATTGCATGTTATCAGTTCTCTTATTTTGTGTGTGGTTCCATTGGTTATAGATTTTCTTGTTGGTCTTTTTACTGACTCGGCAAGGTAGGCATTTTCCACATTTGTGAAAACCTTTGAGGTTTTTGAAAATTTGAATCTGTTTTGGGGGGTCAATAGCATTATGGACTAGTCTATTCCTTAAATTGGGCGCTCTACGATATATGAAACTCGGTTTGTTCGGTAGTAGATGTTTCAGGCTTTTGTCAGATTGCAGAATGGGCCAGTATTTTTTGAATATTTTTTCCACGTCTCTATGTTGTATGTTGTATGTTGTATCCAGTCAGGAAGGCTACTTCTGAGGTTTTTTTTACTCTCTTTCTTCCTTTGTGTTCCTACTATGATGTTATCTCTGTTCATTTCTTTCACATTATTTTTCAGAATTTCCAATTGTCTACGTTGGTAACCCTTCTCCACGAACTTGTTAATAATCTGTGTAAACACGGCTTTCTCGTTCTTCACTGTGGTGGCAGCATCGATCGCGTCATCCCTTTTATAGGGGGGACACGATCGATGACATCACACCTACAGCCACATCCCCCTACAGTTGTAAACACACATTAGGGAACACATAACCCCTTCAGAGCCCCCTGTGGTTAACTTCCAAACTGCAACTGTCATTTCTAAAGTAAACAATGCCATTTAAATGCATTTTTTGCTGTGAAAATGACAATTGTCCCAAAAATGTGTAAAAATTGTCCGAAGTGTCTGCCATAATGTCGCAGTCACGAAAAAAATTGCTGATCGCCGCCATTAATAGTTACATTTTTTTTTTTATAAAAATGCAATAAAACTATCCCCTATTTTGTAAACGCTATAAATTTTGCGCAAACCAACCGATAAACGCTTATTACGATTTTTTTTACCAAAAATAGGTAGAAGAATATGTATCGGCCAAAACTGAGGGAAAAATATTTTTTGGGGGATATTTATTATAGCAAAAAGTAAAAAATATTGAATTTTTTCAAAATTGTCGCTCTATTTTTGTTTACAGCGCAAAAAATAAAAACCACAGAGGTGATAAAAATACCACCGAAAGAAAGCTCTGGGAGGCACGTCGCACGACCGCGCAATTGTCAGTTAAAGGGACACAGTGCCGAATCGCAAAAAGGGGCAAGGTCCTTTAGCTGCATTTTGGTCCCGGTCTTAAGTGGTTAAGCAATGAACCGGCGCAGCTCATTGTTTTTAGTAAATCAGCCCCAATAAGTCCATCTGACTTTCAGAAAACCTGTGGTAGATACCTATGGCCTCTACGCTACATACATCTATTCTCACCTCCCAACTGACATGCATTTTTACCCCTGTTCAAGGGGTGGTGCACTCCCCCCCCCCCCACTTCTAATAGACATTCAGTGCTTTTTTCAGTGCTATTGAAGTGCTTTAAGAATTATACCTTGTGTTGAATTTATCAGACCTGCCCCATATATTTTTAAGTGGTTAAACTAGTGCCAAGTTGTGCAAATTAACCACATGGGGGAAAAAAAAACATAAAATGATAGGACTTTCTTGTTGTCCTCGTACAGTGGGGGGTGCAAGGGACAGAAGACACTACAGTGTGGGGTGCAGGGGGACACTGCTATAGGGATACAAAGGACACTGCAATATCAAGAGGCCCTATTAGGGACCCCATCACCCCTAAGGGCAGGAACCCCATTTTCCCTAGGGACAGGTACCCCATCTCCAGACCATGATGGCTAGCAGGGCTGGCGTCAGCCACCCTTGGGTGCCAGGATGGGGGAGGGGGCAGTAAAATCCAAATCTCTAGCTGCATGCTCCCTCAGGCTTTGTATTAGTGAAGCACCTTTAAGTGAGGTAAACCTCTACTGTTATTATTAATAGGTTAGGATTTTTAATATCTTCCTTTATAAGCAGGTGAATGCGGCCCTCCATGCATTCACATACATTGAGTCCAGCCCTTAAGTGGAAAAGGGTTGCTAAACCCTGCTCTAGGATGTCTGCGTTCAGAACATATATAATGTTTGGGGGCTTTTAAACTATTCTTCAGGCCTAAATATTATTATTCATTTTTTTCGGTGCTTCATTTATTTGTGCCTTTTTTTCTCCATGGAATAGGCGGAGCTTCTGTGGAGTATAGTCGGACAATCTTGTCTCTCCACCATTTGGGCTTTAGGCCCAGTGGTAAGCCTGGTAGGACTAGGCCCCCCCACCTTTTTTTATATCTTCCTGCAGGAATTTGTGTGGCATCCAAAGAAAGGGACATTTTTCCTTTTTGGATGCATGTGTGGATGCACGTATGGCTGGGTGGGGTGGCTTTTTTTTTTTTTTGTTTATTGTATGTAATGTTTTTTTTTCCTCTCCTCTTCTTTTTTCTTCTCTTCTCCCATCTTCTCTTTCCCTTTTTTGTCTCCTGTCTCCTCCGTTTTGCCCCTGCTCTTATTGCTATTCTTCACTTTTCTTATACTTCTGATGAAATCTAGAAGGCTACATGTCTATGGTTTAAAATTATTTTATAAAGTTCCTCTTAAGGTTTATATGGATAAAAGTTTAAACTTTAAATTGCCTGTATTTGTTATTATACCTTTTTTATTTTGCTTATTAAGGCTATTATGAGATATATATATACAGTGCAGAAAATAAGTATTTGAACACCCTGCTATTTTGCAAGTTCTCCCACTTGGAAATCATGGAGGGGTCTGAAATTGTTATCGTAGGTGCATGCCCACTGTGAGAGACATAATCAAAAAAAAAAATCCAGGAATCACAATGTATGAATTTTTTAACTATTTATTTGTATGATACAGCTGCAAAGAAGTATTTGAACACCTGAGAAAATCAATGTTAATATTTGGTACAGTAGCCTTTGTTTGCAATTACAGAGGTCAAACGTTTCTTGTAGTTTTTCACCAGGTTTGCACACACTGGAGGAGGGATTTTGGCCCACTCCTCCACACAGATCTTCTCTAGATCAGTCAGGTTTCTGGGCTGTCGCTGAGAAACACGGAGTTTGAGCTCCCTCCAAAGATTCTCTATTGGGTTTAGGTCTGGAGACTGGCTAGGCCACGCCAGAACCTTGATATGCTTCTTACAGAGCCACTCATTGGTTATCCTGGCTGTGTGCTTCGGGTCATTGTCATGTTGGAAGACCCAGCCTCGACCCATCTTCAAAGCTCTAACTGAGGGAAGGAGGTTGTTGCCCAAAATCTCGCAATACATGGCCCCGGTCATCCTCTCCTTAATACAGTGCAGTCGCCCTGTCCCATGTGCAGAAAAACACCCCCAAAGCATGATGCTACCACCCCCATGCTTCACAGTAGGGATGGTGTTCTTGGGATGGTACTCATCATTCTTCTTCCTCCAAACATGGTTAGTGGAATTATGACCAAAAAGTTCTATTTTGGTCTCATCTGACCACATGACTTTCTCCCATGACTCCTCTGGATCATCCAAATGGTCATTGGCAAACTTAAGACGGGCCTTGACATGTGCTGGTTTAAGCAGGGGAACCTTCCGTGCCATGCATGATTTCAAACCATGACGTCTTAGTGTATTACCACCAGTAACCTTGGAAACGGTGGTCCCAGCTCTTTTCAGGTCATTGACCAGCTCCTCCCGTGTAGTCCTGGGCTGATTTCTCACCTTTCTTAGGATCATTGAGACCCCACGAGGTGAGATTTTGCATGGAGCCCCAGTCCGAGGGAGATTGACAGTCATGTTTAGCTTCTTCCATTTTCTAATGATTGCTCCAACAGTGGACCTTTTTTCACCAAGCTGCTTGGCAATTTCCCTGTAGCCTTTTCCAGCCTTGTGGAGGTGTACAATTTTGTCTCTAGTGTCTTTGGACAGCTCTTTGGTCTTGGCCATGTTAGTAGTTGGATTCTTACTGATTATATGGGGTGGACAGGTGTCTTTATGCAGCTAATGACCTCAAACAGGTGCATCTAATTTAGGATAATAAATGGAGTGGAGGTGGACATTTTAAAGGCAGACTAACAGGTCTTTGAGGGTCAGAATTCTAGCTGATAGACAGGTGTTCAAATACTTCTTTGCAGCTGTATCATACAAATAAATAGTTAAAAATTCATACATTGTGATTTGTGGAATTTTTTTTTTGATTATGTCTCTCACAGTGGACATGCAGCTACGATGACAATTTCAGACCCCTCCATGATTTCCAAGTGGGAGAACTTGCAAAATAGCAGGGTGTTCAAATACTTATTTTCTGCACTGTATATATGGTAGGTGAAATTTCGATATTATCATGGTATATTAGAGGAATAAATGATTGTACTAAGAGGAGGGCTATGTTTGACAGGGCAATATTCACCATCGATAGTTTGCTTGCAGGAAACTCATTTATACTAGGAACTGTATATATTCCGCCACCATACAATAGTGAGGTAATTCGTCAGACAATCCAGGGCTGCCTCTTCTGATTGTGGGAGATTTTAATAGTGTTTGTAATCCTGGTATAGATAGATATCCAGCTGGACCACAAGGGGATACTTAATTTTTTAGATACTGTAAGGGAACTGGGCCTATATTAATATGGCGACTTCAAAATTCCTTGTCGAATAAGTATTCTTGTTGTTTTAGTATGTATAAGACTTTATCGAAAATAGATTTAACGTTGGGCACGGAACTGGTTCTCTCATGTCCAATATACAATATCTACCAAGGGGTCTATCAGACCACTCCCCATTACTATTCTTGTTGGAAAAAGTAAAACCTAAGATGAAGCCTAATTGGCGAGTCCCTGCATTTTGGTTAAAGGAATAGTCTCGGGGAGACTCAACAAGCTGAGCCATAAAGGAATTTTTCTCTATTAATGAGAACTCTGCATCAGGTGAAGGTATTTTTGAGGGGGTCCTATTGAAGGCAATAAGTGTTCATAAAAAAATAAAATGAGAACAGGAGTCTTTAGTAGGAACAAAAGCACGGCAGAGGGAAGCCCAGTATATACAGGACCCTACCACTCCTAATCACTGCGCCTGGAGGGATACACAACAACTATACCGTCAAACAGGCCCGGACTGGGGGATTTGTTTTTAATAGGCATTCGCGGGGGTGGCTGGTGTCAGTGTCCTCCGAGGACATTATGATATATCGGGGACAGCACTGTAATGAATACAGTGCCCCTTTACAGGTAGGCCCCCTTATATTACAATACCCCAGCAATTATCCCCACCACCCTTTTCTCTGTAATCACAGTGGCCCTTTTACTCTCTGCTCACTGTGCAGTTCTCCAGCTTCTCCTGCCCTCTTACATCAGAGTCCGCACAGACTCCCCTTACATCAGAGCCTGCACAGACCACCCTTACATCAGAGCCCACACAGACCCCCCTTACATCAGAGTCCACACAGACCCACCCTCACATCAGAGTCCGCACAGACCCACCCTCACATCAGAGTCTGCACAGACCCCCCCTTACATCAGAGTCTGCACAGACCCCCCCTTACATCAGAGCCCCTTCCCACATGGAAGAAAAATATATTTTAAATTCAGAAAACAAGAAGAAAGTATCCTCACATGTAGTGAGCATGTGGATACATAAATAGAGCACGTGCCACGTCCTGAAATTTCAATAAACACAAAGGCCCAGATTCACAGAGCGATTACGCCTGCGCAACAGGAGATGCGCGTGCGTAAGTGGAAATGTGCGCGTGCGTTTCAATGCACGGCATCCCCAGAACGAGATACGCAAAAAATCTACTTATTTTTGTTCCGCGTAATTTCGTTAGACTGGCGCATCCGTCCGCGCAAAAGTGCGCTAGACAGACCATTGATTTGCTAGTCAAATATGCTAATGAGGGACTTACGGGGATCCACAAAACAACGTTGGGGCAGCGCAGGCGACGCAGTGTGCGCAACAGCAAAATGTCCTGTCTAAAATTAGAGCATATAAAAGCTGGTCTAAAAAGAGAAAAAAAGTCTACTTGTTAGATAAAGCAACACTGTTAGTGAGGAGCTCAGCAGTCACACGTGTTGCACAACAATCTGTATGCCAACATGCCAGGGGCATCGTCGCACATAGCTATACTACTGACTTTAGATGAACAAAGAAGGATGAGGGCACGGAGGATGGCACAGGAGAGGATATACCGCACCCGCATAGACCTGTTTGGCATGAGAGATTCTAGGGTGTTTCGCATCTTCAGATTCACCCCTCATGCCATCCTGGAATTAACCACAACCCTGCAGGATGACATCACCAGCCCAACACACCGCTCACATGCAGTGCAGCCACTGGTCAAGGTACTGGCAACACTCCATGTCCTTGCCAGTGGCTCTTTTCAGCGTACAAGTGGAGTGGTGGCTGGGATGTCACAATCCTCCATGAGCAGATGTGTGCACCAGGTTGTCCCTGCAATTCTCAGACGCATGGCCAACCAAATCATCAAACCCACCACTGAGGACCTGCGGCTGAAGGCAATGACAGATTTCTACAGAATTGCCAGATTCCCACGCACTGTGGGGGCCATTGATTGCACACATGTGGCACTCCAGCCCCCCCATGAGACAGAGCACATGTACCGCAATCGGAAGCATTGGCATTCCATCAACGTACAGGTGATAGTCGATGCCCAAGGCCTCATATGGCACGTCCATGCCAAACACCCAGGGTCCAGCCATGACAGCTACATATACAATCAATGCCACATCTGAATGGAATTCGATCAGAACGTGTATGGGGACACCTGGCTGGTTGGTGCGTGACATGGGTGGCAGGCATGACTATCCCCTCCCATGATGCACATCACAAGGGGCACATGCATCACTAACATCCTCCTGTCTTTTCCCTTACAGGTGACTCTGCATATCCACTGGGACTCCATCTCATGACTCCTATCCGGAACCCCCAAACCCCAGGAGAGGAAAGATACAATCAAGCACATGCCCAAACACGAGCAGTGGTGGAGCGCACCTTTGTCCTCCTAAAGTCACGTTTCCGATGCCTGGATAAGTCTGGGGGTACCCTCTTGTATTCCCCAAACTTTGTGTGCCAGATCATCGGTGCATGCTGCACAACTTCGCAGAAAGAAAGGGCCTGCAGATTGACCTACGTGATGACCTGACCCCTGAACCAGACAATCCCCCCCTAACCGAGGCTACCCCGTCTTCTGAGGGAAGAGCAGCCAGGAGACAGCTCACATTGGGCATCTTTGCACGTTAAACATACACATTAATCATGGCACAATGAGAATGCATGCATGCACACCACTGTGGTCCCTAGCACACACACCCCACATCAAATTGGATTGGCACCAGTCCACCATGCAGGACTTGTGAGCAGCAACGCCACGCCAAGGCTCCAATTATGTCACTGTACATTCATACAGTATTCACACGGACCTGGGGATCACTTCTCCCTGGTCCTGGGGAACCCTTCTCCACCAAAATTGAGGGTGACACCCCTTTTCCGGCAGGAATGTCACCCCCACATTCACACAGCATTCACAACCCAAAAAAAAAACCTGCAAAAGCAAAAAATGTCCAGCAAAAAAAAAAAAAAAGAAGGGGAAAAACAAATTAATGCCCTTTGCGTGAGCCACACCTGGGGCGCCCCCGGCCACGGCCCTGGCTTCTCAGGGGAGACTCATGGGGGAGGGGTAAAACCGGGGAAGGAGGAGCAGCCCCTGATCTCTGCCCACCTGGCGGCCTGCCCTCCAGGGCCACGGGTATTCTGTCCAGGGCAGCACCAAGTGTTGCCGTGTTGGCCTGGATAGCTAGGGTAAGGGCCCTCACATCCTGCCCAATGCCTGCTGATGTCGTCTGCAGTTCATTTAGGCAGGTTGTGAAAGCCCGGGAGTGGGAGTCCAGGTTCCCCAGCGTATCCTTGATGGAGGACAGGCTCTCCTCCATCCGCACCAATGTCTGGCTGACCTGTCCCAGATGGCGTGTCTGGAGGAACTGGTCCCTTCTCAGAGTGGCGGGCAGGAGATCGGCCACCCCCCTGGTGGTCTGGGATGACATCCTGCCTCCAGCTGATGCTTGCGGCCGGGGAGAAGGGGAGGCCCTTGTGAGGGGAGCCATGTTGGGGGAGGAGGGGGGGGCTCCCCCTTAGGGAGGCCTGCCTGCTGCCAGCCAGAGGGGAAGAGTCCTCAAAAACCAAACGTCCAGTGCCTGACATGGACTCCTCTTCCTCATGATTCTCCTCCTCCTCATGATTCTCCTGCTCCTCATGAACCTCCTCCGCGGACTCCGGCCTTGTTGGGGGGGGGCTCATTAGACTGTCCTGGGGTTGGTGCGGTCAGGCCAGATGGCCCTGCACATCTGTGGATGACACAAAACATTCACAGGTTGGAGGATCCACACACTTGCCACATATTCCCTTTCACCCCCTCCCCCACACATGCTACACACCTGATATTAATACTTACCTGGCACCACGGGCTCTGGACTTGAGTCAAAGCCGGGCAGGCCCTCAACTTCATGCCGATGAAAGGTCAGGGCCACCGCACGCTCCTCCGCTGTCAGCCTAATACGGCATGGTGGGCCCCCTCCTGTGCCCCTGGCATGGGCATGCATTCTGGCCAGCTTCTGTTTGACCAGACGCCGGAGGTCATTGATTTTTTTGTCAATCCTAGACCGGGTCCGTGTCTACCCCTGCCCCGCTGAATTGACCTGCTCAGTGATCCTATCCAAAATCTCCCTCCTCCTGGCCGGGGTGGTGTTGGCACTCTCTGGGCCGTGGAGGTAACGCCCATACTCGCTAATGGCCCGGGCAAGAATTTGTTTTTCCACAACTGTAAAATTCAGCTTTCGTTTTCTCTGTCATCCTTCCCAAAAAAAACACTCCCAGTCAACAAAATTCACTCACACAAACAAGCCCAACCAATCAAGCAAAAACACACACAGAGAGAGAACTACTCAGCAATAAACAGTCACAAAAAAACAAAACAAAAATACAGCAGGAAAACAAACAAACACAAATATATCAAACAAACAAACAGTCTCTCAAACACTTATCAAAAAACACTTTCAAAAATCTACTAACAAACACTTGATCACACAGAACACTAATCTGACAACTACAAAACACACCGCAACGAACAACAGGACAAAAGCACTTGGTTAAATGGGAAGGGACAAAGGGATGTACTTTTGCAATGCAAGTGCGTTTGTGTGTGTCTATTTATGCTGTTTGCGTAGTTCACAACGTTGCCCTAGTCCATTTCCAATTTCACCGATTGCGCCGCTCCCGAGTTGTGAGCATGCGCACAGCGGAGCTGACATGGTATGCGAGCCGGCCGGCCCTTCATTTGCATGGGGTCACGGCTCATTTCAATGTAACACGTCCTTCCCAATTTGTATTACTCCTCCTTACGCCTCTGAAAAAACGTTACGCATGCGCAATTTCCTGCGCAAAAGCTACGAGAATAGGGTGATTACGCGGCAAAATTGCGCAAGTCTAACGTAAAGGCGTTGCGCTACGCCGGTCCAATAATGCGCAGATGTACCTGAATCTGGGCCAAAATTTGGAGGGCATGTTATGGACTTTAGAGGCACGGTAGTATGATGTGGGTACAATGCAAGAGAGACAATCTCTTAAGTTAAAAAAGTTTTTTTTTAATACAGTATAAGAATAATACGTTAACAAACATATTCCAGTTCCATAGGAGCTGTGAATATAGACAGGATACTCGATTACATCAAAGTCCCATATACTTCACACGTTAGTATGTACAAACTGGTAAACTCATAATCATAATACAAATCTTAAATGAAGATCCAGGTTCCATGGTGAGATTTCTGTTCAAAGAAGTATAGAGGAGACGAACAGGCTTGGTGTTGCGAAGGGCGATGATGTAATGTATTGGCTCTGACCGGTTTCGCGTTGATGACAACGCTTCTTCAAAGAGCACCTTGGGTGAGATTAGCTGAAGGACATAGTATTCAAGTTATACAGCAGAACAAGTTCAGAAAAACAACACATATTGAATTAACATATTTATATATACACGTCAATAGAAAGGATATAGTGATTACACGGTGGGTTACGGGGGGGGCTGGGCATTACGGACAGCTCCGAAGTCGAGGGTAGACCCCATAGGGGTGCTCCTCAGGGGCAAGCGTATGGGGTACTGCAGCCATCCAACATCGCAGAGACATACAGTGGGGACAAGGCATTGGGGATGGGTTAGTACAGAGAGATATATAATGGATAAAGGAGGTATAGGAATAATATGACTTACATATCTAAAATCGTTAAAAAAAAAAAAAAAAAATCCAGAGAGTAATTATATATCGATGGAATAGGTGACAACCAAATACTTAATGTTATCGTCTTCCATGAGTAGGATGTCCCCAGGGGGCAAGGCTCCACAGAAGAGGTTCACAAGAAAATAACTATATGGACAAGGAGTAAACAGTAAACAGGTAGTACGAGATAATGAAAAGGTTAATTTCTAGATATGCAAATAGAGCAGAAAAATCATCATAGTACGAGTCTTACCTCCCAGAGGTCAAAAAGAGTTTAGGATGTCATTAGAGTAAAATCATTTAACCATACAGGGATGTACATAGACATATGAATGGCACTAAGAAGGAGCTGGCAATGCTTAACAGCAGGGATAACCTAAAGGACAGAGTGGATACAAGGCAAAAATAAGCTGTCTGCCTAAGAGGGCAACAAAAATGTAATAAAGGTTGCCGCTGTAGCTAAGAATGCTGTAAACTTACCTAAGGTAGCATTAATAGCTGGTTAAGGTATCCACAGGTCTCCCAGCAAGGTAGCAAACTGTGCTGTGCCTTCCTGGGTTTAAATAGGCCTTGTCCCATCCATGTGGACATACAGCTCAGGTGAGCCGCATGACAAAATCATCAACGCGAAACCGGTCAGAGCCAATACATTACATCATCGCCCTTCGCAACACCAAGCCTGTTCGTCTCCTCTATACTTCTTTTTTTAAATCTCTTTATTTACATTTTTTCATTTTCCATACAAAAATAAAATCATACATATACATTATATTTTAATTACCTTTACTTCAACATTAACTTTTTATATCTCCAAGACATCCATACCATCCTTCCATCCCATACAACACAACACATTTTACTTTCACCCTTCCCCACTCTCCCAATGGTGTGATTATTACCCCGGTTCCCCCTTTATCCTAACGTTGTTCTAGAGTTCTCTATCCAATTTGCCCATACTCTCCTATATTTCTCCCCATATCCTCTATTGCAATATGTCTCTCTGTATAATATCAGATTGCTGTTTACTAAGTTCTTCCACTGTGCTATTGAGGGGGCTTCTGTTTTTTTCCAGTTTAGCACTATTGCTTTCCTGGCATAGAACAGCAGCAGGCCTATCTGTGTTTTTCTTTCTTTTGAGATAACATTACCCCCTATTAATCCTAAGAGACAGATCTCCACTTCTTGTTCCAGCCTTACAGATGTTACTCTTTCTATCATTCTCAGAATCTCACTCCAAAATACTGCTATTTTGGGACAGAGCCAAAATATATGCATGAAGTCTCCTGGAGCAACTACACACCTCCAGCAATTCTGAGAGTTAGTTGGTGAAATCTTATGCAACTTGTATGGTGTATAATGACTTCTATGTACAATTTTATATTGTATTAATTTGTCCCGGAGGGATACCAGAATCTTCAGTGGAAATTTCCATACTTCCTCCCAGTTCCCTAATCCCGGGGCATCTCTTTTCCAATTCTCCCTTAATTTGCTCAGATCATAAGGTGTAGTATTTATGAAGTATCCATAGAAAT
Source organism: Rana kukunoris (assembly GCA_029574335.1). NCBI lineage: Eukaryota > Metazoa > Chordata > Amphibia > Anura > Ranidae > Rana > Rana kukunoris. The sequence continues at coordinate 92,408,166 of CM056055.1, read as the reverse complement.
TTGACATTGTCCTCTTCCCGCCTTTTATCATTTGTTCTATATCTGATTCCATCAATTGTGGAGTCCCCTCAGGGAACTGGGCCACCAAGGCATGTCTAAGCTGCCTATATCTAAACTCGTAGCTCTCGGGAATATTCCATAATTGTCTCATCTCCACATATGATAAAAACTTTCCCTCCCGTAACAACTGTGAGAGTTTCTTTACCCCATATTTAGCCCAGGCTCCCGGATCCTGAACCAGATCTAAATGTGGTAATTCCGGGTACCTCCACAGGGGGGTATTTGGAGATAGATTATTGTTTCCCCTCTCTCTTCCTATGACCGCTTTCCATATTTTTACTGTTGTTCTCATTGCTGGCGTTAAATCTCTCCTGGTTTTAATACCCCTATACAGTAACCCTTCGGCTTCCACCGATTGGACCACTGTTGCTTCCAACATCGTAGCTGTGTCATACCCATCCAAGTTTAACCACCTCCCTACTGTCACTAACTGTGCCGCTGTATAGTATTTATGGAAGTCTGGGAAAGCTAATCCCCCCTCCCCTTCCGGTCTCATGAGTGTACTTAATTTAATTCTAGCTGGTTTATTGGCCCATATGAATGCAGAGAGCATTCCATGTAGCCGTGTAAAAAAGCTTTTTGGGAGCCACTGTGGAGAATTTCTGAAGGCATATAAAAACTTTGGCAGCACCTTTATTTTCACCAGGTTTATGCATCCCAGTAGTGACAAAGGCAGTGTTGCCCAGATCTTTATTCTCTTCCCGAGCTCCTGTACCTCCGCGTCTAAATTACATTTTCGAAAATCTTCAATCTGTCTAGATATTTTAATGCCTAAGTATTTAAATTCCGATACCCATTTAATAACGTATTTGGAGCAGCGGTTTTTAGTGCTCCTTGATCCATCGGGAATAATATTGATTTATTCCAATTTACTTTGAGCCCTGTATATATCGAATATGTATTTAATAATTCTAGAGCCCCTTCCAGTGATGGACCTGCATCTCTCAAAAAAAGCAACATGTCATCGGCATACAGGGCTACCCTCTCCTCCAGCCCCCCTACCGAAGTCCCTGAATATTGGGTGTGGTCCTGAGAGCCTCTGCCACTGGCTCTATTGCGATTGCAAAGAGCGTCGAAGAGAGAGGGCAGCCCTACCTCGTGCCTCTATATAATTAAAAAAACGATGACAGTTTTCCCCCTAGTTTCACTGCGGACATTGGCCTTTCATATATTGTTTGTATCCATTTGATAAATATTAAGGGGAATCCCATCCTTCTAAGTATTTCCCAAAGAAACGGCCATTCCACCGTATCAAAGGCCTTCTCAATATCTAAAGAGGCCACTGTCCTTGATCCCTCATGTATATGATGTGTATGTATATTTGTGTAAAGCCTCCGTAGGTTGATATCTGTTGTCCTTTGTGGCATAAATCCTGTTTGGTCCGAGTCTATTATGTTCCTAAGCAGTGGCTGTATTCTAGATGTTAGTATTTTTGTCAGTATTTTTAAATCTGTATTTAATAATGCAATTGGCCTATATGATGAGCATATCTTTGGGTCTTTTGTTTCCTTGTATATTAATGTTATGTGTGCCTCTCTCATAGAGTCCGGCAGGGCTCCCTGCATTAGCCCACTTGTGAATACTTCTGCAGGTTTGGGGGCTATTAATACTCCATATCTCTTATTTTTTTTTTTTTTTTTCTTTTCTTTTTTTTTTTTTTAAAGTGTATTTTTTTGTGCGTGAACTCGAGAGAGAGGAGCCGGACTGCAGGAGTTGGGAGTAGGCAGACCCTCCCCCCGGAGGCAATCGCCATCCTTCTCCATGCCCCTGGTGGCAATGGCGGGTGTGAAGGGGGGCCTCCCACTCACCCCGCCCTACCTGCTCCTCTTGGGAGCCCAACTGGGGCCCAACGGGACCCCAATGGGGCAGAGGGACTCCCCCTATGAGGGAGTGAGGGGGCCTAGCCCACCCAGCCAGCCCCGTAGGTCCTTCGCCTCTCTTTATTTTAGGAGACCGCATGGCCAAAGTGCGTGTGTTTTAAACCAATTTCGTGTGCGTGCAAGTGTGGTGGTTTTTGTGGGGGGGGGGTGGGCATACTAAGCACAGGCGTACCTTGCATAGCACACCCACCGGGAGCCGGGCTGAGACCACCAAACTCAATTCACATGTAGCCGAGACCGGGATCCGAACCCTTGGCTGCAGAGGTGAATGGCTTGTCAGCGCAGTGCCAATCACGTTGAGCCACCACAGCTCCCTTCTCCATATCTCTTATAGAATTCCACAGGAATTCCATCTGGGCCTGGTGCCTTTCCTCCCGAGGATGTTCGTATAACCTCTATAATCTCCTCCACCCCTACAGGCCTGACCAGTTCTCTCCTCTCCCCATCTGACAACCACCCCAGGGCAATCCGGTCCAAAAGGTCCGCCATGTCCTCCGGGCAGGAGCCAGACGGGAGAGAGGAGGTGTAAAGCCCACTATAATACTCTCTAAAAGGTCTCCAGTATCTTTTTGGGTTATTTTACTATCTGTCCATTTAAATCTTCAATCTCTGCAATAATTGTGGCTTGATGTTCTTGTTGTGCCAGCCTAGCCAGGAATCTACCCCCCCCTATCTCCCTGTTCAAAAATATTCTGTCTATTTTTATGCATTTCCAGTCTTGTTATTTCTTCTATGTGAAGATGAAGGTTTCTACGTGCTGCCATCATTTCATCAAAGTTGATGCTACTGGGGTCCTGCCCATATCTCTCCCTTTGTATGTCAATCTGTGTTTTTAATTCCTGTTCCTTCTTCCTCTGTTTTTTATTAACTGTTGAAATATTTGATATATATTGCCCTCTTATAGGCTTTAAACGCATCCCATACCATCCCTACCGAGGCTGATCCTGCGTTGTTTTCCCAGTATTCCCCCATTATTGATTCCATTTTCTCTCCTATTTCTGGGTGTTCTACCCAGTGTGGGGTTAGTCTCCACAATGATGCATTTTTAGAAGTTGGAATACGTACTGACAAAAATAGGGGAGAATGATCTGACAGACCACTTGGTAGATATTTGGCCTCCTCAATATCTGCTAACATCAAGGAATCCATAAATGCCAAGTCTATTCTAGAGGCCGTCTTGTAAGAAGTGGAGAAGCACGAGTAACCCCTTTTCTCCTGGGTTCTTCCATCGCCCAACTTCTGTTACCCCCATTTCCTGTGCCCAGTTATATAGTTCTGTTGAATGTTGTTTAGGGGGTTTTGGTCTGTCCAACTCTGGTGATAGGATAGCATTGAAATCTCCTATTAATATCAGTCTCGCTGGCATATACCGAATAGTGTTTTCCATTATCTCATTCAATACTGCCACCGAGAATGGGGGTGGAATATATACGGCAGCTGTTACATATCTCTGCTTACCTATCTTATAGACTAGAATAACATACTTTCCGTTTACATCTATATGGGCCTTCTCTATTTCTCCTATAAAAGATTAACTAGGATCGACACCCCTCTAGCATACGAAGAATACGTGGAATGGTATGTTTTCTGTATCCAGGTTTTTTTTAACGTTATTAATTTTTTCCCCAATAGGTGCGTCTCCTGTAGTACGACCAACTGGGAAGAATTCTTTTTTATATACTGAAACATTAATGCACGTTTATACTTTGAATTCAGTCCTCGAACATTCCAGGATAGTATCGAAAAGCAGTTATCCTTCCCAGGCATGGTATATATATATATATATATATATATATATATTATATATATATATATATATATATATATATATATATATATATATATATAATAGGATTTATACTTCCATTGTTCACCATGCCACGTCATTCTTTTAAGTGATACCTCTTGGGTACCTAAATCACACCATTGTCTTTCCCATTTCCTCCTCACTTCCCCATTCATTCCCCCTCCCCCGCCCTCCCCACCCTACCCCTCCCCACTTCCTTCTCTTGTAGCTTCCTCCATCCATTCCCGGATGGGAGTGGAGAGGAATTTCTTCTATCCCCTATTTTACTGACCCAAATCTCTTTTTTAGGTCTAGTATCTAACATACCCCACCCTCCCTTCTTACTGCTTTAGGAAGGGAAGCGCCTAACTCTCAACTCTCATTCACTTTGTGGTGGGCGCCTCTACTCACTACGTATCCTCCCTACACACCTATATTTCTTCATATCTTAAAGCCTCCCCTCCCCCAGAAAAAAAAAAACCCCAAGGGGGGAAAAAACACCCCCTTTCATCCCACCCATATTTTTATGTAACCAAGTGCTTACATGCTTTCCATTAATTATTATTACCTTATTATAACCAATACTCCAATTCGTATTCATAGTTAATCGCTCCTTTAAAAAAAAAAAAAAAACAGAAAGCAAACCTCTCTCATATTATCTTTAAATATCCAAGTGCTTAAGTGTTCATTATTGAATATTGATTAACTATTATTAATTATTACCGATCCTCCATAACTTATATTCCAATTCTTACTCATGGTTAATTGAGTGTTTAGGTGTATAATCTATTGTTGATCGGCCGCCTTAATTCATATTCCAGTTCATACTCGCAATTGATCCCTCATTCAACAGATAAATATATATTTCCTATTTCCCTATTTAAATGTGGTGCTCTCATATTATTTAATACCCAAGTGTTTAAGTGCTCATTATTAATTAACTGTTATTAACTGCTATCGATCTGTCATAACTTATATTCCAATACATACTTGTGCTTAATCACTCATTCAACCAAAAAAAAAAAAATACATATTTCCTCTTTCCCTGGATGAATATGTTAACCACTTAAGGACCGCCGCATGTACATTTACGTCGGCAGAATGGCACCGACAGGCACATCAACGTATATATACGTTGGTGCCTTGGGGGGGATCGGGGGTCCGATCGGACCCCCCCCCCCCGTACATGCGGCGGTCCGCGTGGCTGCAGGAGCGATCCGTCAAGTGGGGGCGGCTATCCGTTTTCATCCGCCCCCTCCGGATCGCTCCCAGCCAATGCGCGCGCCCGCCTGACCTGTCACTTCCTCCTCCTGTGTAAACACAGGAAGGAGGAAGCGACGCGATCTCTCCCTCGGCGTTTGTTTCAAGCGCCGCTGAGGAGAGATCACCACACTACAAGTAAGTCCTGCACCAACACTACACTACACACACACAAAATCACATTTAACCCCCGCGATCGCCCCCCCCCTCCCCCCTGTCACAGTGTCACTGAATGCAGTAATCATACATGTATGATTACTGTATTTAGTGTCAGTGTGACAGACAGTGTGACAGTCAGTCAGTGTTAGTGTCAGGGTAGCCCCCCCACCCCCCCCCCCCAATAAAGTTTTAACCCCTTGATCACTGCCCTAGTTAACCCTTTCACTCCCTATTGCCAGCATCACTAAGCGATCATTTTTCTGATCGCTGTATTAGTGTCGCTGTTCCCGCTAGGTAGCTAATTTTTTTTTAATGCGATTTTTTTTTTACTAAAGACATGCGGCTAAATAAATTTTGGCCTAAATGTTTGACTAAAATTTAGTTTATTGTTTTTTTATTATAACAAAAAAGTAAAAAATATTGTTTTTTTTCCAAAAATGTCGCTCTATTTTTGTATATAGCGCAAAAAATAAAAATCGCAGAGGCGATCAAATACCACCAAAAGAAAGCTCTATTTGTGGGAAAAAAAGGACGCGAATTTTGTTTGGGAGCCATGTCGCACGACCGCGCAATTGTCTATTAAAGCGACGCAGTGCTGAATCGCAAAAACCCCTTGGGTCATTTGCCAGCGTATTGGTCCGGGTCTTAAGTGGTTAAACACTATACAATTTCTCCACATAGCTCAATTTATACCTTCACCCTCCCCCTCCCCTCCATCCCCCCAACAAAGAAATAAAAAAAAATAATTCGGAAGAAAAGTAAAAATAATGTCCCATATTAAAAAAAAAGAAAAAAAAATTCCCCAGTCTTTCTATTTGGTATCGAGCCACTCCCCCGCTTGAATTGGGGTCTCAAAGAAAAGGACACGTGTCCCGTCCATTACTCGTAGCTTACTGGGGTATAGTAGACTGTATTTTAACCCTTTCTCTCTCAATCTTCTACGGATCTCTGTATACTCTCTTCTTTGCTGCTGAATTTCCATCGGGTAGTCAGGAAAAAAAAGTAGCTTTGTGTTCTCATATTGGATGTCTGCCCTTACTCTTGCCGTTGAAAGGATTTGATCTCGGTCTCTGTAGTTCAATAGACGCACCAAAAAAGGGCGGGGGGGTGCTCCCGGTTTGGGGAGACAAAACGAGATTCTATGTTGCTTCTGTTAATTTCAGTATTTCAGTTAATAGTTTTTCTGCAAATTTAACTGGATTGTCTTCCTCCGCTCTCTCTGGTAGGCCCAAGATACGTACATTGTTCCTCCTCATGCGGCCCTCTGTATCTATAGCTCTGTCCTGTAGTTCTTTTATTTGTTTTTTCAGTGTATGCCAGCCTTTGCTATCCTTTTTTATTTCCTCTTCCACCTTGGAGATGCGGGTTTCTATTTCTGCCGTTTTTTTTTGTATTTTATCGAACTCTCGTTTTATTGAGCATATATCCACTGCCAGGGCATCAATTTTATTTAACAGCACATCACTGCTTGCCTTGATAGCCTCCAGTATCTCCTTCCCGGAGGCACTACAGTCCATCTCCCCCTCTCTCCCGGTTTGAGTCCCTTCTGATATCCTTTTTGCTGGGGAGTTCTGGGGGGGTTGTACGGGCTGTATAGATTTTCCTGTAGCCCCTGTCACTTTAACTATTTTTGCTGCCATAGCTTGGGGGTGGGGGGGGGAACAAGGTGTCACTGCTGGTACATGCGTTTTTGCTTGCGGTTTACTTGGTGCCATTTAACCTCATATCAGTTCACTTATGGTAGATTTACCGTTCCCAGTAGTTTTTTTTTTTTCCTCCCTAAAGTGTCCTTTATACAGCACTTTCCACACCAGTTCCACACTACAGCGGCAGGTTGGTGATAAAGTCAGAAGTTAGAATTAGAGGCAATCGCAGCAACCCCTAGCAGCGACACCTAGCAGCAGTGGATAATCACAGACAAAAACACTGAGCCCCAGTGATAGCCACCAAGGGGAAAAAAAAAAAAGGGGGGTGCTGTCCCTTTAACAACGGCGTTATGCAGCCGTCATGTAGCCATGCAGTACTTATAACTGACAATCAGCAGAAAACATAGGAATATTGCAACAGTTATGTACAGTTATGTACTTATCTCTACAGTCTGTTCCAAGGCGGGCGGGGAGTCCTCCAGCTTATGTCTGATGCCTTATTGCAGGGGTGGCAAACGCAAGGCCCGTGGGCCGAATCCGGCCAGCCAGACCTCACCATGTGGCACGCGCATCTGTGATCCGAACAGGTCGATCCGCGGAGCGCACCGCTGCCTCAGCCTTAGGAAAGGCCGCGGCTTCGGCCTAGCTCCGGTGCGGTCGGCCATCTTGGTACACCCGGCGGCAGCATAGGCACTAGGAGTACGAGTGCACCGTGCGCACGGGTGGCTGGAGGTGGGGGGTGACTATCAGAGCTCCATGCTCGAGTACCGCACGCATAGGCTCTTTAGCTGCTGTGTCGTCAACCGGCTCCTTTGTGTCCCCCTCTCCTGCTCCATGCAGCGCCGCTCAGTCCGGTGACTGTCCCGCCCCCTGATTCCAGCTCACACTGCATGCTTCTCCCGGGCAAACAAACTTTAAGCACAGAGATGCAGTGCAGCCCTGTGAGAGCCGGCTCCCCGGGGGACACGGCAGGCTTGTCTGCCAGCCCCCTCCTTGCCCATCATGCAGATATGATGACAGACAAGTCTTTATGGGAGATACACTAATCGCCATCCAGCATGCTGGGGGGAGCCCAGGCCACCACGGATGAGTGCCCAGCCTGCAGATTGTGATGGTGTGTGAGGGATGGAGTAATCTAACTTACCATGACCATACCCCCTCCATCTCCCCTGGGGAAAGGGACCCCATCACCTCCGGGGACAGGGACCCCATCTCTCCAGGGACAGGGACCCCATCTCTCCAGGGACAGGGACCCCATCTCTCCAGGGACAGGGACCCCATCTCTCCAGGGACCCCATCTCTCCAGGGACCCCATCTCTCCAGGGACCCCATCTCTCCAGGGACCCCATCTCTCCAGGGACCCCATCTCTCCAGGGACCCCATCTCTCCAGGGACAGGGACCCCATCTCTCCAGGGACCCTTTCTCACCTGGGGACAGGGACGCCATCTGCCCTGGGGAAAAAGGACTCCATCTCTCCTGGGGACTGGAACCCCATCCTGCCTAGGGACAGGAACCCATCTCCTCTGGCAACAAGGACTGATGGAGGAGGGGGGTAGAACACACAGAGGAAATCTGAATTCCCAGCCATTTGGGGAGTGTTCCAGCCAGGTTCCCCCATCCCCTCTCCTGCTGGGAGTTTGTCAGGACAGAAAGTGGGAAATGGGCCGGTAAACGTGTAATTTACTGCTCCTTTCCTGAATTGAGAGTCAGCGATCTGTACTCATCACTGACTATGTCCATTCATAACTGTGGCATATCGTAAACTGCGTTTACTATGCTTCAGTTTATGAATGGACAGGAAGCTATGTACAGAGCTATTCCTGTCCATTCATTCTATGTAGCTGAGGCTGCTGAGAAAGATTGGGGGCTGTGTCTCAAAGGTGGAACATCAGAGGTTTAGACCTCTGACATCTCACCAAAGCCCCTGGGGCTCCTAAAAAATGATAAAAAATAATAAAAAACTACTGATACAGTGGCGGAACTACAGGGCTTGCAAAGGTCGTACCTGCGACCAGGCCCTGGAGTTCCACCACTGGACTCGGAGGAGAGGGCCCCGGCTGGGGTTGTGGGAGGGCCATTCATGGTTTCTTGCAATGGGGCCCTGAAGGTTCTAGTTACGCCACTGGGTAGGTCTATGTATGTCAGGTAGGTGAAGTCAGTGTATGTCAGGTAGGTGAAGTCAGTGTATGTCAGGTAGGTGAAGTCAGTGTATGCCAGGTAGGTGAAGTCAGTGTATGTCAGGTAGGTGAAGTCAGTGTATGTCAGGTAGGTGAAGTCAGTGTATGTCAGGTAGGTGAAGTCAGTGTATGTCAGGTAGGTGAAGTCAGTGTATGTCAGGTAGGTGAAGTCAGTGTATGTCAGGTAGGTCTATGTATGTCAGGTAGGTGAAGTCAGTGTATGTCAGGTAGGTCTATGTATGTCAGGTAGGTGAGGTCAGTGTATGTCAGGTAGGTCTATGTATGTCAGGTAGCCCATCCCATCCTATCCTACCCCACCCCACCCTATGCCATCTCATTCCATCCCATAATAAATAGTGGACACATAGTCTTAAACAACCGGCCCTTTGAGGGCAACCATACTGCTAATGCGGCCCCTGATGAATTTGAGTTTGCCACCCCTGCCTTATTGGGTCCAGATGCCTTTACATAGATGATATATAGTGATAATGGTGTCCTGATCACACTGTGGGAGAAACGGCAGACTAGCGTACAGCAGCCACGGCCAGCGGACAACAACAGGAGAGTGCACAGAGGTAAGTTCAAATAAGCCGCAATTCTGGGGTGCCTGGAATGCTGGAATTTAGTAGAAAAGTTCAGTGCCTCACTGTGTATCAAACCGTGCTGGGGAAGGGATCTCGTCCAGAGGGATGCAGGGTGTGCAGCATATACAACAGGGAAAAGATACCAGCTGTAATTCAACCCTGCTAATTCTCCCTGCTGTGTCTTGGAGGGACTGCAAATGTAAGGGGAGGCTGTTTCTCATGTAGAGAGGACACCAGCCGGAGTTCAAATCAAGTCCAATCCAACTGTCGAACCCCTCCAACTTACAGCTGCTACCACGGGAAGTCACCGCTACCCCTTGCCGTCCTTTACACCCTCTGAATCAGCAGCGAGGAGAAGGAGCCATCGGTAGAGAGAGATTAGGATCTCATACAAGCAGCATTGCAGCAGCGCCCGCCCACATACGTCACATGCTCACATCCTGGATCTCCCTCTATACTTCTTTGAACAGAAATCTCACCATGGAACCTGGATCTTCATTTAACCACTTGCATACTAGGCACTTACACCCCCCCTCCTGCCCAGGTGAAATTTCAGCTTCCGGCACTGCGTCGCTTTAACTGACAATTGCGCGGTCGTGCGACGTGGCTCCCAAACAAAATTGACGTCCTTTTTTCCCCACAAGTAGAGCTTTCTTTTGGTGGTATTTGATCGCCTGTGCGATTTTTATTTTTTGCGCTATAAACAAAAAAGAGCGACAATTTTGAAGAAAAATACAATATTTTTTACTTGTTGCTATAATAAATATCCCAATTAAAAAAAAAAACACTTTTTTTTCTCAGTTTAGGGCGATACGTATTCTTCTACATATTTTTGGTAAAAAAAAAAAAAAAAAAAAATCGCAATAAGCGACTGGTTTGCGCAAAAGTTATAGCGCTTACAAAATAGGGGAGAGAATTATTATTTTTTATTATTTTTTTTTTTACTAGAAATGGCGGCGATCTGCGATTTTTATTGTTACTGCGACGTTATGGCGGACACATCGGACACTTTTGACACATTTTTGGCGCCATTCACATTTATACTGCGATCAGTGCTATAAATATGCACTAATTACAGTATAAATGTGACTGGCATTGAAGGGGTTAACACTAGGGGGTGAGGAAGGGGTTAAATGTGTATGCTAGGTGTGTTCTAACTGTAGGGGGAGGGGGGGGTGACCGATCTGTGTCCCTATGTAGGAAGGAACACAGATCGGGCTCCTCCCCTCCAGAGAAAGGACATTGTCTCTGTGTGAGCCGGCAATGAGAGATGATCTATGAGAGATCATCTCTCATTCGCCCACAGATCGCATTGCAAACGGCCGCTCTGATTGGCCGTTTGCCGCGATCTGTGATTGGCCGTGTCCAAGGGACACAGACAACACAGGGCTTCCCCGCAGCGCGCACTACAGCGCGCGCTGGGAACGCCAGAAAGACATGCCGTCAAATGATGGCATGTTGGATATTGAGGCCCGCGCTGTTGCCGTCATCCGACGGTAGCGCGGGCCTCAAGTGGTTAAGATTTGTATTATGATTATGAGTTTACCAGTTTGTACATACTAAAGTGTGAAGTATATGGGACTTTGATGTAATCAATTGAGTATGCTGTCTATATTCACAGCTCCTATGGAACTGGAATATGTTTGTTAACGTATTATTCTTATACTGTATTAAAAAAAAAACTTTAACTTAAGAGATTGTCTCTCTTGCATTGTACCCACATTATACTACCGTGCCTCTAAAGTCCATAACATGCCCTCCAAATTTTGTGTTTATATTTAAAAAAAAAAAAAACATTCTTAATATATTTTTCCCAAATATATTGACATATATTTGAAATACTACAATTTTGGCAATACACACACCATATTATATATATATATATATATATATATATATATATATATATATATATATATATATATATATATATATATATATATATATATATAGGAAATATATTATGGAATGCATTGTGAAGTATGTTGCGAATATATTCATAAATATTTGTTAAATGTACTTCTGAATGCATTTAGTAATATATTTTTGAAAACAAATATATTGCAAAGTGCATTTTGGAATGCATTGTACGTAAATTCGGAAATATATTGCTAAATGCATTCAGAAGTACAGTTGTGGCCAAAAGTTTTGAGAATGACACAAATATTCGTTTTCACAAAGTTTGCTGCTAAACTGCTTTTAGATCTTTGTTTCAGTTGTTTCTGTAATGTAGTGAAATATAATTACACGCACTTCATACGTTTCAAAGGCTTTTAATCGACAATTACATGACATTTATGCAAAGAGTCAGTATTTGCAGTGTTGGCCCTTCTTTTTCAGGACCTCTGCAATTCCACTGGTCATGCTCTCAATCAACTTCTGGGCCAATTCCTGACTGATAGCAACCCATTCTTTCTTAATCACTTCTTGGAGTTTGTCAGAATTAGTGGGTTTTTGTTTGTCCACACGCCTCTTGAGGATTGACCACAAGTTCTCAATGGGATTAAGATCTGGGGAGTTTCCAGGCCATGGACCCAAAATGTCAAAGTTTTGGTCCCCGAGCCACTTAGTTATCACTTTTGCCTTATGGCACGGTGCTCCATCGTGCTGGAAAATGCATTGTTCCTCACCAAACTGTTGTTGAATTGTTGAAAGAGGTTGCTGTTGGAGGGTGTTTTGGTACCATTCTTTATTCATGGCTGTGTTTTTGGGCAAAATTGAGAGAGCAACCCCACACATGAATGGTCTCAGAATGCTTTACTGTTGGCATGACACAGGACTGATGGTAGCCAGGGCCGGCCCTATGATGGGACCGGGTGGTACCATGGGTACCAGGCGGCACTTTTAGGGAGGCGGCATACTGACGCCCGCCAGCCCGTTCCGTGGGCTGTGAGGAGCGTGGTGCCGGGCTGCCTGAGTGGACACTAGGGGGGGAGCAGGCGAGTGAGCGGCGCCGCTGCCTGTGAGGAGCCCGGCGCCGCTGCTCGCTGTTATTGGTGACAGGTGCGGGCAGAGAGGACATTGAGAATGGTGGGGGAGCAGTCAGCGAGAGAGCGGCGCTGCTGCCTGTGAGGAGCCCGGCGCCGCTCCTCGCTATTGGTGGTGACAGAAACGAGGACACTGCCGGGCTGCCTGAGTGGACACTAGCGGGGGTCTAGAGGGGAGCAGTCAGCGAGTGAGCGGCACCGCTGCCTGTGAGGAGCCCGGCGCCGCTGCTCGCTATTGGTGGTGACAGAAACGAGGACACTGCCGGGCTGCCTGAGTGGACACTAGCGGGGGGTCTAGAGGGGAGCAGTCAGCGAGTGAGCGGCACCGCTGCCTGTAATGGAGCCTGGCGCCGCTGCTCGCTGTTAGTGGCACTGGTGACAGGAGCGAACAAAGAGTGCACTGGGGGGGGGTGTCAATCAGTGAGTGAGAGGCAGGGGAGCAGAGAGATGATGTCATCTCTCACTGCCCGCCCTGCATCACGACAGTTCCACCCTCACTTTGCACTGCAGCTGCAGGCTGCATGTGGTAGGTGGCAATCCGCAATGTGTGGCAGGTGGCAATCCGTAACGTGTGGCAGGTGGCAATCCGCAACGTGTGGCAGGTGGCAATCCGCAACGTGTGGCAGGTGGCAATCCGCAACGTGTGGCAGGTGGCAATCCGCAACGTGTGGCAGGTGGCAATCCGCAACGTGTGGCAGGTGGCAATCCGCAAATTGTGACAGGTGGCTATCCGCAACGTGTGACAGGTGGCAATCCGCAACGTGTGACAGGTGGCAATCCGCAACGTGTGACAGGTGGCAATCCGCAACGTGTGACAGGTGGCAATCCGCAACGTGTGACAGGTGGCAATCCGCAACGTGTGACAGGTGGCAATCCGCAACGTGTGACAGGTGGCAATCCGCAACGTGTGACAGGTGGCAATCCGCAACGTGTGACAGGTGGCAATCCGCAACGTGTGGCAGGTGGCAATCCGCAACTTGTGACAGGTGGCTATCCGCAACGTGTGGCAGGTGGCAATCCGCAACGTGTGGCAGGTGGCAATCCGCAACGTGTGGCAGGTGGCAATCCGCAACGTGTGGCAGGTGGCAATCCGCAACTTGTGACAGGTGGCTATCCGCAACGTGTGACAGGTGGCAATCCGCAACGTGTGACAGGTGGCAATCCACAACTTGTGACAGGTGGCAATCCGTAACGTGTGGCAGATGGCAATCCGCAATGTGTGGCAGATGACGTTGTGGCAAGTGGCAAAACGCAGCATGTGGCAATCCCCAGCGTGTGGCAGGTGACGTGGCAAGTGGCTTTCCGCAGCGTGTGGCAGGTGACGTGGCAAGTGACAATCCGCACCGTGTGACATGTGATGTGGCAAATGACCACCCGCAACATGTGGCAAGTGACAATCCGCAACATGTGACAATCCGCAACGTGTGGCAGGTGACAACCCGCATCTGGTGGTGGAGTCTGAAGCAAAACTGTAAGTACAAACACACATCACAAGTTGTATGAGACATGAGAGCCTGAGAGGGACTTTCCTTTATACATGTATAGAGCCATGACGGGTCCCCTTAAGTTATCAGCATTTAATTCTTGGTCCCAGGCGGCACAATGTCTTGGGCCGGCACTGATGGTAGCACTCACCTTTTCTTCTCCGGACAAGCCTTTTTCCTGATGCCCCAAACAATCGGAAAGAGGCTTCATTAGAGAATATGACTTTGCCCCAGTCCTCAGCAGTCCATTCACCATATTTTATGCAGAAGCTCAATCTGTCCCTGATGTTTTTTTGGAGAGAAGTGGCTTATTTGCTGCCCTTCTTGACACCAGGCCATCTTCCAAAAGTCTTCGCCTCACTGTGCGTGCAGATGCGCTCACACCTGCCTGCTGCCATTCCTGAGCAAGCTCTGCACTGGTGGCACTCCGATCCCGCAGCTGAATCCTCTTTAGGAGACGGTCCTGACGCTTGCTGGACTTTCTTGGGCACCCTGAAGCCTTCTTCACAAATGCAGTGGAATTTTTTTTTTATGGGATTAAGTTAATTTTCCTGGCAAAGAGGAACTTTGAAATTAATTGCAATTCGTCTGATCACTCTTCATAACATTTTTGGAGTATATGCAATTTCCCATCTCAAAAACTGAGGCAGCAGACTTTGACACAAATACTTATTTATATATTTTCACATTCTTAAAACTTTTGGCCATGGCTGTACATTTAACATATATTTATGAATATATTCACAATGCATTCCAAAATGCACTTTGCAATATATTTAGTGGCTGCTAAAATATATTACTAAATGCATTCAAAAGTACATTTAATATATATTTATGAATATGTTTGTAGCATATTTGCATTCCAAAATATTTTTCAAATTATATTCAATAATATATTGGAATATATTTTTGAAATATATCGAAAACGGCCAAAATTGTAGTATTTCAATATATTTGGGAAAAAATACATTAAGAATGTTTTTTAACCACTTAATGCCCGGACCAATATGCTGCTAAATGCCCAAAGGCGTTTTTACAATTCGTCACTGCATCGCTTTAACAGACAATTGCGCGGTCGTGCGACGTGGCTCCCAAACAAAATTTGCGTCCTTTTCTTCCCACAAAATAGAGCTTTCTTTTGATGGTATTTGATTGCCTCT
This sequence comes from Rana kukunoris, assembly GCA_029574335.1. Lineage (NCBI taxonomy): Eukaryota > Metazoa > Chordata > Amphibia > Anura > Ranidae > Rana > Rana kukunoris. The sequence continues at coordinate 92,392,982 of CM056055.1, read as the reverse complement.
GCGATTTTAATTTTTTGCGATATATTTTCTACTTTTTGTTATAAGAAAAAGCAAATAAACTAAATTTTAGTCAAACATTTAGGCCAAAATGTATTCAGCCACATGTCTTTAGTAAAATAAATAAATAAAAAAAAAAATTAGCTACCTAGCGGCAACAGTGACACTCAGATCAGAAAACCGATCTATTAGTGACACTCGCAATAGGGGTGAAAGGGTTAACTACGGCGGTGATCAAGGGGTTAAACCATTATTAGGGGGGTACGGGCTACCCTGGACCTAACACTAACTGCCTGTCACACCAACACTAAATGCAGTGATCAGTAAATATATGATCACTGCAATCAGTAAAACTGTGACAGGGGGCTGATCGGAAGGGATTAATGTGCCTATGTGTACTGGTGTCAGTGTGCTGTTGGTGCGACTTACTTGTGATGTCACCTCTCCTCTCGGTGGTATTTTCAATCCGGCGAGAGGAGAGAAGACATCACTTCCTCTGCCAGTGTTTACATTACACAGGCAGAGGAAGTGTACAGCGGAGGCTATGCGGATTGGCTGGGAGCGATCGCGAGGGGGCGGACAAAAACGAACAGCCGCCCCCTCATCCCGGATCGCTCCCAGAGGTAAGACGCCTGCCGCATGTAGCGGGGGGGTCCCGATCGGACCCCCGACCCACAAGAAGGCAGGGACGTACTAGTACGCCCATCTGCCTGTACGCGCCATTCTGTGGACGTACATATACAAGCGGCGGGCGTTAAGTGGTTAAAATATAAATGTAAATGTACTTCTGAATGCAGAATTAAAAAAAATACATTCCTATTACATTCTGCAATGCTGTGCATTTATATAATGTATTTTATATATTGTAGGCTTATAAAACCAGCAAATATTTGAAAAACACACAGAATAGAAAGTGACATAAAAGTTTATTTGTGGTATTCTGCTGAGGTTCCTGATGTTTCCCTTCAGGTGATATTTCAACGCCGCAATTTTTCTCGTAACAGCGTCACTGATCACACCTTTTTAAGTCCCAGAAAACTTAGCCAAAGTAGCAGCTTTAAAAAGTAAATGGAAGATATTAAACTTATTAGATTTTTCTTGTGAACCAAAAGCCATATAAGACCCCTTTCACACTGCAGCGCTGCTAAAGCTCCAGCCGTTTTTGAAGTGTTTTTGTAGCGCTTTTCAGGCCGTTTTTTTTTTTTTAAAGGGAAAAGTCCAGTTTTGCTGCGCTTTTAAGGCGATTTGGAAGCACTGCTCATTAATTTTAATAGGCAGGGGCGTTTTAGGAGCGGCATTTATAGCGCTTCCAAGCCGCTCCGAAAAAGATGCTGCTTGCAGGACTTTTTCTAATGTTCCGCAAGTGTACCGCCCCAGTGTGAAAGTACTTATTGCACTGAAAGGGAAGCAGTTGTCATGCTCTTTTTAGAGGCCATGTCTAGTGCTAAAACACCTGAAAACTGCCTCAGTGTGAAAGGGGTCTCACAGATGCCCCTTTCACACTGAGCCGCCCATATCGTCGGCGGTAAAACGCCGCTATTTTTACCGCCGATGCCACGGGCGGATTCGTGGAGCATTTCGGCCACTAGCGGGGAGCTTTTACTCCCTGCTAGCAGCCGAGAAAGGGTTAAAACCGCCCAGAATGCGCCGCTGAAGCATTGCACATTGCGGGCGGTATAGCCACGCTGTCCCATTGATTTCAATGGGCAGAAGCGGTGGAGGAGCGGTAAACACACCGCTCCAAAGATGCGGCTAGCAGGAGTTTTTTTACCGTCCTGCTGGCGTACCGCTCCAGTGTGAAAGTCCTTTGGCTTTCACACTGGAGTAAATATAACAGCCGTTTAAGGGCGGTTTGCAGGCACTATTTTTAACGCTATAGCGCCTGCAAAATGCTCCAGTGTAAAAGGGGTCTAAATAAAACTAACAAAATTAAGCATGTATAAAAACATAAAAATTTGGTAGACTTTTCAAAAATCTGTATAAAAAAAAAAAAAACACCATCTTGTCTACAACTTCCCTTAAGACTAGACTGAACAAGATATCTCATTTTGACACAACAGTCAAATTGGCTTACAGTCTACATGTCAAAGCTGATGTTTTCATAGGTTCTAACTGTACCCACTTCTCTCCATCTGTCAGCCGCTTGGAGACACCACCTTGAAAGTTACTTTTTATTAAAGTGGTTGTAAAGACACAAGGGGCCAGATTCAGAGAGCCATTACGCCGGCGTTACAGGAGATGCGCGGCAAGTCTAAATCTGTGCATGCGTATCAATGCGCCGCATCCCCAAAACGATACACGCATGAAATTAACTTTTTTTCGACCGGCTTAATTTCGATAGACCGGCGCATCCATGCACGCAAAACTGCGCTAGACACACCATTGATTTTCTAGTCAAATATGCAAATGAGGGAGTTACGAGGATCCACAAACGTAAGTTGGTGCAGCGCAGACTACAAGCTGTGCGCAACAGCTGCACGTCCTGTCTAAAATTAGTCCATATAAAAGGTGGTTTAAAATTAGACAATCCGTCTACCTGTCAGATAAAGCAACACTGTTAGGGACGAGCTGAGCAGTCACACTTGCAGGACAACAAACTGTATGCCAACATGCCAGGGGCATCCATGCTCATAGCTATACTACTGACTTTAGATGACCAAAGAAGAAGAAGGAGGGCACGGGAGAGGGATTTTTTTTTTTCCCAAAAACTTTTTATTTGCTTTTATAAACATTACAAAAAAAATATACATACATATATACATCAATACATAGCATACAAATTACAAACACGGTCTCACTATCTTTCAATAGCCCTTTACAACCTTGATGGATATAATAATCTAATACAATCAGGGCCGTCTTTAATATGGTTTGGGCCCTGGGCAAACATTTTTTTTGGGCCCCCCCTTTAGCTTATTTTGGGCCTGGCTGGTTCACATGTATGTGTTTTGGCGGCCCTCATTTGTGCAGGCACAGCATTGATTTGAATGGGCCGTCATGCCTTTGTTTCCTGCAGAAAAAAGGTGCATTTAGCATTTTAAAAATCAGTTGCCTTGAAATCCATTCTGCTTTTGCACCATGCTACTTACCTGCAGTTCTTGCACACACAAACGCACTGTGTTTTTAAAAGCGTGACCTAAACATCTAAAAATGCAGCAAGTTTGACAGTGCGGGAACTGCAGATAAGTCACAGCAGACAGCAGAATGGACAGACAGTGCTGTATTTCATTGCTTGATGGGCATAGGTGTGCCGTGTGCTCAGCCTATTACATGAGGCATCAAATGAATGGGCTGCTGTGCCTGCACAAATGTGGGCCGCCAAAACACATACATGTGAACCAGTCAGGCCCAAAATAAGCCCATCAAGCAGTTAAATAAAGACAGTAATGCCATGTGCTCTGAGGCCTCACTCAGCCTGGACTGCAGGTCTGGTCTGTGATTTGGGGAGTTCCTCTATTTTGCACATGGCATGGCCTGGGGTCCCATGGTGCTAAAGCAGAATGGACAGACGGTGCTGTGACCCCATGCCATGCCATATGTAAAATACAGGAACTTTTTAAAACACTGACCAGACCTGCAAAGAATCATCAAATATTATAAAGACTTTGGGCACACTCTACAGAAAACTTCTATTTACAATATAAATTAGCAAACAGTGACATACATTGAAGAGCAGGACATGAAGAAGTCAGCCTCGGGAAGAGTAAACTGGGGATGTTATAAAATCACATTCTAATTCACTTTTATATACAAGCAGCACCCAGTGGCAGGAAGGGAGAAGTGCACGTCTAAAGGGAAGCCAGGGGTTCTGTACATTTTAAAACACTGGGAAGGGAAGCAGTACTGTCACCTGGCTACGTGCCGCTGATGATTTTCAGCCTGATTTGTGGGCAGCACAGGGGCTTAACGGGCGGAATTATGGGGCCCCTTACACAGCTTCAGGCATGGGCCCCCTGGAGCAGAGAACGGGGGGGGGGGGGTGCTGCCCCCTTAAATTGAGACGCAAAAATATATATAAGAAAAGGGGTGTAGCCATCCGGGGCCCTGGGGACCTCTGGGCCCTTTAATAAAAAGAAAAAAAGAAATAAAAAATATATATAAAAAATATATTTTTTTTAAAAAAAAGGGGGTTGCCATCTGGGGACCTCTGGGCCCTTTAATAAAAAAATATATAAACAAAAATAAAAAAATAAACATTTATTAAAAAAGGGTGTTTGCCACATGGGGCCCTGGGGACCTCTGAGCCCTTTATATATATATATAAAGAAAAAGAAAAAAAATATAAAAATTTTTTTTTAAAAAAGGGGGGTTGCCATCCAGGGCCCTGGGGACCTCTGGGTCCTTTAATAATAATAACATTTATATTATATAATATGTGTATATATGTATATATATATATATATATATATATATATATATATATATATATATATATATATATATATATATATATTTATATATTTATATTAAAAGAAATTTATAAAAAAGTTTTTTTTTATAAAAAAGGGGGGTCATCATCCGGGGCCCTGGGGAACTACGGGCCTCTGGGGATCTCCAGATCTCTAAAAAAAAATTGGCCCTTTAATAAAAAATAAAATAAAAATATATAAAATAAATATATATTTTTATTTAAAAATAAATAAAAAAAGGGGGTTGTCACCTGGGGCTCTGGGGGCCTCCGGGTCCCTGGGGACCCCTAAAAAAATGTGCCTTTAATAAAAAATAAAAATATATTTAAATAATTGGCCCTTTAATAAAAAATAAAATAAAAATATATAAAATAAATATATTTTTTTATTTAAAAAAAAATAAAAAAAAGGGGGGGTTGCCATCTTGGGCCCTGGGGGCCTCCGGGCCCCTGGGGACCTCTGGACCACCGGACCCCTAAAAAAAAAAAAAAAAAAAAAAAAAAATTTTTTTTTTTTCAAAGGGGGTTGCTTTGGGCCCCCAACAGTGACAGGGCCCTGGGCAGCTGCCCCTGTTTGCCCTATGGTAGAGACGGCCCTGAATACAATATTCTTATCCGATACAAGCCCCTCACTCTTCACGGGAGAGGATATATCGCACATGCATAGACATCTTTGGCATGAGTGATTCTGAGGTGTCTCGCATCTTCAGATTCACCCCTCATGCCATCATGGAATTAACCACAACCCTGCAGGAGGACATCACCAGCCCAACACATGACACCACCCATGACAGCTACATATACAATCATAGCCCCATCCCCACAGAATTCGAACAGAACATGTATGGGGACAGCTGGCTGGTTGGTGAGTGACATGGGTGGCAGGCATGACTGTCCCCCCATGATGCTGAAATCACAAGGGGCACATGCACTACTTACATCCTCCTGTCTTATCCCTTCAAGGTGACTCTGCATATGCACTGGGACCCCATCTCATGACTCCTATGCGGAACCCACATGGTACCCTGTTGTATTCCCCAAACTTTGTATTCCAGATCATCGGTGCATGTTGCATGCTGCACAACTTTGCAGTGACAAAGGGCCTGGAGATTGACATACGTGATGACCTGACCCCCGAACCAGACAATCCCCCCCCTAACCGAGACTACCCCGTCTTCTGAGGGAAGAGCAATCAGGAGACAGCTCACATTAGGCATCTTTGCACGTTAAACACACACATTAATCATGGCTCCAAATTATGTCACTGTACATTCATACACCATTCACACGGACCTGGTGATCACTTCTCCCTGGTCCTTGGGGAACCCTTCACCACAAATGAGGGCGACACCCCTTTTCCGGCAGGAATGTCACCCCGAAATTCCAAAATCATTCACAAACAGAACCAAAAAAAAATAAAATAAATGCCCAGCAAAAATATAATAAAAAAACAAAAAAACAAAGAAAAACGCATAAAAGACAAAAATCACTCTGCAAAACACTATCCCAAACAGTCACCAAATATCCCAAAGACATGTCACAAACAAACAAACGCTAATAAAACAACAGAACAAAAGCACCTTGCTCTAAAGGAACCAAAGAGAGAAAATATGGGATGCCCACCTAATTTTGAAAAATTTAGTACTCACCGATATTATCGGGGGGGTGCAATCCAAATTACAATATAACAACAATAAAAAAGAAGAAAATAGACTGCTGCACACCCTTAAGAGTTAACTACAAAAAATTTATTAGAATAAATATCAAAAAAGAACACATGCATGTCAGGTATAAAAACTCAGGTCCACTATGATATGGTAGACCAACCCAGGGATGGTCCCCCTGGACGCCCACTCAAAAACGGCTTATACCAGTAACTAATGCTCTATCATCCCAAGGGGAGATCAGAGTCTACAAAAAATAGCGCCCCCACCCTCCACATAACACAGAGAGGTCCCCCACACAAGATTGCACACCTGAACCCCAACTATTGGCAATATTTCCTAATGGTTCCCACAAATAGCAGTGATTCCCTGTAATTCAGGTGAAAAGATCACTGGCTAGATGATGAAATATAACATAATTAAATACCTGGAAAAGGGGTCATGAAAAAATCCACTGACTAGTGGTAATAGTAGCACTGATCCAATAGAGACTGATGATGAAGCATATGGGTAGTGTCCATTCAAAGCTGCAAAGCAAATATATCCATATAGTGCTTATTCATCCTATTAGGCAGCTCACATACCATGAGATTTATATCAGCTATTATGGATGGATGATAGGTGATTGGGCATATAATATGCTAGTTTGTAGATGACAGTGTTGTAGTAATGTTCCTCAGCAGTGTTAGTGCAGGGTTTACTCACGGTTTTGCTGTCATTCATAGCTCTAAGTAGAAGCTATTTTCTCCAATCACGCACTGCTCAAAGGGATTGCAGCCAAACCATCCATTTATGCATGAAGCTTGAAGCGCTATTCCTAAAGGTAGCAATATCAGGTGAATCGGTATGATAGTGTCCAAGGTAGGACAGTGGTAGTACAGCGTCTCTGATAATGAGTTGTTGATTGCAATGTCCAGAATGAAAATAAAAATAAAATTATTCAATCTCCAAAGACAATGGCTGGAAGCCAAGTGTTGTAATTGTCCTCAGGGTGTGCTTTTCATGTCTCCATAAGGCATCCTTTAATTGATGGTATATCTGCTCAAGGTACAATATTACCGAGCTGATAAAGGAAAAACCGAGAGGCTGAAGTGTGCATAGGGGGGTCCCTGTTCCCCAAGAGTTTACATGTTTCGTTCTGTGGGTATCAGAACTTCGTCAGAACTGGGGAGCTATGGATTAGTGCTTCCTAAAAAAAAGGGAGCCAGAGCTTTCTGTAATCAACCAAAGTGTCATTCAGGTGTATCCAGCCTGTTATCTGGTTAACCGTTTCATGAAATACCTGATGCTCTACAAATTCAATTGAAGACTCACATTTAAAAACCCATAACTAAAAAACCAGTGCTAATGTGCGCTGCCCAGCATAATGTATAAACATTTTCACCCAGTAAGGGTGCATTCATATATCTATATAGCATGTGTCCATTACTTTTATCTAAAAGTGTCACTATTGTAGACCGATAATGGTTATAAGCTTCTCCACACACCATCCAATCACACTGCTGTAAAGGAAGGGATACAAATGGATATAGTTTTGCAAAGGAAGGGCGTTTGTCTCTGTCTATTTAAGCTCTCTGCGTAGCTCACTAAGATGCCCGGGCCTAGTTCAAATCTCACTGATTGCGCCGTGCCGAGTTGTGAGCATGCGCACAGAGGTGCTGACCATGGTCTGCTTCATGTGCGCATGCGCGATCCGGCCGGCCCTTCATTTGTATGGGGTCACGGCTCATTTCAATGTAACACGCCCACGTCCTTCCCAATTTGAATTACTCCGCCTTACGCCTCGGAAATTACGTTGCACCGGCGCAAATTTCTGCGCAAATACTACAAGGATACGTGATTGCGCCTCTACATTGCGCCGGTCTAACGTAAAGGAGGTGCGCTACTCCGGTCTAAATATGCGCCAATGTACCTGAATCTGGCCCAAGGTTTTTTACCTTTATATATTCTATGCATGAAGGTAAAAAAAAAAAAACTTCTGTGTGCAGCAGCCCCCCTATACTTACATGAGCCCCCTCTCAATCCAGCAATGTCCGCGAGAGCCTTGTCTCTCCGGGGACTTGCACTGCTGATTGGCTTTCTGTAATGGTGGGAGCTATTGGCGAGCTACCACTCACAGCCAGTGAGCCAATTAGGAGATGGGGCCAAGGCAAGGCTCAGTGTGTGATTTGACATACAGAGCTGTGGTTCAGGAGCACTGGCATGGGACCTGAGAAGAGAAGGATCCGAGCTGCTCTGTGCAAAAATCCTTTACACGGGGCACCTAAAATAGGACATGTTTGATATTTTAAAAAAATACGTTTTAACGTTTCGGTACAACATTAAATGTTTCGGTACCAAAAGAAAACCTACCTGTTTAGGCCTTGAGTACGACACTTGACAAGGAGATTAGCTCACCTCTTCAGATGGGTGTATTGTGTGCATCACCTTCTCTCCCACACAGTATGAACTGCCACCTTCAGTGCTATTAGCTGCACTCTTGTGGTTTTCAAAGTATCCATTACGCCAGGCAACTCTATGGAAATGCATAAAAACTTAGTAACATACTGTCCTATTTTCTCACTATAGCCTTTCATTTAATTTGTTAGAAATTGATTACTTGTGGAAAAATTTACTTTTAAATTATTAGAGGGTTTGCTCCAGTATGCTTTTGAGCCCCACCCCCCCTCCCCCCACTAGATGAAAAATATTCCAGGAGGGTTTCTCCCAAGGTAAAAGTAAGGATGTTCCACAAAACAAAAATCCTACTTGTGTATGTAGTTACCTCAGTGCACTCACTGATACTATAATAAATGTAGTACAGTAAACTCCCAGTTACCCAACAATCCCAATCAGTACTGTTGTTTCTGGTTGCTTGTGAGTTAATAATAACTCTCAAAAATCCACCTCCCATGGCACCCTGCCCCCTCCCCTTAGCAGCTAAAGGTGGTAGGGATTGGGGGCAGGGTTTTACCACCCCCAAATTCACATGCGAATGAGCCTTAAAAGTGCTATTGCCAAATGCAAAGGGCTCATTTACAAGTACAGTATGCAATGCTCCAATGTGCCTCTGAAAAATTATGCAAGGTGGTGAGGAGGCAAAATGTTAACACCAATAATTGCAGTCAAAGCCACGTGATTGCAGCGTGGTAGTACAGCAATTAGGGGTGCAACGGATCAAAAAACTCACGGTTCGGATCGTTCCTCGGATCAGGAGTCACGGATCGGATCATTTTCGGATCGGCAAAAAAAATAATAGCCAACATTGCCCCCACACTATTAGTAACACTGTAATAAATAGCCATTTTCCCACTAATAATAATAGCCATCATTGCCCCCACACTAGTAGTAACACTAATAGCCATTTTTCCCACTAATAATAATAATAATAATAATAGCCAACATTGCCCCCAGACAAACAGTAACACACTGAAAATAATAGCCATTTTCCCACTATGATGAGAATCAACTCACTATAATTGTAGTTTCTCACTGTACTTGTAGTCTCTCACTGTACTCACATCGCTCCATGCAGACAGTACTGCGCGCTCTTGGAATAGAAGATACACATGCAGACTGCAGAGGGAGGGGTGATGACATCAGCGCGCACCGCCTCCGGGTGTACCAAGACGGCCGACCGCTCCGGAGCTAGGCCGCATTCTGTTCTGATCCGAACAGGTCTGCCCGTTCAGATCGCGGATCGGGCATGATCCGTTGCACCCCTAACAGCAATTATAGGTTTAAATCAGGTGTGAGGAGGCAACATTGGAGGACACTGTGCCCTGTGATCTTTGACTTCTCCCATGTTGTTAAGGTAGATCTCCACCTCTCTAAGGTTACCTACCTCTGCCTTAAAACACTGTAGAATGAAAGGGCAAATGATTGCTCAAATTTGTCCATTTTTCACCTGCCTGGCTTTCAGAAATGTAACTACCTAGCTGAGGTAGGTATATTGACTTGCCTGTAAGAATTAGTTGTCTCAGTTGTTGGTTTTCTTCTTCCAAGTGCTTATTCCAGTTTCCCATTCACCAGTTGTCAGTTTTGGTCAGGTGCTTTGGTGCTTTGACAGCGGCTAGTGGCCCATCTGTCAGAATCCCCCAAAAAAAAAAAAAATGTTCAGCTTTCCACCGTCACACCCCCCACCCCCACACCACAGACACCGCTAACCTCCTTCTGCACAATTCATTTGATGGCAGCTGAATGTAAATAGCAGGTAGTGGGGGAACCATAGCCAGACTGCCATTGGCTGTTTCAAATTTTAATAGCCAAAATTAGGCTGACTATTGCGCCCCCTTCCCACTGCCAGGTGTCAATCAGCAGAGGAAGACCTGAAAAAGAATGTTCTCCTTCAAATCTATAAATTTAAAATAGTCAATAGCAACCTGGATATTGATTCCCCTGCTATCTTCTCTTTTTTCCTGTATTCTTACAGTGGCCAGTGGCTGTTAAGCCGCGTACACATGATCGAACATGTTCGCTGAAACTGGTCTGCCGACCAGTTTCAGCGGACATATCCGATCGTGTGTACGACCTAGCGGACAGGTTTTTCCAGCGGACAAATTTCAAAGCATGTACGCCTAACCAGCGGACATAAATCTCCTGCATGCAACGAATGGATTCGACGCATGCGTGGAAGTATTTTACTTCCTGGAGTGGTGACGTGGCGGCGTCCATGTCCCTGCCACGTCACCGCGTCCTCAGTCTGAGGGGATTTTCGTCCGATGGTGTGTACACGCCATCGGATCAAAATCCAAGGAGACATGTCCGCTGTAAACGGTCCGTCGGACATGTTTCAGCGGACATTTCTCCCCATGTGTAAGTGGCCTCAGAATACAAAAAAAAGGTTAGGTGTCAACTAATATCAGGCTACTTCTGGGGCAGATGGATGAAAACAGAATATCAGTACGTCATATTGTTATCGGCCTGAAAGGTGGCCCATAATTGGTATCTGTATGGAAAAATCCATATCTGTTGACACCTAGTAGCAGGGCAGATAATAGTATGCAAAATGGGAGGGAGACATAAAAGATTGGTAGCACTGTGCACTGACATTATGGGGTATATTTATTAAAGGAAAACCCACTTTGCACTACAAGTGCACTTGGAAGTGCAGTCGCTGTAGTTGTGAAGGAGACATGCTAAGAAAAAAAAAAAAAAGCATTTTAGCTTGTACATGATTGGATGATAAAAATCAGCAGAACTTCCCCTCATTTCAGATCTTCCCCTCAGATCTACAGCAACCAGGCCCGAACTGGGAATAAAATCCAGCCCTGGAAAAAAAATTCATACCAGCCCAACAGCAAACGATAGATTTTATATATATATATATAGAAGACAGAAATGAAAGCACACATTATATAATATATATACACACACACATACACTATATATATGATATATAAGCAAATTTCAGTTAAAAGTGCTAAAAGTGGTCAAGCATCAGGGGGGACCCCAGGAACTCTGGGAACGTGGGGGGGACGGGACTCTGTTGACCAGAGACCACCTTCCACAGAAAAAATACACATTCGGGTTACTAATATTGGTGAAAATCTTTATATCAGAACCCCCCTTACATTGTTGTATTCACTCCCCCTTACATCAGTGACCCCCCCCGCCCCGACTGGCCTTGCGGCACTGTCACTGACCTCCTCTCAGGTGCACCTTGCAGGGATCAGTCAGTCGGCTCCAGCTTGGTTTGGTGGCTCTGGTTTTATCCTATAGTCTTCTCTCCACAGTCCACATGTCTGACTTCTCCCATGACCCCCATCTCAGCAGCACTCCCTCGCTTGACTCCTCTCCAGACTCCCTCAGAGACTGCAGACATGATATAAGACAAGAGATGGTTAGAGGTTGCGGACATGATACTAAAGATGGTCAGAGACTGCAGACATGATACTAAAGATGGTCAGAGACTGCAGACATGATACAAGAGATGGTCAGAGACTGCGGATATGATACAAGAGATGGTCAGAGACTGCGGATATGATACAAGAGATGGTCAGAGACTGCAGACATGATACAAGAGATGGTCAGAGACTGCAGACATGATACAAGAGATATTCAGAGACTGCAGACATGGTACAGGAGATGGTCAGACACTGCAGACATGGTACAAGTGATGGTCAGAGAATACAGACATGGTACAAGAGATGGTCAGAGACGGCAGACATGGTACAAGAGATCAATGCAGCCTCACTGTGCTCATCAATGCAGCCTCACTGTGCTCATCATGCAGCCTCACTGTGCCCATCAATGCAGCCTCACTGTGCTCATCATGCAGCCTCACTGTGCCAATCAATGCAGCCTCACTGTGCCCATCAATGCAGCCTCACTGTGCCCATCAATGCAGCCTTACTGTCCATGAATGCCGCCCAGCCTTACTGTCCATGAGAATGCAGCCCAGCCTTACTGTCCATAAGAATGCAGCCCAGCCTTACTGTCCATGCATGCAGCCCAGCCTTACTGTCCATGCATGCAGCCTTACTGAGCTCATCAATACATACTTGCCTGGATCACATATAGACTGCATATCTCCTGCGTTGTGTGTGAGAGCTGGGTCTGTGTTCAGCTGCCTATAGGAAGGTCCAATCAGTTTTCCATGATCCATCTACTATCACACAAGCAGGTCTAGAGGGGCGGGACCTTCCTACAGGCAGCAAAGCCGAACACAGACCCAGCTCTCACACAGACCCAGCTCTCACACACAGTATGGGAGATGCCCGATGTATGACACATAGGAGAGAGAAAGGGAGTGCTGCATTCAGCTGCAGCTAAAAGCAGCCCCAGGACAGGCAGCCTACCGGGAATTATTCCGCTATCCCGGTGGGCCAGTCCGGCCCTGACAGCGACTGCATTTCCATGTGCACTTGTAGTACAAAATGGATTTGCCTTTAGTAAATCAACCCCTATGCTGCATGGTGAGTGGATATAGAATGGAAGCTGTATGATATTATATGCAGCAATGTGCTCTGAAAGTATGCTACACAGTTACTGGATATAACATGGAAGCCATACATATTATATGCAGCAGGGTGACATGCTGTGGAAGAGGAGCTCTGGTGAATGCATACAGAATGAGAACTATTCAGCAGGAAATAGAGAAATAAAACTTATCTCATGCACCAAACTTTCACAATTCTAATATTATTTGATAGAAGGCATACCTTTGATCCAGGAGAATACAGTGAGCATCTCCACTATGCTTTCCTTTCAGGCCTTACCAGAAACAGGAAGTGAGAGGTGAAAGTTCACCCCTCTAGTTCCCACTGCTCACTTCCTCTCACAGACCTCCTGTATTGTGATTGCAGTCTCTCTGTTTGAAGAGTTTTCCGGGACGTACGAAACTGCATATTGGGATGATGGGATGATTGGATTATTGGCTGCAATACTGAGAACTCTCACTAGATGTCAGTGCACTTTATACACATATATATGGTAATGATTCTGTTGTTTCTCAACTAATGTTATTCTTTCCTGACATGCTTGATACAATGTTGCAAGAAGCAGTTGCTAATGTTTAACTATTCACTTGCTGTTTTTTTTATTCAGCCAATACAACAGGATCATAGTAAATTATACTGAATTAATGGAAAAATTACATTTGACCTGTTTTTGATGGAAATATGGGTAGAATTATTATGTTAATTATTTTTCTACATTTGGTTATAAAAATACATAGGACTATATTAAACCCATTTCTAATAATAATATGCATATAATAATTTTTCTACAAGTGATTATGGATGGAATATTGGTTATAAAAATACATGACAATATATTAAACCCATTTCTGATAATAATATGCATATAATTATTTTTCTACATGGGGATTATTGATGGAATATTGGTTATAAATATACATAGGGATAATTCAACCGATTTCTGATAATAATATGCATATAATAATTTTTCTACTTGGGATTATGGATGGAATATTGGTTATAAATATACATGGCAATATATTAAACCGATTTCTGATAATAATATGCATATAATTATTTTTCTACGCGGGATTATGGGTGGAATATTGGCTATAAATATACAAAGGAATATATTTAACCCATTTCTAATAATAATATACATATCATTTTTTTACATGAGATAATGGATGGAATATTGGTTATAAATATACATAGGGATATATTAAATCCATTTCTAATAAAAATATGCATATAATTATTTTTCTACATGGGGATTATTGATAGAATATTGGTTATAAATATACATAGGGATATATTCAACCAATTTCTAATAATAATATGCATATAATTATTTTTCTACATGGGATTATGGGTGGAATATTGGTTATAAATATACATAGGGATATATTAAACCCATTTCTAATAATAATATGCATATAATTATTTTTCTACATTGGATTATGGGTGGAATATTGGTTATAAATATACATGGCAATATATTAAACCCATTTCTGATAATAATATGCATATAATTATTTTTCTACATTGGATTATGGGTGGAATAATTGTTATAAATATACATGACAATATATTAAACCCATTTCTAATAATAATATGCATATCATTTTTTTTCTACATGGGATTATGGTTGGAATAATGGTTATAAATAAACATGGCAATATAGTAAACCCATTTCTTAAAATTGCGCATGTGTAACGTTATTTCAGAGGCCTAAGGCTGGGTAATACAAATTGGGAAGGACGTGGGCGTGTTACATTGAAATGAGCCGTGACCCCATGCAAATGAAGGGCAGGCCGGGTCGGGCATGCGCGCTTGAAGGAGACCATGGTCAGCACCTCTGTGCGCATGCTCACAACTCGGGAACAGCGCAATCAGTGAAATTGGAAGTAGACCCGGGCAACTTTGCTGAACTACGCAGACAGCATAAATAGCCAGACACAAACGCACTTCCATTGCAAAAGTACATCCCTTTGTATCCCTCCCTATACAGCAAGGTGCTATTGTTCTGTTGTTTGTTAGCGTTTATTTGTTTGTTTGTGATGTGTCGTTGAGATATTTGGGGACTGTTTTGCAGAGTGATTTTTGTCTTTTATGTGTTTTCTTTGTTGTTGTTTTTTTAAATTATATTTTTGCTGGGCTTTTTTTTTTTTTTTTTTCGGTTCTGTTTGTGTATGATTTGGGAATGTGGGGGTGACATTCCTGCTGGAAAAGGGGTGTCACCCTCATTTGTGGTGGAGAAGTGATCCCCTTTTTTGTGTTCCTTTTTTTTGTTGCAGGAAAATTTTTGATTTTGCTGGTCATTTTTTTTTTTGTGTTGTGAATGCTGTTTGAATGTGGGGGTGACATTCCTGCCGGAAAAGGTGTGTCACCCTCAATTTTGGTGGAGAAGGGTTCCCCAGGACCAGGGAGAAGTGAGCCCCAGGTCCGTGTGAATGGTGTATGAATGTACAGTGACATAATTGGAGCCTTGGCGTGGCGTTGCTGCTCACAAGTCCTGCATGGTGGGCTTGTGCCAATCCAATTTTATGAGGATGTGGGGTGTGTGTGCTAGGGACCACAGTGGTGTGCATGCATGCATTCTCATTGTGCCTTGATTAATGTGTGTGTTTAACGTGCAAAGATGCATATGTGAGCTGGCATGAGATGGGGTCATGAGATGGGGTCCCAGTGCATATGCAGAGTCACCTTGAAGGGAAAAGACAGGAGGATGTTAGTAGTGCATGTGCCCCTTGTGATGTGTGCATCATGGAGGGGGGACAGTCATGCCTGCCACCCATGTCACTCACCAACCAGCCAGCTGTCCCCATACATGTTCTGCTCGGAATCTGTAGGGATGGGGCTCTGATTTTATATGTAGCTGTCATGGGTGTCATGGGTAGTGTCATGTGTTGGGCTGGTGATGTCCTCCTGCAGGGTTGTGGTTAATTCCATGATGGCATGAGGGGTGAATCTGAAGATGTGAGACACCTCAGAATCACTCATGCCATAGATGTCTATGCGTGTGTGATATATCCTCTCCTGTGAAGAGTGAAGAGTGAGGGGCTTGTATCAGATAAGAATATTGTATTAGATTAGATTAAATTGTAAAGTTTATATAAGCAAATAAAAAGTTTAAAAAAAAACAAACAAAAAAAACATCTCCCGTGCCCTCCTCAGTGCCCTCCTCATTGCCCTCCTCCTTCTTTGCTCATCTAAAGTCAGTAGTATAGCTATGAGCATGGATGCCACTGGCATGTTGGCATACAGTTTGTTGGGCAACACGTGTGACTGCTCAGCTCCTCACTAACAGTGTTGCTTTCTCTGACATGTAGACGATTTTTCTCTTTTTAGACCAGCTTTTATATGGTCTAATTTTAGACAGGACATTTTGCTGTTGCGCACACTGCGTAGCCTGCGCTGCCCCGACGTTCTTTTGTGGATCTCCCGAAAGTCCCTCATTTGCATATTTGACTAGCAAATCAACGGTCTGTCTAGCGCAGTTTTGCGCGGACGGATGCGCCTGTCTAACGAAATTACGCTGGACAAAAAAAGTAGATTTCTTGCGTATCTCGTTTTGGGGATGCCGTGCATCGAAACGTACGCGCACATTTAGACTTACGCATCTCCTGTTACGCAGGCGTAATCGCTCTGTGAATCTGGCCCATTGTTTATAGATATACATAGGACTATATTAAACCTATTTCGTATAATAATATGCATATAATTATTTTTCTACATGGGATTATGGGTGGAATATTGGTTATAAATATACATAGGTATATATTAAATCCATTTCTGATAATAATATGCATATAATTATTTTTCTACAAGGGAATCATGGGTGGAATATTGGTTATAAATATACATGGGAATATATTAAACCCATTTCTGATAATAATATGCATATAATTATTTTTCTACATGGGGATTATGGAAGGAATATTGGTTATAAATATACATGGCAATATATTAAACCCATTTCTTATAATAATATGCATATAATTATTTTTCTACATGGGATTATGGATGGAATATTGGTTATAAATATACATAGGGATATGTTAAACCCATTTCTAATAATAATATGCATATAATTATTTTTCTACATTGGAATATGGGTGGAATATTGGTTATAAAAATACATGGCAATATATTAAACCCATTTCTGATAATAATATGCATATAATTATTTTCTTCAAGGGATTATGGGTGGAATATTGGCTATAAACATACACAGGATTATATTTAACCAATTTCTGATAATAATATACATATAGTTATTTTTCTACATTGGATTATGGGTGGAATATTGGTTATAAATATACATGGCAATATATTAAACCCATTTCTGATAATAATATGTATATAATGTATTTTCTACATGGGGATTATGGGTGGAATATTGGTTATAAATATACATAGGACTATATTAAACCTATTTCTGATAAAAATATGCATATAATTATTTTTCTACATGGGATTATGGATGGAATATTGGTTATAAATATACATGGCAATATATTAAACCCATTTCTAATAATAATGTGCATATAATTATTTTTCTACATGGGATTATGGTTGGAATATTGGTTATAAATAAACATTGAAATATATTAAACCCATTTCTGATATGAACAAGCATATAATTATTTTTCTACATGGGATTATGGGTGGAATATTGGTTATAAATATACATAGGGATATATTCAACCCATTTATGATATAAGTATGCATATAATTAATTTTCTACATGGGGATTGTGGGTGGAATATTGGTTATAAATATACATGGCAATATATTAAACCCATTTCTGATATGAATAAGCATATAATTATTTTTCTACAAGGGGATTATTGGTGGAATATTGGTTATACATATACATGGCAATATATTAAACCCATTTCTTATAATAATATGCATATAATTATTTTTCTACATGGGATTATGGATGGAATATTGGTTATAAATATACATGGCAATATATTAAACCCATTTCTTATAATAATATGCATATAATTATTTTTCTACATGGGATTATGGGTGGAAAATTGGTTATACATTTACATGGCAATATATTAAACCCATTTTTAATAATAATATGCATATAATTTTTTTTCTACATGGGGATTATGGGTGGAATGTTAATTATAAATATACATGGGAATATATTAAATCCATTTCTAATAATAATATGCATATAATTATTTTTCTACATGGGATTATTGGTGGAATATTGGTTATAAATATACATAGGGATATATTCAACCCATTTATGATGTAAATATGCATATAATTAATTTTCTACATGGGGATTGTGGGTGGAATATTGGTTATAAATATACATGGCAATATATTAAACCCATTTCTGATATGAATAAGCATATAGTTATGTTTCTACATGGGATTATGGGTGGAATATTGGTTATAAATATACATGGGAATATATTAAACCCATTTCTGATAATAATATGCATATAATTATTTTTCTACAACGGGATTATGGGTGGAATTTTGGTTATAAATATACATAGGGATATATTCAACCCATTTATGAAATTATGCATATAATTATTTTTCTACATGGGGATTATGGGTGGAATATTGGTTATAAATATACATAGGGATATATTCAACCCATTTATGATAATAATATGCATATAATTATTTTTCTAAATGGGATTATGGATGGAATATTGGTTATAAATATACATAGGGAAATATTTAACTCATTTCTGATAATAATATGCATATAATTATTTTTCTACATGGGATTATGGATGGAATATTGGTTATAAATATACATAGGGATATATTCAACCCATTCTGATCTGAATAAGCATATCATTTATTTTCTACATGGGATTATGGGTGAAATATTGGTTATAAATATACATAGGACTATATTATTATTTTTTCACAATCAAAGTTTATTTATGTATTAACACAGAATACAAGTATCAATGTAAAGAACGTAGTGCAAAAAAACATGCATTTCAAAATACATTAGAGGAATAACAAAAATATAAAAAAGAATTATAAACAAGAGAACATTTCTAAGTCCGTACATATACATATGAATGGGATAAAAGACTGTAGGCATTATTTAGATGGACTCATAATAGAAAAATAGCAGGGGGGTTGGGAGAGGTAAGGGGGGGGGGGGTAGGAAGGGGGAGGGATAGGAATAGGGTTTGTTGATTAGGGTGTCTTATTTTCAATTCACTCAGAGATAAGAAGATAGTTTTAGTCTTAGGTATAGTACATATTCAGATCTTGGTCATGTGGTCATCAGTAAAAGTAGAACCATCTATCGTACTATAGGGGTTGTGTTATATAAGCATTACAATACAATATGATTGTTGCAGTTTATAAAGGTCAGAACACATATTAGGTCATTAACAGTTGGTAGTCATTAGAATATCTAAAATAAACCCAAGGGGCCAGATTCACAGAGCGATTACGCCGGCGTTACAGGAGATGCGCGGCGTAAGTCTAATTGTGCGTGTGCTTTTTCGATGCACGGCATTCCCAAAACGAGATACGCAAGAAATCTACTTTTTTTTGTCCGGCGTAATTTCGTTAGACAGGCGCATCCGTCCGCGCAAAACTGCGCTAGACACACCATTTATTTGCTAGTCAAATATGCAAATGAGGGAGTTACGGGGATCCACAAAAGAACGTTGGTGCAGCGCAGGCTACATTGCGCCAGTCTAACGTAAAGGCGGTGCGCTACGCCAGTCCAATAATGCGCAGATGTACATGAATCTGGCCCAAGGTTGCCAAGTTTCGTGGAAAGTCGTCGAGTTCTCTCTCTTCATGGCCACCAATTCATCCATTCTATAGATATATTGTACCCTGTCTAGCCATTCTCTGACCGACGGGCATTTGGTCCACTTCCAATATATGGGAATTTGTGTTTTCGCTGCTGTCAGTAAGTGTCTAGTGAGTGATTTTTTTTATATATTATATTTATATATAGAAGAATACGTATTGGCCTAAACTGAGAAAAAACATTTTTTTTTATATGTTTTTGGGGGATAATTATTATAGCAAAAAGTAAAAAAATATTCATTTTTTTCAGAATTGTCGCTCTATTTTTGTTTATAGCGCAAAAACTAAAAAACGCAGTGGTGATCAAATACCACCAAAAGAAAGCTCTATTTGTGGGGGAAAAAAAGAGCGCCAATTTTGTTTGGGAGCCATGTCGCACAACCGTGCAATTGTCAGTTTAAGCGACGCAGTGCCGAATCGCAAAAATGGGCCCGGTCATTGAACAGCAATATGGTCCAGGGCTGAAGTGGTTAACTGAGAATTTACTGGTTATGAACATATGAGTTAGCATTTTAATCACCCACATCATGAACCATTATGTTTTCTTGAATTATTGCCACCCGCCAGGCCAATGTCAAGACAACCGTGATTGCCAAATTTAATAATTGTCTGGAGCGCCCGCCGGAGACTCCCATTGCTATCGACAGGGTACACAGGACCCTCGGACCTAGAGGTCCAACAGAAGACAGACCTAGAGATGTCCTTTGTTTTCTACACAATTATTCTGTAAAGGAGGACATTCTTCAGCGTGCCTGGCACAGAGTACAATTGGACTTTGACGGGGCTCAAATTACACCTCCCAATGTGTCCAGGAGGATCCTTCAGATGCGCCACTGTATGAAGTCTCTGCTGGAGAAACTCGTTGACCAGGGGATCACCTACAATTCACCCCTTTCTACCCCTTTCACCTAATCGCACATAAGGGAGTCTGCTCGTACACCCTTTGTCATCAGGCAGATGTTCCTGCTTTCTTCATCTCCCTTGAGCTACCCCCTGTGTCGCTACCTAACTGGCTGGCGTTTGTTCTTCCAGCGTGCGATAATAACCCCACAGTAAACCCATCTGGCAGACCTCAACGGTCCCGGCGCAATCGTCGGTCCCAGCGCAGAAGATCACTGGCTCCTCAGGATAATGTGACTCAATATTCCACCCATAATCCCCTTCTAGAAAAATAATTATATGCATATTTATATCAGAAATGGGTTGAATATATCCCTATGTATATTTATAACCAATATTCCACCCATAATCGCCATGTAGAAAATAAATGATATGCATATTATTATTAGAAATGGGTTTAATATATCCCCATGTATATTTATAACCAATATTCCATGCATAATCCCATGTAGAAAAATAATTATATGCATATTATTATTAGAAATGGGTTGAATGTATCCCTATGTATATTTATAACCAATATTCCACCCATAATCCCCATGTAGAAAATAAATTATATGCATAATACTATCAGTAATGGGTTTAATATATTCCCATGTATAATTATAACCAATGTTCCATCCATAATCCCATGTAGAAAAAGAATTATATGCATCATATTATCAGTAATGGGTTTAATATATCCCTATGTATATTTATTACCAATAATCCATCCATAATCCCATGTAGAAAAATAATTATATACTTATTTTTATCATAAATGGGTTGAATATATCCCCATGTATATTTATAACCAATATTCCACCCATAATCCCTTGTAGAAAAATAATTATATGCATATTATTATCAGAAATGGGTTTAATATATTGCCATATATTTTTACAACCAATATTCCACCCATAATCCAATGTAGAAAAATAATTATATGCATATTATTATCAGAAATGGGTTTAATATATTGCCATGTATATTTACAACCAATATTCCACCCATAATCCCATGTAGAAAAATAATTATATGCATATTATTATCATAAATGGGTTTAATATATCCCTATGTATATTTATAACCAATATTCCATCCATAATACCATGTAGAAAAATAATTATATGTATATTATTATCAGAAATGGGTTAAATATATTCCTATGTATATTAATAGCCAATATTCCACCCATAATCCCCATGTAGAAAAATAATTATATGCATATTATTATTAGAAATGGGTTTAATATAGTCGTATGTATATTTATAACCAAATGTAGAAAAATAATTAACATAATAATTCAAGCCATATTTCCATCAAAAACAGGTCAAATGTAATTTTTTCATTAATTCAGTATAATTTACTATGATCCTGTTGTACGGCTGAATAAAAAAAGCAGCAAGTGAACAGTTAAACATTAGCAACTGCTTCTTGCAACATTGTATCACACAGGGCAGGAAAGAATAACATATTTTTATAAACAACTGAATCATTACCATTTATATGTGTATAAAGTGCACTGACATCTAGTGAGAGTTCTCAGTATTGCAGCCAATAATCCAATCATCCCAATATGCAGTTTAGTACGTCCCGAGTTTTCCCCCAGGGCTGGATTTACATATTAGGAGATTAAAGGCACAGAAATCAGACCCACATCCCAATAAAAAAAGGGAAAAAATAAATGTGAAAAATATTTAGACATGTAAGTGATGGGCAGGGCCGGTGCATTGCCATGAAATGAGATTTGCCATGGAATGAGATGGTCCGCCTCCATCCCATTCTATTGGCTCACTCATGTCACGTGACATATTTAAACGTCAAGTATTGACGCAAACATCAGTCACAGCTAGGCTATCATAGGGAGAGGATCTCCTCTCCCTGTGATAGCCCAATAGCGCTGTCAGCAGCGTGCCTCCCGCCAGCGCTAAGTACACCCCGCGCCCGCAGCTCTACTCCCCGCACCCCGCGCCCGCAGCTCTACTCCCCCGTTAAGAATCAGGGAACGGGGAGAGTCTACGCTATTAGCGTAGACCTAGCGTTGGCTACGTTAGTAGCGTAAACCTGCGCATGCGCAGTATTTACAACAGCAGCCCACATTACCTGGAGCAGCTGCAGCTCGTGAGTGACCACTGCAGTCACCCACAAAATCATAGGAGGGCGGTCATAGCCTCGTATTCTATACTGAAGGAGGGGGGGAATGCTGGGACTTGTAGTTCTCTATACTAGGGGGGGGGGACGCTGGGACTTGTAGTTCTCTATACTAGGGGGGGGACGCTGGGACTTGTGGTTCTCTATACTGAAGGAGGGGGGGAATGCTGGGACTTGTAGTACTCTATACTGGAGGAGGGGGAATGCTGGGACTTGTAGTTCTCTATACTAGGGGGGACGCTGGGACTTGTAGTTCTCTATACTAGGGGGGGGACGCTGGGACTTGTGGTTCTCTATACTGAAGGAGGGGGGGAATGCTGGGACTTGTAGTACTCTATACTGAAGGAGGGGGGGAATGCTGGAACTTGTAGTACTCTATACTGGAGGAGGGGGGGAATGCTGGGACTTGTAGTTCTCTATACTAGGGGGGGGACGCTGGGACTTGTGGTTCTCTATACTGAAGGAGGGGGGGAATGCTGGGACTTGTAGTACTCTATACTGGAGGAGGGGGGGAATGCTGGGACTTGTAGTACTCTATACTGGAGGAGGGGGGGAATGCTGGGACTTGTAGTTCTCTATACTAGGGGGGGACGCTGGGACTTGTAGTTCTCTATAGAGTACTACAAGTCCCAGCATTCCCCCCTCCTCCAGTATAGAGTACTACAAGTCCCAGCATTCCCCCCCTCCTTCAGTATAGAGAACCACAAGTCCCAGCGTCCCCCCCCCCCCTAGTATAGAGAACTACAAGTCCCAGCGTCCCCCCCCGAGTATAGAGAACTACAAGTCCCAGCATTCCCCCCCTCCTTCAGTATAGAATACGAGGCTAGGACCCCCCTCCTATGATTTTGTGGGTGACTGCAGTGGTCACTCACGAGCTGCAGCTGCTCCAGGTTATGTGGGCTGGTGTTGTAAATACTGCGCATGCGCAGGTTTACGCTACTAACGTAGCCAACGCTAGGTCTACGCTAATAGCGTAGACTCTCCCCGTTCCCTGATTCTTAACGGGGGAGTAGAGCTGCGGGCGCGGAGGACGGGGAAGAGCTGCGGGCGCGGGGTGCGGGGAGTAGAGTTGCGGGCGCGGGGTGTACTTAGCGCTGGCGGGAGGCACGCTGCTGACAGCGCTATCGGGCTATCACAGGGAGAGGAGATCCTCTCCCTATGATAGCCTAGCTGTGACTGATGTTTGCGTCAATACTTGACGTTTAAATATGTCACGTGACATGAGTGAGCCAATAGAATGGGATGGAGGCGGACCATCTCATTCCATGGCAAATCTCATTTCATGGCAATGCACCGGCCCTATGATGGGACCGGGTGGTACTATGGATACCAGGCGGCACTTTCAGGGGAGCGGCAAGTTGCCGCCCGCCCACCATGCCGTTCCGCCCGCTTCAAACCCCCTGCACTTAATGTGTGACATAATGTACTCCTTGCCGCCGCGCAGTCCTGTGGAGGAAGAGGAGGTGGCGCTGGGAGGTTGTCGCAACCTCGATCATCCAATTATTTGGTCAATAGGTTGAACCATGTGCTACCCTCCCCTGGCTCCTCCCCTTCTCCCGCACTCTGCGAATCTTCTACCAAGTACCATGTGCAGAGCGCGGATGATGCTGAGCAGCTCCTTGACTTCCTCTCCAGGATGGACGCCCGTAGTGTGGAAGACCTGCCAGAGCAGCACGATCATCGGCGAGGTACTGTGCATGATGGTCCGCTGCCGCTGCCTGACACTGACAGCATCCGATTTCACTCCCTGAACAAGGGCGCCCGAACATCCCTGCTACCAGCTGCTTGTGATGACCTCACACACAGCCCTAATGCTGTGATGCCATCTACTGTCTCCTGTCATCATCATGCTCCTCATCATCCCCCTGTTCCTGGCAACCCAGTGGGATGCCGAGAAGCTTGATGATCCCACCACCCTACCTCTGAGGCCTGTCATACATTTTATCACCCCCTGTCATCTCCACCCTCCCTGTCATCTTCCTACCACCCACCCCTGTCATCTCCATCCTCCCTGTCAGCTTCCTACCACCTACCCCTGTTATCTCCATCCTCCCTGTCAGCTTCTTACCACCCACCCCTGTCATCTCCATCCTCCCTGTCAGCTTCCTACCACCCACCCCTGTCAGCTTTCTACCACCCACCCCTGTCAGCTTCCTACAACCCACCCCTGTCAGCTTCCTACCACCCACCCCTGTCATCTCCATCCTCCCTGTCTTCTTCCTGCCACCCACCCCTGTCATCTTCCTACCACCCACCCCTGTCATCTCCATCCTCCCTGTCAGCTTCCTACCACCCACCCTTGTCAGCTTTCTACCACCCACCCCTGTCAGCTTCGTACCATCCACCCCTGTCATCTTCCTACCGCCCCATGTAATCTTCATACCTCCCCACCCCCTAAATTTACTTGTGCACATCACATATGATGGACGTAGGGACATTTTTTTGGGGGGGGGAGGGCACACGTGGCTGGTCTTGCCTAGGGCGCCAAATTGCCTAGCACCGGCCCTGCCTGCACTAAGGGGCACATTTCCGCCTGCCAGCCTGCTCCACTCCACGCTGCACTGTGAGACAAATTGTTGCCAACCCGTTCTGCCTGCTCCGTGCTCCACTGTGAGGCAAATTGACACCCACCCACGCGCCAGCCAGCCCGCTCCACCTGTTCTGCCAGCACGTTCCATTCACCTGGGCATTGCGGGCAGAACAGGGGAACAGTCAGCGGGCAGGACAGTCAGCAGGTGAGCGGGCTTGCTGGTCAATCAGCCGGCGGGGGAGCAGAGAGATGACATCATCTCTCACTGCCCGCTCTGCATCATTGCAGTTCCGCCCCCACTGTGCGGGCAGCAGAGAGATTACATTATCTCTCAGCTGCCTGCCTTTACTCTGGGACACAGCAAGTGACAATCCGCAATGTGTGGCAGGTGATGTGGTAAGTGACAATCTGCTACGTGTGGTAGGTGACGTTGTGGCAAGTGACAATGTGTGACAAGTGGCAAGTGACAATCTGCATTGTGTGGCAGGTGGCAAGTGACAATCTGCATGGTGTGGCAGGTGGCAAGTGATAATCCTCAATGTGTGACATCATGGCAAGTAACAATCTGCAATGTGTGGCAGGTGACAACCCGCATCTGGTGACGCGGCAAGTGACAATCCACATCTGAAGGCAGGTGACATTGGCAACTGACACGCTCGGGGCTCCTACTGATTCTGCAATATGGTGAGTTGAACTATTTTATATAACAATGTAATAATAGAAATTATGCACTTCAAGCATTTTTATTATTATTATTTTACTAGTAATGGCAGTGATCTGTTTTTTTTCCCCGAGACTGCGACATTGCGGTGGATAGGTCAGACACTTTTGACACATTTTTGGGGCCATTCACATTTATACAGCGATCTGTGCTATTAAAATGCACTGATTAATGTTTAAATCTCACTGTCAGAGAAGGTGTTAAATGTGTTCCCTGGGAGGTGTTTCTAACTGGGGGGGTGGGACTGACTGGAGGAGGAGAGAGAGATCTCTGTTCCTAATCACTAGGATAGAGCCATGACAGGTCCTCTTTATACTCCTACATACATGTATAGAGCCATGACAGGTCCTCATTATACTTCTATATACACGTATAATGCCATGACAGGTCCTCTTTATACTCCTATACATGTATAGAGCCATGACAGGTCCTCTTTAGTTATAATGATATCAAATAAAGGATGTGGGGGCATTTTGGTGGGCGTGATTTTTTTTCTGGGGAGGGGGCATCATTTTATTCTTGGTACCAGGCAGCACAATGTCTTGGGCCGGCACTGGTGATGGGAGATGCATTCTAGAGATTATATATATATATATATATATATATATATATATATATACTGTATCTTCATTCTGGTATATGTGTGTGTATATATATATCTATCAGATATACTGTGTGTGTGTGTGTGTGTGTATATATATCAGATTGAGATATATCTATATATATACATACACACACTGATCAGGCATAACATTATGACCACCCACCTAATATTGAGTATGGCCCCCTTTTGCTAAAACAGTCCTGACCCATTGTGGCAATGACACTAAGGGTGACCAGACATCCCCGGTTTCAGGGGACAGTCCCCAGATTGAGGACACTCTCCCCGGACCAAGTCTGTCCACGGTTTTATCCCCGGATTGGATTTGAATAGGGGCTGGGGCAATTTCAAAGACATTCAGTGCAAAAAAAAAATTTTGAATTACACACCTGCTCCTTCTAGCTAAAGGAGGGCGGGCTGTATTTTTTTCCATTATATGTGTCCCTTTCTGATGATCATGTGCTGGTCGGAGCGGAGGGAATATTTCTTCAGTTTTGGGTACATGCCCATTCCGCTCCACTTCTGTTCTTCTGCCTTGGCTCAAGTCCCGGACAGCTGCCTGCCTGCCTATCTCCTTGCCTTCCCTGGTAGAGGGATCTTGCTCCGCACCCCACCCAGTAGTAGCCAGGGCCCGGAGAGTGAGACTTGACACGCTGTGAGGTGGGCGGCGATGGGCATAGAGTTGCTGATTGCTGCAATTACTAGTTAAAAAAAAATATGTCCCTGGATTTCAATTTAAAAATCTGGTCACCTTACACTAAAGTAACATCCACAAGAATGACAGGACAGAAGGTTTCCCAGCAACACATTGCCCAAAGCATTACCCTGCCATGCCAGCTTGCCTTCTTATACTGCATCCTAGTGCCCTCTAGTCCCCAGGTAAGTGACACACACACACATATGTAAAAGAAAATGTGATCCATCAGACCAGGCCATCTTCTTCCATTGCTCCGTAGTCCAGTTCTGATGTTCATGTGACAGTTGTACAAGCTTTTGGCTGTGGACTTGGGTCACCATGGTCTTCAGAGTCCCATACACTACAAACTACGATGCCCATTTTTTTTTTGCTGTCACATCAACTTTACAGACAACGGGCCAGATTCACAGAGCCATTACGCGGGCATTTCAGGTGATGCCCGGCGTAAGTCTAATTGTGCGCGTGCGTTTCGATGCGCCGCATCCCCAAAACGATAAACGCAAGAAAAACTTACTTTTTTCGACCCAGCGTACTTTCGATAGAATGGCGCATCCGTCCGCGCAAAACTGCGCTAGACACACCATTGATTTGCTAGTCAAATATGCAAATTAGGGAGTTACGGGGATCCACAAAAGAACATTGGGGCAGCGTAGGCTACGCGCTGTGCGCAACAGCTACATGTCATGTCTAAAATTAGACCATATAAAAGCTGGTATAAAATTAGACAATTCGTCTACATGTCAGATAAAGCAACACTGTTAGTGAGGAGCTGAGCAGTCACACTTGCTGACCAACAATCTGTATGCCAACATGCCAGGGACATCCTTGCTCATAGCTATACTACTGACTTTAGAGGAGCAAAGAAGGAGGAGGGCACGGAGGAGGGCACGGAAGAGGGCACGGGACAGGATATACCGCACACGCATAGACCTGTTTGGCATGAGGTGTATCGCGTCTTCAGATTCGCCCCTCATGCCATCCTGGAATTAACCATAACCCTGCAGGAGGACATCACCAGCCCAAAACACTGCTCACATGCAGTGCAGCCACTGGTCAAGGTCCTGGCAACATTCCATTTCCTTGCCAGTGGCTCTTTTCAAAGAACAAGTGGAGTGGTGGCTGGGATGTCACAATCCTCCATGAGCAGATGTGTGCACCAGGTTATCCCAGCAATCCTCAGACGCATGGCCAACCAAATCATCAAACCCACCACTGAGGACCTGCGGCTGAAGGCAATGACAGATTTCTACAGAATTGCCAGATTCCCACGCACCGTGGGGGCCATTGATTGCACACATGTGGCACTCCAGCCCCCCCATGAGACAGAGCACGTGTACCGCAATCGGAAGCATTGGCATTCCATTAACGTACAGGTGATAGTCGATGCCCAAGGCCTCATATGGCACGTCCGTGCCAAACACCCTGGATCCAGCCATGACAGCTACATCTACAATCAAAGCCCCCATCCCAATGGAATTCGAATAGAACGTGTACGGGGACACTTGGCTGGTTGGTGAGTGACATGGGTGGCAGGCATGACTGTACCCCCCCATGATGCACACATCACAACGGGCACATGCATGACTAACATCCTCCTGTCTTTTCCCTTACAGGTGACTCTGCATATCCACTGGGACCCCATCTTATGACTCCTATCTGGAACCCCCAAACCCCAAGAGAGGAAAGATACAATGAAGCCCACGCCCAAACACGTGCAGTGGTGGAGCGCACCTTTGGCCTCCTGAAGTCACGTTTCCGATGCCTGGATAAGTCTGGGGGTAACCTGTTGTATTCCCCAAACTTTGTGTGCCAGATCATCGGTGCCTTTTGCCTGCTGCACAACATCGCAGTAAGAAAGGGCCTGCAGATTGACCTACGTGATGACCTGACCCCCCAACCAGACAATCCCCCCCTAACCGAGGATACCCCGTCTTCTGAGGGAAGAGCAGCCAGGAGACAGCTCACATTGGGCATCTTTGCACGTTAAACACACACATTAATCATGGCACAATGAGAATGCATGCATGCACACCACTGTGGTCCCTAGCACACACACCCCACACAGGGCAGGACTTAGGGTGGTGGGGGCCCCTGGGCTTGAGTGTTGAAGGGGCCCCCTGGAGCGGGGTGCGCATTAAAGTTGTTGAGCGGGGGGGGGCATTGAAGTTGTTGATCGGGGGGGGTGCACATTAAAGTTGTTGAGCGGGGGGGGGGGGGTAACTCATCTGTGCACGGAATAAAAATTCTGGGCCCTTTAATAAAAAAAAATAAAAATGAAAAAAATAAACATTTATAAAAAATATAAAGAAAATGTAAATATTTTTATAAAAAAGAAGGGGGGTTGCCATCCAGGGGCCCTGGAGACCTCTGGGGCCTTTAATAATAATAATATATATATATATATATTAGAGCTGCACGATTAATCGTCAAGAATCGTTATCGCGATCTTTTTCCCGTTTCAGGGTTTCATGATCTTTCACATGAAAATAATTTTCTCTCTGCACTTTGGTATGCAAAGAATTTCCTGTCTGCTCTCAGCCAAAAGTCAGTCTGGGCAATCTGCCAAGTTTTGGAAACATTCTTTATCAGTGGAAAGTTAAGTCTAAACATTGTATCTCTTCAAAGAAATTAACTTCTTCTGTATGTAAATTAGGAATTTTTAACCACTTAAACACCAAACCTTTTTCTGACAGCTCTTTTCAAGTTAAAATCATTATTTTTTTTGCTAGAAAATTACTTAGAACCCCCAAAGATTATATAATTTTTTAGTAAAGACCCTAGAGAATAAAATGGCGGTTGTTGCAATATTTTATGTTGCACTGTATTAGCGCAGCAGTTTTTTTAAATGCATTTTTTTGGAAAAAAATGAATTTAATGAATTAAAAAAAAAAAAATAGGCAGTAAAGTTAGCCCATTTTTATTTTTTTATATAAAAACATATTTTTTTTTATTAAAAATAAAATAAAAAAAGTGGGGGTTGCTGTCCGGGGCCCTGGGGGCCCAGGGCCCCTGGGGACCTCCAGACCCCTAAAAAAAATATTTTTTTTTTTAACAAAAATACCTCTGGGCCTTTTAATAAAAAATAAAAAAATATAAACACAAATAAAAAAATAAACATTTATATAAAAAAAAGGGGGGGGGGTTGCCACATGGGGCCCTGGGGACCTCTGAGCCCTTTAATAAAAAAAAATATATATATATATATATATATATATATATATATATATATATATATATATATAAAAAAAAAATGTAAATTGTTTTATAAAAAAGGAGGGGTTGCCATCCAGGGGCCCTGGAGACCTCTGGGCCCTTTAATAATAATAATGATAATTATATATATATATATATATATATATATATATATATAAAAAACATATTTTTTTATAAAAATAAATAAAAAAGCAAGGGTTGCTGTCCGGGGCCCTTTTTAGAGGGGCCCCCTATTGGGCGGGGCCCATGGGCTTTAGCCCAGTCAAGCCCAATGGTAAGTCCGGCCCTGACCCCACATCCTCATCAAATTGGATTAGCACAAGCCCACCATGCAGGACTTGTGAGCAGCAACGCCACGCCACGGCTACAATTATGTCACTGTACATTCGTACACCATTCACACGGACCTGGGGATCACTTCTCCCTGGTCCTGGGGAAGCCTTCTCCACCAAAAATGAGGGTGACACCCTTTTCCGGCAGGAATATCACCCCCACTTTCAAAAAACACACACAACACAAAAAAAAAATTGCCCAGCAAAAACATAAAATTTCCAGCAAAAAATAAAAATAAAAATCAGGGATAAAAAAAAGGGGGAAAACAAATTAATGCCGCTGTCGTGAGCCACGCCTGGGGCGCCCCTGGCCACGGCCCCGGCTCCTTAGGGGAGACTCATGGGGGGGGTAATCCGGGGAAGTAGGAGCAGCCCCTGGTCTCTGCCCACCTGGCGGCCTGCCCTCCAAGGCCACGGCAATTCTGTCCAGGCCAGCACTTAATGATGCCGTATTGGCCTGGATAGCCTGGATGAGGGCCCTCACATCCTGCCCAACGTCTGCTGTTGTAGTCTGCAGTTCGTTTAGGCAGTTTGTAAGAGCCCGGGAGTGGCAGTCCAGGTTCCCAAGCGTATCCTTTATGGAGGACAGGCTCTCCTCCATCCGCACCAAAGTCTTGCTGACCTGTCCAAGATGGCGGGTCTAATGGGCCTGGTCCCTTCTCAGATTGACGGGCAGAACTTCGGCCACCCCCTGGTCTTCTGGGACGACTTCCTGCCTCCAGCTGATGCTTGTGGCCGGGGGGGGGGGGAGGGGAGCCCCTTGGCAGGGGAGCCCTGTTGGGGGAGGAGTGGGAGGGGCTACCCCTTATGGAGGGCTTTGAAGTCCTCCAAAAACAACAGGCCACTGCCTGACAGGAACTCCTCCTCAAACTCCTCCTCCTCAACCTCCTCCGAGGACTCCAGCATTGTCTGGGTGTCCTCATCAGGCTGCTGTCCTGGGGATGGTGCGGTCAGGCCAGATGGCCCAGCACCCTCCTGCACATCTGTGGATGACACAAAACATTCACACGTTGGAGGATCCACACACTTGCCACATATTCCCCCCCCCCCCACACACATGCTACACACCTGATAGGGCAAAAAAACGTACCTGTCCTCACAGGCTCCTGACTGGAGTCATAGCCAGGCAGGCCCTCCACTTCTTGCCTATGAAAGTTCTGGGCCACCGCACGCTCCTCCGCTGTCAGCCTAATAGGGCAACAAACTTTGGTCAGACCATGCCCCAATTCACCTCAGCTTAGCTAACCCACCGACCCTGAATAAAGGATTTTCATGGCGTATGAACGACAACCTCTTGACTGACCCCTTATGAATCACTGACGTTGAACTTGTGATACAGAATTTTATCCAAGATCACCGCTCAGATGACACTGACCCTCTTACTAAATGGGAAGCACTTAAATGTGTAATTCGTGGGTCCCTCATACAACATGGCTCCCGTATAAAGAAAGCCAGAAAAGCAGAAATTTCAAGATTACTATCTACTATACATACGCTTGAGACGGCTCACAAACACGACATGAATCCTGTCACGTATGTTGACCTTTCCAACACTCGTAGGGAACTCCTCCGTCTCCTTGACACTAATTCTCTTATAGCCAGGGACCGAGGACGTAACAGACATTATCTCCTTGCCAATAAATGTGGTCAACATTTAGCGAAAGTCCTTCACTCCCGCCCTATACGTCGCCCTATACAATATATATGTACTAAAGACCAACAAAAAATGAATAACTCGAAGGGCATTCTAGACGCTTTTCAGCGTTATTATTCCGAACTATATAACCTACCCTCACGGACTCCGCTAACCCAATCGGATGAAAGTGGTCTATCTGATATGAAGAGATATATCTTAGAAACTGCCCTGCCTCGGATAACTGCTGATCAGGCTGCGGCTTTAGATAACCCCTTAACAGTCGAAGAATTCCTGACCACGAATAAAGGCCTAAAATCTGGCAAATGCCCAGGCGGCTTTTCGCCTAGGTTTTACAAAACACTAAATCAATCTCTGGCCCCCTCAATATCCACCGCATTTAACTCTATTGACGAAGATCACTTACCCTCAAGCAATCTTTTAACGGCTAATATTTCACTCATACCCAAACCTGACAAAGATCCATCACAGTGCAACAATTACCGACCCATTTCACTTCTTAACATGGACGTTAAGATCTACGCCAAAGTTCTAGCCAACCGTCTCTCTCCCCTGTTGCCCTCAATTATCCATAAAGACCAAGTGGGCTTTGTCCCTGGTCGTGAGGCCAGAGACAATACGACTAAAACTATTCACCTGATTTCCTACATTCAACGCCACAATTTAAAGGCCTGTTTGTTATCCTTCGATGCAGAGAAGGCCTTTGACCGGGTAAATTGGCAATTTTTACGTCTTTCTTTACAACAAATAGGCTTAGGCCCTACTTTCGTATCTAAGACTATGGGTCTATACTCCCGTCCCTCCGTTCTGTCCTGGTCAATGGTTCTTCTTCTGTGCCCTTCCGGATAACAAACGGCACACGTCAAGGTTGTCCTCTGTCACCCCTACTATTTGTCCTGGTAATTGAACATTTAGCTCAGGCCATTAGACAAAATTTGTGCATATCAGGTATCCGGACACCCTCTGCCGAACACAAAATTTCCCTATATGCGGACGATTTACTGGTCTATATTCAACAACCGCATACGTCTCTTCCCACATTATTGCATGAATTCCACAGGTTTGGGGATTTTAGTAATTTTAAATTGAATATATCCAAGACCGAAGCCCTGAACATATCCCTTCCGAATTCAACTCTCACTAAATTACAAGCAAATTTCTCATTCCAATTGAATACTAAGGGCATTTCCTATCTGGGTATAACAATACCATCTAACACAACTTTATAACCTCAATTATCTCCCTCTTTTAACCAAACTTCGGAGAGAATTGGAAGCTTGGAACTCTTCATTTATACCCTGGTTTGGCCGTATTAATACATAAAAAATGGACACACTTCCTAAATTACTCTATTTATTCCAAACTGTACCCATTTCTGTGCCCAAATGTTTTTTTTCCTCCCTACGCTCCATGTCCATAAGTTTTATTTGGCACAACAACAAATCTCGCATCAGTCATTCTTTGCTCACATACCCCAAGTCTCAAGGGGGAGTGGGTTTACCCGACTTTGAACTATACCATAAATCTACTTTATTATCCAGAATGTTAGAATGGTTCCCTAGTCCCTTTCTTAAAGCATCCACCATGATAGAACAGGACTTATCCATTTTTGACCTACGTGCCTTACTTTGGGGTTATGAACATCACCTACACTTACTTTCACATGCCTCTCCATTGACAATTGCTCCACTGAAACTGTGGTACAAAAAGGGCCTACTTTCTTTACTATCCTCCGATCCTTCACCACTTACTTCCCTCTTCGATCACCCCGGCTTACCTCTAGGACTAGGTTCTTAAACGGCAGGTCCGTACTCCCGCCCTACCTGGCCCATAGCAAGCTCATTTATACATCCCGTTTCGGGCTCTACTGTACTACCTAAGGACAAACGTAATTGGCTCACGACTCTACGCTTATCCTCCTTTTGTTCTGACCTATTTTCCTCCTCTCAGACTCATAGACCCCTTACAACTTTTGAGAAATTATGCTCTCTATCAGAAACACCGAAACATTTACTCTCCTCCATGTATAGCCTTTTACACACACTAATACATGATCAACCTCCCCCCTACACAAGGAAGTGGTCCACGGATTTAAAAAAGGATTTCCATACTACAGATTGGCAGAAGTCCTATTACTTCACACACAAGTCCTCTGTCTCCTGTTTTTCTCAAGAGAAAAACTTTAAACTCCTCTCTCGATGGTACAGAGACCCTCTCTCTTTACATAAAATACTTCCGTCTATACCCCCTACATGTTGGAGATGCGGCGCAATAGATGGTAGCTACCTCCATATTTGGTGGACATGTCCGGCCATTCAACCCCTCTGGTCTCAGGTCTTTACCATATATAGTGAGCTCTATGTTCAACCCCTAATGCCCTCACCTGAAATAGCCTTGCTGTCCATATTGCCTGGTTCTATAACATCACAGAAGGGCACCCTACTACATTTCTTTCTATCAGCTGCACGGCAACTTATCCCATTGTTCTGGAATTCTTCTACTACCCCTCCATTATCCCTATGGGTTTCTTTGGTTAATGACATCATGCGAATGGAGGAGATGTTAGCCCTGGATTCTCATACATATGATAAATTTAAGTTTCTCTGGCTCCTATGGATTGACTATTCTTCATCTGATTCATTGAAAACATTATTAACACCTCAGACCCAACCCTGATACTTTATCCACATAACCCTTTACACGAATGGAATATAATTAGCCCGCTCGGTCCTCGGTTCTTCCTTCCCCCCTTCTCCGCCCATCTTTTCCCTCCTTTTTCTTTTCTCTTCTCTACTTCTTATATACCTATATTTTATAAATCATCTGTAGTTCTATTGCTTTATGTTCCTTCAGTTCTCTTTGAAATTACATGATAAGTACTGTTGACTACCCGACATAAATAAGTTTGATAATTTATTGTTAATTTTATGTCATGATATATTACAGACAATGTATGTCAACATGTTACACCCTATTTTGTAAAAACATGATAATTATATGTTATGTTTCTTTATTAAATAAAATAAAATATATATTTACCTCTAATAGGGCATGGTGGGCCCCCTCCAGTGCCCCTGGCATAGGTTGCCATCTTCCCCAGCTTCTTTCGGACCAGACGCCGGAGATCATTTATTTTCTTCTCGATCCCCTGGCGTGTCCGAGTCTCCCCCCCCCAACAGAATTTACCTGGTCGGTAATCGTCTGCAGAATCTCCCTCCTCCTGGCCAGGGTGGTGTGGGCACTCTCCGGGCCGTGGAGGAAACGCCCATATTGGGTAATGGCCCGGGCAATTAATTGTTTCTCCCCCAACGAAAAATTAAGCTTTCGCTTCCTCTCAGTCATACTCATACAAAAACTCGCTCACAAACAATCACCAAAAAACACACACAAAAACAAGCAGGAACAATCAAGCAACAAAACAAACAAACAAAAATCTATCAACCAAAACGTCTCACAAGCAGTCACCAAAAAACACTATCAAATATATTATCAAAAACACTACATCAAACAGTCAACAAAGATCACAAATACAAGTCACAACTTTACAAACAACAGAACAAAAGCACCTTGCTGTATGGGAAGGGATACAAAGGGATGTACTTTTGCAAAGGAAGGGCGTTTGTGTCTGTCTATTTAAGCTGTCTGCATAGTTCACTAAGTAGCCCGGGTCCACTTCCAATCACAGAGGTGCTGACCATGGTCTCCTTCAAGCGCGCATGCGCGAGCCGGCCGGCCCTTCATTTGCATGGGGTCACGGCTCATTTCAATGTAACACGCCCACGTTCTTCCCAATTTGAATTACTCCGCCTTACGGCTCTGAAATTACGTTGCACAGGCGCACATTTCTGTGCAAAACCTATGAGAATAGGGTGATTGTGCCGCTACATTGCGCCAGTCTAACGTAAAGGCGGTGCGCTACGCAGGTCCAATAATGCGCAGATGTACGTGAATCTGGCCCAACATGTTCACTTGCTGCCTAATATATCCCACCAATTTTCAGATGCCATTGTAACAAGATATTCCCTTTACCTGTCAGTGGTCATAATATGGCTGATCAGTGTGTGTTAATGATGAGCTCTGGCGTGTTCGCACAGTGCACGTGCAGAGCCTGCCAGGAAGTCTGCACGGCGCTGCGCTAACCACAGGCAGGGAGACATTTCCCGATCTGTGCAGCCGAGCATCGGGAATATGTCTCCCTCCCTGTGATTAGCGCAGCGCTGTGCAGACTTCCTGGCGGGCTCTGCACGTGCACTGTGCAAACACGCCGGAGCTCATCTCTAGTGTGTGTATATATATATATATATATATATATATATATATATATATATATATATATGTATATATACACACACACATATAGGGGCTGATTTACTAAAATAAATGTGCTGCGCCGATTCATGTCTTAATTGGCACGCCGGATAAATCCTTAATTGAGGGCATGAACCGGCGCAGCAGAGGGCGCAATGCAATTAATATGTAAAGCCGCCAAACTCCCTTTAGAAGTCTATGGGAGAAATCAAAAGTGTTAATTTTAAAGGTTAATATGCTAGTTTTTGTCCAAAAAAGGAGTCCTGCCGCAGGGGATATGTATCAATGCATTTTTTATTTTTTTAAACGGCTGTTTTTTCAGGAGCAGTGAATTTAATAATGCTTGAAGTGCAACAATAAAAGTTAAATATTGTAGATAGAGGCTCCTGCGCTACCGAGGGTGGTGGTGGAGTGGGATGGGGTCACTGCTGCAAACACCTGACACTCTGTCCTGGGCAGAGAGAAGTAGCAAATGGAAAAAACAAGGGGGGTGGTGTCTGCGCTGTGAAAAGTGGGTGAAATCCAAGGGTGGTACGGGAATAAATCCCTGGGCTGGTGAACGTGGGGGAGGGGGGGGGGTGGTGTTTTTAGAACAGAGTGATAGCGTACATAAGTTTAGTGTCAATACGTAAACCGTCAAAATGTAGCACAAAAGATAATATTGAATACTAAACCATGGCAAGTGACAAAAAAGGAGTACAAATTCACAAGCAGTAAAATGTACACAATGTGCTGGTCCAAGTAATGTGAAATCAGGGAGAGCTACCGCTAGGGGCGCCCCTGAATGTGTAACACAGTGAACAATACAAATAATAATATATAAATCAGTGAAGAAATGCAAAAAAGTCTCTGAAAGTGTTTCCCAAATGTCCCAGAAGACAGGTTCCAAAGATGTCACTGTGTTACACATTCAGGGGCGCCCCTAGCGGTAGCTCTCCCTGATTTCACATTACTTGGACCAGCACATTGTGTACATTTTACTGCTTGTGAATTTGTACTCCTTTTTTGTCACTTGCCATTGTTTAGTATTCAATATTATCTTTTGTGCTACATTTTGACGGTTTACGTATTGACACTAAACTTATGTACGCTATCACTCTGTTCTAAAAACACCACCCCCCCCTCCCCCACGTTCACCAGCCCAGGGATTTATTCCCGTACCACCCTTGGATTTCACCCACTTTTCACAGCGCAGACACCACCCCCCTTGTTTTTTCCAAAAGTTAAATATTGCTTTTAATTTTGTACCTGGGGGGGGGGGGGTGTATATTATGCAGGTAAATGAGCGAGTGTTTCCTGTGGTTAGAACTGTCCGCACAAAATGACATTCTGATGGAAAAAAAGTAATTTAAAACTGACTCGCGGCTATAATGAATTGTCGGCTCCTGGCAATTCAGAGCAAATTCATTCATAAAAAAAAAAAAAGTGTGGGGGTCCCCCCAAATTATATTACCAGGCCCTTCAGGTCTGGTATGGATATTAAGGGGAACCCCTCCGTCAAATAAAAAAAAACTAATGACGTTGGGTTCCTCCCAAATATCTAGATTTTAGGGGAACTCCACCCCAAATTTAAAAAAAAGAAAATGACGCGGAGTGTCCCCGAAAATCCACACCAGACCCCTTTTCCGAGCACACAACATGGCTGGCAGCAGAAAAGAGGGGGGTTGTGGGGGTCTGCGGGCGGGGGGGGCTTATCGGAATCTGGAAGACCCATTTAAGAAAGGGGACCTCCAGATCCCACCCCCCCCCCGTGTGAAATGGTAATGGGGTACATTATACCTCTACCATTTCACCAAAAAAGTGTAAAAAAAGTAAAAAAAGACAATAGAAAGTTTTTGACATTTCCTTTATTAATGTCTTCTTTCCGCGGTTCTTCTTCTCCCATCTTCTTCTTTTCTGCATTCATTCAGGTTTCTTCCTCCATCTTCTTCTTCCTCTGCTTCTTTCTTGGGTCTTCTCGTCCGTATCTTGCACTGGCTTCTTCCTCCATCTTCTTCTCTTCCGCAACTTGCACCGGCTTCTTCTTCCACGAACGATCTGCTTCCAATTGAAGTTCCCGCTGTGTGACGCTCCTGTGACTCTGCCCCCCTCTGATGCACATGTACCACATGGGGACTTTCTTATGGAATGTACTTTCTTATGGGATGTACCCCATACTCATTCACATAGGGTGGGGGGCCGGTATCTGGGGGCCACCTTTTTAAAGGGGGCTCCCAGATTCTGATAAGCCCCCCGCCTGCAGCCCCCGACAACCAACGGCCAGGGTTATCGGGAAGAGGCCCTTGTCCCCATCGACATGGGGACAAGAGTGCTTTGAGGTAGGGTGCTCGCTCGTCCCCACCCCCATTCCTGTCCGGCCAGGAGGCGTGCTCGGATAAGGGTTTGGTCTGGATCTTGGGGGAACCCCCACACCGTTTTTTCGGCGTAGGTGTTCCCCCTTACAATCCATACCAAACCTAAGGGCCTGGTATGCTTTTTTTTTTATTTGGCGCGGAGTTCCCCTTCATGGTCAGCGAAAGCTAAAAACGATTCGGTCATTCACGTGCGCCGCTTCATGATGCGCAAAAGCAGCTACACCGATTGAAATTTACCAATATTTTGCCGGCGTAGTGAAGCGGCGTGCGTGATTGTCCGAAATTGCCGCTCAAGCATGCGCAGTACACAAATAAACCTCCCGCAGGTTTAAATGTACTAGCAGGCGCAGCGGCACGTTTTTACAAAAGTCACTTTCACTTTCAATTCGGCCTGTAAATGTTACTACACTTCCCCACATCCCCTCCTAATAAACTTAATCCCACTTTCATTTTACATTTCTAAATGCTGTGCGCCAGGTCTATAGGGGCGCACCATGCGCCCCCTGCT
Organism: Rana kukunoris; assembly: GCA_029574335.1. Lineage (NCBI taxonomy): Eukaryota > Metazoa > Chordata > Amphibia > Anura > Ranidae > Rana > Rana kukunoris. The sequence continues at coordinate 92,353,232 of CM056055.1, read as the reverse complement.
GGGCGCACTCGGCATTATAGTAAATAAGGAATTGTGCTGCTTTGGCAGTGCATTCCTTTAGTAAATGCCAAAACGGCTGTTGCTCCAGCCTTTGCTCCATGAATCATGGAGCAAAGGCTTGGTAAATCAGCCCCATAGTGTATACTGTATGTGTAGTGCACAAAGCAAGGTCCATAAAGACACTGATGAGCGAGTTTTGTAATAATAGTGTAACTACCGATTCATGGAATAAACAGAACATTGAAGATTTATATCCAGAGTTTCTCTCGGTACCCTGTAAGCAGACAAGATCCTTGGACTGTGGAGGTGCCCCCTTACATCAGAGCTCCCTTACATCAGAGTCCGCACAGACCCCCCTTACATCAGAGTCTGCAAAGACCTACCATTACATCAGAGCTCCCTTGCATCAGAGCCTGCACAGACCCCCCTTACATCAGAGTCCGCACAGACCCCCCCTTACATCAGAGCCCGCACAGACCCCCCTTACATCAGAGCCCGCACAGACCCCCCTTACATCAGAGCCCGCACAGACCCCCCTTACATCAGAGCCCGCACAGACCCCCCTTACATCACAGCCCGCACAGACCCACCCTTACATCAGACCCCCTTACATCTGAGTCCGCACAGACCCCCCCTTACATCAGAGTCTGCACAGACCCCTTTAGATCAGAGTCCGTACAGAACCACCCTTACATCAGAGTCTGCACAGACCCCCTTACATCAGAGTCCGCAAAGACCTACCATTACATCAGAGCTCCCTTGCATCAGAGCCTGCACAGACCCCCCCTTACATCAGAGTCCACACAGACCCCCCTTACATCAGAGTCCGCACAGACCCCCCTTACACTTTAGAGCCTGCACAGACCCCCCCTTACATCAGAGGCTGCACAGACCCCCCTTACATCAGAGCCCGCACAGACCCCCTTACATCAGAGCCCCCTTACATCAGAGCCCGCACAGACCCACCCTTACATCAGAGTCTGCACAGACCCCCTTACATCAGAGTCCGCAAAGACCTACCATTACATCAGAGCTCCCTTGCATCAGAGCCTGCACAGACCCCCCTTACTTTAGAGTCCGCACAGACCCCCCTTACATCAGAGCCCGCACAGACCCCCCTTACATCAGAGCCCGCACAGACCCCCCTTACATCAGAGCCCGCACAGACCCCCCTTACATCAGAGCCCGCACAGACCCATCCTTACATCAGACCCCCCTTACATCTGGGTCCGCACAGACCCACCCTTACATCAGAGCCCCCTTACATCAGAGTCCGCACAGACCCACCCTTACATCAGAGCCCCCTTACATCAGAGTCCGCACAGACCCCCTCACATCAGAGTCCGCACAGACCCCCATTACATCAGAGCCTGCACAGACCCACCCTTACATCAGAGCTCCCTTACATTAGAGTCCGCACAGACCCCCCTCACATCAGAGTCCACACAGACCCCCCTTATATCAGAGCCCCCTTACATCAGAGTCCACACAGATCCACCCTTACATCAGAGCCCCCTTACATCAGAGCCTGCACAGACCCACCCTTACATCAGAGTCCCCTTACATCAGAGCCTGCACAGACCCCCCTCACATCAGAACCCCCTTACATCATAGTCCACACAGACCCCCTTTACATCAGAATCCACACAGACCCACCCTTACATCAGAGCCTGCACAGACCCACCCTTACATCAGAGTCCACACAGACCCCCCTTACATCAGAGTCCGCATAGACCCACCCTTACATCAGAGCCTGAACAGACCCCCTTACATCAGAGCTCCCTTACATCAGAGTCCACACAGACCCCCCTTACATCAGAGCCCCCTTACATCAGAGCCCCCTTACATCAGAGTCCACACAGATCCACCCTTACATCAGAGCCCCCTTACATCAGAGCCTGCACAGACCCACCCTTACATCAGAGCCCCCTTACATCAGAGCCTGCACAGACCCCCCTCACATCAGAACCCCCTTACATCATAGTCCACACAGACCCCCTTTACATCAGAATCCACACAGACCCACCCTTACATCAGAGCCTGCACAGACCCACCCTTACATCAGAGTCCACACAGACCCAGCTTACATCAGAGTCCGCATAGACCCACCCTTACATCAGAGCCTGCACAGACCCCCTTACATCAGAGCTCCCTTACATCAGAGTCCACACAGACCCCCCTTACATCAGAGTCTGCACAGACCCCCCTTACATCAGAGTCCGCAAAGACCTACCATTACATCAGAGCCTGCACAGACCCCCCTTACATCAGAGCTCCCTTGCATCAGAGTCCGCACAGACCCCCCTTACATCAGAGTCCACACAGACCCCCTTACATCAGAGCCTGCACATTGCCCCCTTACATCAGAGCCCGCACAGACCCCCCTTACATCAGAGCCTGCACACCCCCCCTTACATCAGAGTCTGCACAGACCTCCCTTACATCAGAGTCCGCACAGACTCCCCTTACATCAGAGCCCGCACAGACCCACCCTTACATCAGAGCCCGCACAGACCCACCCTTACATCAGAGTCCCTTACATCAGAGCCCGCACAGACCCACCCTTACATCAGAGCCTGCACAGACCCCCCTTACATCAGAGCCCCTTAAACTGAGCCTGCACAGACCCACCCTTACATCAAAGTCCGCAAGACCCCCCTATATCAAAGTCCGCACAGAGCCCCCTAAAATCAGAGTCCACACAGACCCCCCCTTACATCAAAGTCCGCAAGACCCCCCTATATCAAAGTCCGCACAGAGCCCCCTAAAATCAGAGTCCACACAGACCCCCCCTTACATCAAAGTCCGCAAGACCCCCCTATATCAAAGTCTGCACTGAGCCCCCTAAAATCAGAGTCCGCACAGACCCCCCCCCTTACATCAGAGTCTGCACAGAACCCTCTTACAGAGTCCACAAAGACCCCCCTTATATCAGAGCTCCCTAACATCAGAGTCCACACAGATTCTGGTGCGGACCAAACAAAGTGTTCTGTTCGTGTTTGATACGAATGCAGTGCGATATCAGCCATACTATCTGTATGGCTGAAATCACATTGCATGGACATCGCATGCGATTTGCGCGGCGATATTGCACAGCGCACTAGTGTGAACCGTGCCTTAAGGAGGATCTCGTGTAAAGTGGTATTCTGTTAACCCTGATTTAGGCCAGGCTCACACTAGTGCGCTATCGCATGTGATTCGCACTGCAAATCACATGCGATGTCCATGCAATGCGATTCCAGCCATACAGATAGTATGGATGATATCGCACCACATTCGGACCAAACAGGACAATTTTTTTGGTCCCCACCAGAATCCCCACCAGAATCGGATCGCATGGGTGTGAACGATCCAATTCATGTCCGAATTGTCAGTTCATAGTGCGATATGCAAACTGAAATGGGGGTGTTATTAATGTTGTATGACACTCCCCAGCAGTTCGCATATGACAGTGTGAACTGCCGTGCGAGCCGTGTGTGATGCGGGAACGCAGTGGATTTGCAGGATTCCCGCATCACAAACGTGTGAACCCAGCATATAGGGGGAATGTTTGCAAGGGGAACGCTAATGTAAAGGGGTCTCTGGTCACCAAAGCCCCCTCTTGCATCAGAGTCCACAGAGCACCCCTTAAATTCACACTGGGAGGAAGGAGAGATCTTACTCACCCCAGGAATGGAGGCTCAGGCACACTGGCAAAGGCTGTCTGCTTCCTTCACATCTCCCCCCGAGTGTGTGGGCGTGGCAGACACAGAAGAGGGGCGGGAAGAGGAGGAGCAGTCCATCCGAGCAAAGAGCGGAACTGTTCCTGTCGGCTCTGAGGCTGAGCTGTGTGTGAGAGAAACACACAGCTCAGCCCATGTGCCAGAGAAGACACAGGCAGCACGGCCACATAGCGGTAGGAGTGCGGCGTGGTCGCCGCTTACCTCCCGCTGGACATCAACAGCCACAGGCCACAGTGCGGGCGCCCCCGGCCCACACAGTCCCGGCCCATCGGGCATATGCCTTATGGCCAGTCCAGGCCTGCCGTCAAATAGTATTGGAGAAGGCGGACAAGGCCTGTTTTCTCTCCAGATGTTGCGGTTGGTATGAAGGTGAGAGACCAGGTCATATGCCAGCAGTTGTAGTAAAATCTCAGGAGAAAATAAATTTCATTTCCACTATTCGTAAAATAGGGGGGGGGGGGGGTGGGACCACACAGGACCAAAATGAAATTATGGATTATTTTGCATTCTTCTATAGCAATCTGTAAGGGTGACTATCCCATGGAACATCTTGGAGAATTTCTAGACCCCTTAAAATTGCCTTTTCTCTACAATGAGGCAAGAGGGGAACTTAATGCCCCTCTAACTCTGGATGGGGAGTGTCAAAATCCCCAAATGGTAAGGCCCCAGGTTTAGACGGGTTACCGGTAGAAGTGTACAAACACTACGGGAATGTTCCGTTACCGGAGCTATTGACTGTGCTTAACCAGGCATGGGAAACCCTCAAACTTCCGGATTCAATGAATGATGCCTGTATAATAGTACTGCCAAAGCCAGATAAAGGTCCTTTGCTACCGGAATCTTATCGTCCAATATCATTATTAAACTCGGATTCAAAGATCCTGGCAACAAGATTACGCAGAGTCATACAGAAACTGATCCATCCAGATTAATCCGGTTTTATACAAAACAGGTCAACAGCTATTAATTTAACCACTTACGACCCGGACCAATATGCAGGTAAAGGACCAGGCCCCTTTTTGTGATTCTGCACTGCGTCGCTTTAACTGACAATTGCGCGGTCGTGCAACGTGGCCCCTCAAACAAAATTGGCGTCCTTTTTTTCCCACAAATAGAGCTTTCTTTTGGTGGTATTTGATCACCTCTGCGGTTGAAGTGATCCACAGTATAAAAAGTGAGAAATCCACCCCTCCCCCACATAACACATCCTGGTAATATACAATGAACATTGGATCACCTCATATTATGATAAACATAACATATGATAAACATGTCCAAGCTAGATATGTAAATAACCTGTCACTCAAAGCAAGGAGGGAGGAAAGGACTTTTTATTTAGACCAGTTTTTATCTGGAAGTTTGTTAATTTTCACTGAACAATAAAAGAGGATTGCTCAGAGCTGGATTAACTATGTGTGGCAAGACTGGACACAGATGATAGAAAATCTTATACTCCAGTGTTTTTCAACTCCAGTCCTCAAGGCACACCAACAGGTCAAGTTTTCAAGATTTCCCTCAGATGAAATGGCTGTGGTGATTATTAAGGCAGTGAAACTGATCAAATCACCTGTGCAAAATAATGGAAAGCCTGAAAACATGACCTGTTGGTGTGCCTTGAGGACTGGAGTTGAAAAACACTGTTATACTCTACATTGTGACATCAAAAAATAAAAAAAATGGGTTTATATCTACTTTAATGTGAACCATTCAGGCCAACAGGAAGTGTGGCAAACATGGGATTAAAACAGGCACTGAGGAATCATCACTTTGCCTCCTTACTGCCTGTGAATCGTCTTTAAAAAGTGATCCACTAACCACTTTAGACAAGCTGTGTTTTTTAGACGCATGCTTCTGCTGTACACGCCAAACTGCCCGTGTGCATGAGCATCTATGCAAGCTTCATCCATCTCAGCATCCTTGGTGGGCTATATCTTCTGGTTCCTAGAATTATACATTAAATTAGTATAGAGATCAAACCACTTTATTCCCCCCTCATGTTAGCTCTCTGTGGTACACAGGTTCTAATGACTATACCACGCTCAGCCTGAACATATTCATTATCAAGGGTTGCCATAGCGTTCCGTGCTCTTCACCAGCCAACATCCACCGTCTCTCCAACGTTCAGCACACCCGGCCTACTCCGCTCTACCTCCTCTCCCCACCCCTGGCACAGGCTTCTGTCCCGCACTGCGCCTGCGCACAGGCCTGGCTCAGGAGCCATGTTGTGGGATCCACTGGGCTTGTATTCTCCTGGATTTCGTACGTATCTACGTTTAGGAGTGTGAGAGAGCTGGGAAGGCCCGGCGATCATAAGGGTGGTGCGGACACTTGAGCGGCTGGTCACCATGAGCACAGGCTGCGACTTGTCACGGAGGAATCCGCAGGAGGATTTTGAGCTCATTCAGAGGATTGGCAGTGGCACCTATGGTGATGTGTACAAGGTAAATAAGTGCAAAGTGCTGTGACGCGGTGCTGGCATTACGACACTTTGTTCCCTATGGGATGGGGAGATGTGTTGACAGAAGTAGATCACCGTTAGATCCCGTTCCGGGGCACGAGGAGTGTACACAACAGGACTGCATGGGGGGAGGATGTTGGCCATGACCATACACAGATAGCAGCCAGGGATAGTATAAGCATGGTTCTTGGCACAGATGTAAGGAGAGATGGAGTGGGATGACCAATGTAATGGTGTGCTGCTACTACATGGAATGCCTGGGGTTAGCAGAACGCACATCCTCACCTACACCATATAGCATCTGTCAAATGTTGGCTCTAAGCCTGAGAACAGAGCAATCATATGGTTGGCGATTGCTCATCTCTCATCTGTCAGCCTCAGCCATTCACCAAGCGGTGGAGCCAGCTGTCAATCAGACAGCTGGGCGGATCCCAGTCAGGATCCTTCCAGGGCCTGGAGTGGTTTTGGCAGTCAGCTGATAGCAAGAGTCTGGGTCACTGAAGAGCAAAAGTAATTGCACTTCTCTGACCAACACGAGAAGTATGGCATATGTCTTTTTTTAAAACACAAGGTAAAAAATAAAGATTAGATAGCAGTTTACTGTACTTGCACATCAACATTTTCAAAAAAAGTTAGTTGCTGTGTATGCTGTCACATTTGCTTGTGCTTTCAACCAAACTGTCAAACCATCAAATGGCTGTAGTCTTAACTGATCACATGTGCAGCACCATGGCAAGTTGCAGGTCAAACAGAAGATACGTTATAGGAGGATTTAGTTTCACTTAAACCGCTTACCGACTGCATCACAAGGATGTATGGGGGCTCTTCTGTGCCAGATCACATACCTAGTACATGATTTGGCACTTCAAGGTAGGGGGGCACGTGTGCCACTTCTGAGATTGATCACAGCAGAAGCCAATCTGTGGGTGCTGGCCAATGGATGGCTGCTAATCGTCGGGGAAAACACACAAAACGGAACTCTGCCTATGTAAACAAGGCAGACGCTCCATTGTGACTGGGGAAAGGGATGTACTAAGTCCTAAACAATATAGTGACCAATCTCCTGCAGCTTCTGTTCACCAAGTGTGAAATCACTTATACCTTAATTCCCAATATTCACAGCGCATACAGTAAATACATCAGTTAAATGATGTGTGCAGTGTAGAAAATATTATAGTCCAACTAATGTTATAACAAGAAGTCTTAAAGGGGTTGTAAAGGATTTTTTTCCCCCCTAAATAGCTTCCTTTGCCTTAGTGCAGTCCTCCTTCACTTACCTCATGCTTCCATTTTGCTTTTAAATTTATTTTTTTCTTCTGAGAAATCCTCACTTCCTGTTCTTCTGTCTAACTCCACACAGTAATGCAAGGCTTTTTCCCTGGTGTGGAGAAAGCCTCTTGAGGGGGCAAGCAGGAGTGTCTGGACACCCACTAACACACAGCTCCTTTCTCTATCTGCAAAGTAGAGCGTGTCCCGACACTCCTGCTCAACCCCCCCCCCCCCTCAGAAGAAATAAGAACATTTAAAAGCAAAATGGAAGGATGAGGTAAGTGAAGGAGGACTGCACTAAGGTAAAGGAAGCTATTTAGGGAAAACATTTTATTCCTTTACAACCCCTTTAATTGTGATCCATTCAATGAACAGCCATCCTCCAATGCTCAGTGCTCCAAAATACATAATAAAAGTGCTGAATTGTTCCAGGTAAACATGCTGTGCAGTGTGGCACCCTCTTGTACCCTCATTTACCAGAAAAATATGGACCCTCAGCTTTTTAGTCTGGGGGTCAGACTCACTTATATCTATAGGCACCCCTATATATCAAAATTATTCTCCGTTCTTATATACATCCATGGACGTCCTTGATGAAGCCCCATGGGAGAGGTGCAACGCGTTGACACAATTTCCAATTCCCTAACCAACAACGTCACTTCTGTCCGTAGAATTTATGCCATGCTGCGGTGAACACGGAAGAGCCCTACTTTTACAGATAGGCCTGTTTATTCTGATACTCTGTAAGTGTTGTTTTAATTGTGCCAATACATTTTAAACAATTACTAAACGATTAGTACTCTTTCTGTTGAGCCTGGTGATGCTGATAGAGGCCGGGTTCATACTAGTCCGACAAACGCTCCGACATTGGGAGCTCATGTCGCATGACGTGTGAAAATTAATGTTTCCCTATGGGAGCCGTCTTAACTGGTCCGACACATGTCGGAGCGACTTTGCAGATGCTCCTTGAACTACTTTGGTCCGACTTTGATCCTACTTCAGTCCATTGAATATCATTGAAGTCGGATCAAAGTCGGACCGCAGTCGCTCCGACTTTGGCATGCGACTTGTACTCTGCTGATCTTGAGGGGGAACCCCACGCCAAATTTTAACAAAAGAAACGGCATGGGTTCCCTCTCCAAGAGCATACCAGGCCCATTGGTCTGGTGCGGATTTAAAGGGGAACCCCCTACGCCAAAAAAACTGGCGTGGGGGTCCCCCCAAGATCCATACCAGACCTGTATCCGAGCAGCAGCCCGGCTGGTCAGGAAAGGGGATGGGGACGAGCGAGCGCCCCCCCTTAACCGTGCCAGGCAGCATGCCCTCAACATGGGGAGGTAGATGCTCTGGGGCAGGGGGGCGCCCTGCGGCCCCCACACCCCAAAGCGCCCTGCCCCCATGTTGATGAGGACAGGGCCTCTTCCCGACAACCCTGGCCGTTGGTTGTCGGGGTCTGTGGGGCTTATCAGAATCTGGGAGCCCCCTTTACCGGACCCCCACCCTAGGTGAATGAGTATGGGGTACATCGTACCCCTTCCCATTCACCTGGAGGAAAAGTGTTTTAAAAATAAACACTACACAGGTTTTTAAAATATTTTATTAGTCAGCTCGGGGGTCTTCTTCCGTCTTCTCCGCTCTCTTCTTATGCTCTCCCCGGGTTTTTCTCCCGCTCTCCGGTGCCTTCTGCCCGGCTGCGCTGCCGCTATCTTCTTTGTAGCTCTTTTACTAGTGGCAGCGGCCAGCCCGGTCTTCCTCGTTGCCGCCTTCTTCCCTCTTCTTTTCTTCCGGTGTTGACTCGACGCTCCCTCGCGCTGTAATGCCGGGTGCGCGCCTTGCACCGATTTTTATAGGCCTCTTATGATGTCCCAGTCCCTGAATACTCCGGGTGATGTCACCACCCAGAGCATTCTGGGACTGTGACGTCAAACGAGGCCTTTTTTTAACACTTTTCCTCCAGGTGAAGGGGTAGGGGTAGGCCCTGTCCTCATCAACATGGGGCCAGGGTGCTTTGGGGTGGGGGGCCGCCGGGCGCCCCCCTGCCCCAGAGCACCTACCTCCCCATGTTGAGGGCATGCTGCCTGGCACGGTTAAGGAGGGGGGGGGCGCTCGCTCGTCCCCACCCCCTTTCCTGACCGGCCAGGCTGCTGCTCGGATACGGGTCTGGTATGGATTTTGGGTTGACCCCAAGCTGTTTTTTCGGCGTAGGGGGTTCCCCTTAAAATCCGCACTAGACCCATGGGCCTGGTATGCTCTTGGAGGGGAGCCCATGCCGTTTTTTTTTTTTAAATTTGGCGTGGAGTTCCCTCTCAAGATTCATATCAAACGCAGTGCCTGATATTGGCAGGGATCCAAGTCGGATCCCTGCTCATTGAAAGTCGGACTTCAAGTCGTAAGGGCAAAGTCTGATCAAAGTAGTATCCTGTTCATGAAAGTTGGATGGATGTAGGATCAATGTCGCAGAGCAAAGTAGGATGAAAGTGTAGTATAGTGTGAACCCAGCCAGAAGCAGCGATTTTTACCGCCGCGATTTGGGATCAGTACAACTTCGACTTTGGCATTAACCAATGAAAACATACATGGTGTGAGGCAATTTCTTTTCCTGCCACCGCAGTTGTCATTGCTACTGCAGCAGTAGCAGTGCACGAGGAAAAAGAGGAGGAGAAGCGGAGGCGGAGAAGACGTCGATATTGGGTACATCCCATCATTGCCAATCGTGAAGATGGGGGTCAATTTTGGGTCCTCTATAATGATCCTTACATTGGTGGTCAGTGGGAAGAATGCTCCTTACATTGGTGTCAGTGGGAAAAATGCTCCTTACATTGGTGGTCAGTGGGAAGGATGTCCCGTACATTGGTGGTCAGTGGGAAGGATGTCCCTTACATTGGTGGTCAGTGGGAAGGATGTCCCTTACATTGGGGGTCAGTGGGAAGGATGTCCCTTACATTGGGGGTCAGTGGGAAGGATGTCCCTTACATTGGTGATCAGTGGGAAGGATGTCCCCTTCATTGGTGATCAGTGGGAAGAATATGCCCTTCATTGGTGGTCAGTGGGATATTGTCTTTGTAGTTTATCTTGTCTTTGTAGTTTGGGTCGCACAAATCATAAATAGCTGGGCGCTCACAGATAAATCGAATGATTTGCACATTATCAAGAAAGTCTTTTTTTTTTTTTTACCTGTTTGGAGCACATTGATTTCTGAGGGAATAACCAGGAAGTGAATGTGTGGTGGAAAAATGTGCTTCAGAGGGGCTACTTTGCTGAAAGCATTGGGTGAGACAAGGGTTAAAAAGCTGCTTGTGCTTACAAAGTTGTACTGGAATCGTGTCTATATAATTCTGGTACAATTTGCATGCTACTTGAAGGTTTATTATTGAGGTCTATGGACATCAACTCGCATGGAAGTTGGACCAAAGTAGTGCAGGGACTACTTTGAAGTCGGCACAACTTAAAGTCGTGCCAATATGAATCGTGTTCATTGAAAATCATGGAGAATTACTTGTCATACGATTTTGCAGTACAAAATCGTGAGACAAGTCGTATAAGTGTGAAAGGGGACTCAGACTTTTTGTTATAATATTAGTTGGACTATAATATTTTCTACACTGCACACATTTAAAATCCATCACTTCCCTTAGTGAAAGCACCACACATAGTAAACACTGGCAAGGCACTAACGGCACCCTTTGATTGCTCTAGCTGTTTAACACCTTCCCAGCCAGTACAGTGACAGTGCATATTTCTAGCACTGATCACTGTTTTAGTGTCACTGATTCCCACATTGTATCAAAAGTATCAGGGGTAGATTTGCTAAAAATGGAGAGTGTAAAATGTGGTGCAGCTCTGAATATAAACCAATACGTTTCCAGGTTTTATTGCCAAAGCTTAATTGAACTAACTTAAATTAGAAGCTGATTGGCTACCATACAACTACCTACAAAGCAATCCACAACTCTGCCCCCAGCTACATCACTGACCTAGTCTCTAAATACTAGGGTTGTCCCGATACTGATACTAGTATCGGTATCGGGACCGATGCCGAGTATTTGCGGGAGTACTTGTACTCCCGCAAATACCCCCGATACTGAAATATAATACTCCCCCCCCCCCCCCCCCCCATATTGCAGCGATGCGTCCCTCATACCTTTTTAGATATGCTGACGCCGCTGCCGCATACCGCCGTATCCCCCTGCACAATCGCATAGCACACATTACAAGCATTCATTCTGAATACTTGTAAATGGCCGTGTATTGACACTCCCCTTCTCCGGATTGGAGGGATCCCTCCAATCCCGAGCAAGGGGGAGTGTCTATGCACGAATCCGCGTATAGACACTCCCCCTTGCGTGGGATTGGACGGATCCCTCCATCCGGAGAAGGGGAGTTTTAATACACGGAGCGCGGCCATTTACAAGTTTTTAGAATGAAAGCTTGTAATGCGCTACGCGATTGTGCAGGGGATACGGCGGTATGCGGCATCAGCATATCTAAAAGGTATGGGGGACATACATGGCTGCATATGGGGGACATACATGGCTGCATATGGGGGACATACATGGCTGCATATGGGGGACATACATGGCTGCATATGGGGGACATACATGGCTGCATATGGGGGACATACATGGCTGCATATGTGGGGGACATACATGGCTGCATATGTGGGGGACATACATGGCTGCATATGTGGGGGGACATACATGACTGCATATGTGGGGGACATACATGACTGCAATATGTGGGGGGACATACATGACTGCAATATGTGGGGGGACATACATGACTGCAATATGTGGGGGGACATACATGACTGCAATATGTGGGGGGACATACATGACTGCAATATGTGGGGGGACATACATGACTGCAATATGTGGGGGGACATACATGACTGCAATATGTGGGGGACATACATGACTGCAATATGTGGGGGGACATACATGACTGCAATATGTGGGGGGACATACATGACTGCAATATGTGGGGGACATGACATGGCTGCAATATGTGGGGGACATACATGACTGCAATATGTGGGGGACATGGCTGCATTTGTGGGGGGACAGGGCTGCATTTGGGGACACATTTAAAAAAAGTATCGGTATTCGGTATCGGCGACTACTTGAAAAAAAGTATCCGTACTTGTACTCGGTCCTAAAAAAGTGGTATCGGGACAACCCTACTAAATACCAACCTAATCATTCTCTTCGTTCTTCTCAAGACCTCCTGCTCTCTAGCTTTCTCATCACCTGCTCCCATGCTCGTCTCCAGGACTTTTCCAGAGCCTCTCCAAGACTATGGAACTCCTTACCCCAATCTGTTCATCTATCTCCTTCTCTTAGCTTTTATAGGATCCCTGAAAACCCTCCTCTTCAGAGAAGCCAATCCTTGCCACACCTAACAGCTGTATTTTCAGTTTGTCCATCTGATCACCCCCCACAGCTACTACCCTTTGTTCCACTTGACCCTCCCTTCTAGACTGTAAGCTCTAACGAGCAGGGCCCTCTTATATTGTAACTGTACTGTCTTCCCTGATGTTGTAAAGCGCTGCGAAAACTGTTGGCACTATGTCAATCCTGAATAATACCATGCACAGCTGCACCAGCTTTTGCAAACTCCAGTTTTAGTATATCTACTCCTTAGCCCCATTCACATTGGCGCGATTTGACAGGTCAAATCGGAGCCTATTACCGGCAATAGCAGCATCCTGATTGTGCGGCACCGCTTTCGATTTCCAAAAGTAGTTCCTGCACTACTTTTGGCGACTTTTGTCCGAAGAGCGTTGGCCGTGGACTTGTATTGCATACAAACAGCAAAGAATTGTCGGCCAACAAACACAAAACAATGTGGTTTTTCAGCTCTTAAAAGTGAGGGGTGGGGTATAAAATGTCCCCACCTCCACCACATATAGGATCGTGAGAGACTATTAATATTTATAAAGATTTATTAAATAAAAAAAAAAAAAAAAAATAGCTAACCAGAGATTGGAGAGAGGACAGTTATCCAATAAATGGTCCTTAGGCACGAGCAAGTAACTATAAAAGAAAAAGGATGTGTCATCGTACAGACGGAAGAAGACACAGAAAGAAGCTTGGTTTTGTATTATGTTAATAACAATGTTGTGTTATGGTGAGTATTGCTTCCGAGCATGCGTGTCTGTACTTTTGATTTGTGTGTGTCGGACTATTCAATACAATGTGGATAATCCGACAACACACATTTGTTGGTGGACAATTTTAACCACTTAAGGACCCGCTCATGTACACATACGTCGGTACTTTAAAGATGGATATCTCGGTAACGGCAGCAGCTGCTGCCACAACCGAGGTATCCATCTTTAGCATGAGCGGTCCTGTAAATGACAATGGTGGTCTCCACGGCGGATTCGCCGCAAGATCGGCGGCGGGAGAGGGCGCCCCCTCCTGCCGCTCTCCCGCGCCCTCTGCTGCTTACCGGAGCCGTCGGTAGAGGCAGAGGCGATTGGGTCCTTCTGCCTGCTGTGTGGGAATGTGAGTGAGGGCAAGATGGCCCCCACCCGTCCCCATAATATAGAAGGGCGGAAGTGACGTTAAAACACAAGGCACATTTTTTTTTGTTGTCATTTTTTTCAAAGTTTTTTTTTTTCAAAGATTTTTTTGGGTAAAAGTTTGACGCCATAAAGTATATGAATCTAGGTCGAGGTTAAAACTTGAAACAAAGAGGATCCCCAACATCAGATAATGCCGACAATAAAATGCCGACAATAAAATGCGTATCATACAACGTAAAAGGTCTAAATAGTCCCACAAAGAGACACAAAGTTTTAAAGGAATTGAAGAAAATGAAAACCGATGTAGCTTATTTACAGGAGACTCATCTTACCACAGACTCAAACGTAAAATTAAACTCAATGGACTTCCCTATATGGTACTATGGGGACACTGTCTCAAAACGCGCGAGGGGAGTAGCTATTGGGTTCGCCAAAGGAGTGAGATTCCGGTTAATCGATATACTGACAGACCCTGAGGGGAGATACCTTATATTAAAAGGGAAATTAGAAGAGACAGAATGCACCTTCGTAAATATCTACTCACCTAATAACCAACAGATAAAATTCTAAATCGACATTTTAGGAAAGATAAGGGACTTTAAAAAAGGTAGGGTTATACTGGGAGGTGATTTCAACTTTTGCATGGACCCAAAGGTGGACAAGACAACCCAGTTAGCAGGGACTAACATAAAACAATTAAGAAAACTAAAAAACAATCTGCATAGTAGCCAACTAGTAGATGCCTGGCGCGTGCTAAACCCGGCGACACGAGATTATACCTTCTACTCCCCTGTACACGGGTGCTATTCCCGGATCGACCATATTCTCGTGGACCACTACCTATTAGAGGAGGTGGTGAATGCATCAATAGAGCCCATGACTATATCAGATCATGCCCCAATTAGTGTGTCCTTTAATATTACAGGTAACCCAAGGCCTCCCCAAATCTGGAGGCTCAACGAGGAACTATTAAAAGATGCAAATAGCCTAACCAGGTTTCATAAGGAGTTAGAAGAATACTTCAAAATAAATGATACAAGTGACATATCTAAAGCTACATTATGGGATGCCCACAAGGCCTTAATTCGAGGCACGTTAATATCAGAAGGAGCAAGAAAGCAAAAAGAGAACCGGCTCCAAAAGGAGAAAATAATTGAGGAGTTAAATAAGCTAGAACAAAAACACAAAAGAGGGGCTCAGCAGCAAGAGCTATATCAAGAATTGGTTAATAAACGTAACCAACTTAAAAATCTTTTATTTCAGGAAACTAAAAGAGATTTACAGATAATTGCAAAAGAAAGATACATGGGAGGCAATAAATCCAGTAAACACCTGGCAAAGTTGGTTCAGAAAAAGAAAGGAAGAAACTATATAGGAAAAATCAAAAACGAACAAGGGGAGGAGGTGTATAAAACAAAAGATATAGCTGAAACTTTCCGAGTTTATTACGAAAATTTATATGCAGTTAAGCAGAAAAATTGGGAAAAAGGGGAGAAAAGAACCAAAACCTCAGAATTTCTGCAGGGGGCGGGACTACCATCAGTAAAACCTATAGATGCATTAACGATGGACAGGCCGATCACGGAAAACGAAGTACAATTAGCGTTATCAGGTACAGCATCAGGGAAAAGTCCTGGACCTGGTGGCTTTACCGTACTTTATTATAAAAAATGCAAGGACATTCTCATATCTCGACTAAGTTAATATTTTAATGGTCTCGGAAAGGATTACATCCTGAGTAGAGAAGCCGCCGAGGCAACAATAACAGTTATTCCTAAGGAAGGCAAGGACACCAGGATGTGTTCGAGCTACCGGCCAATATCTCTGTTAAATACAGATGTAAAACTGTTTGCAAAGATATTGGCCGAGAGAATAAAGCGCGAGATGGCGGGGTTAATACACCCCGACCAGACAGGTTTTATTTAGGGCCGAGAGGGAAGAGACAACGGGGTAAGGACCCCTCCTCCTGATTCAGGAAATGAGGAGAAGCGGAGTCCCCAGTCTACTCCTGTCGATCGACGCCGAGA
The DNA here is from genome assembly GCA_029574335.1 of Rana kukunoris. Lineage (NCBI taxonomy): Eukaryota > Metazoa > Chordata > Amphibia > Anura > Ranidae > Rana > Rana kukunoris. The sequence continues at coordinate 92,337,230 of CM056055.1, read as the reverse complement.
AAGCGTTCGATAGGGTAGACTGGGGATTCATGTTACAAACCTTGGAAACTATGGGATTCGGAAGCAGGATGATGGGGTGGATTGGAATCCTATATAAAGCCCCAACGGCTAGGATTAAAATAAATGGAGGCCTCTCCCAATATTTCTCAATGGAAAATGGTACGAGACAAGGGTGCCCCCTTTCACCATTACTATTCGTGCTGTCCCTTGAACCTTTTCTAGCTAGAATACGAAAATGCCCTGAAGTAAATGGAATTAAGGTGGGAAAAGAAGAGCATAAGTTGGCGGCATTTGCAGACGACGTGCTCTTTTACTTGACCAATCCTAAAACTTCTATCCCAGAACTATTACACGTCTGTCGTCAATATGGGGAAATTTCAAACTTTAAATTAAACATTAATAAAACGGAAATATTAAAACGCCAGCACACCTAGGAAAGAAATGCTAAACCTCAGAATAGAACACAAATTCCCATGGGTAAAAAAGCTCAAATATCTTGGCATCTATTTGGCGAGTACGGAAAAAAGAATCTATGAAATCAACTACGTCCCCTTGATAGAAGAAATTAAAAACGAAATAACTAGAATAAAAAATAGACCAATTTCGTGGTTTGGACGAATACATTTTTGTAAAATGATATTGATACCCAAGATTTTATATAAGTTTCAGATGGTCCCGATTAAACTCCCAAAACAACTGATCCGTATTCTCCAAAAATTGATTATGAATTATATCTGGGGAAACAAGAAACATAGGATATCCTTTCAGACCCTCAGACAGACTAAAAATAAGGGGGGACTGGCTATCCCGGACCTTAAAAAATACTACGATGCAACAATCTTGTCGAGAGCAGTGGAGTGGGCCAGAGTAAACACAGAAAAAAGATGGGTTAGTTTGGAGAATATTCTTGCAAACGTGGAATTAGAAAAAATAATATGGAATCCTCCACAATTTAGAGCACTAGGCACAGCAACACATACAATCACAAAGAATGCACTTAAAGTATGGGATGATACACAAAAAAAAATAGATACAAATTTCAACTCCCCCCTCATCTTTCTAAAAGATAATGATTACTTCCCCCCGGGGAAAATAGAGGTAGGGGGAAACTGGATCAAAAATGATAAGGCACAAGTAAGGGATATTACACACCAAGGACACATATTAGCTTATAGGCAAATAGAGCAAAAAGAAAATTTCATGACACTTAATGAATGGAGGTACCAACAGTTAAACCACTTTATTCAAAAACTTCCCCAACCTTTAAGAATGGAGGAACAACTTTCTGACATAGAAAAACTATGCTCTTTGGAAAGTAGGAAGGGAACTATATCTAAGATATATAAGATCTTAATACAGCGAGAGGAATTAGAGGTACACCCCTTCATTAAAAAATGGGAGAAGGAATTAGAAACATGGTGTGATAGGACCACAATGGATAACATTTTAAAACTGACCCATACCTCGGCTCCCGACAGTCGATCCGCTGAAATGAATTTTAAATGCTTATCAGGATGGTACATTACACCAGAAAAACTCAGTAAATTTAAGACCGGCCAGTCAGCAGACTGTTGGAGGGGCTGTAAATCACCCGGTACTATGGCCCACCTTTGGTGGGAATGTCCAAAGATTAAAACTTATTGAGAAAAGATCTTGAAAATAATAGAAGAGATCACAAAGGAAAAAATAAAAATAGAGCCTTGGACGGTTCTTTTCCACGGAGGGGGAGAAGCGATTAAGAAATATAGGAAATCTTTGGTACCACACCTATTAAATGCCGCCAAAAGGCTGATCCCAAGAAAGTGGCAGGAAACAGAATGTCCCACGGTATGGGAATGGATAGATATCGTGGAGGAAAGATATACGATGGAAGACCTTAGGGATAGCTTCGAAGATAATTGGGACAGTACAAAATGGGAAAGTTGGAGAGTTTTTAAAAGATCATGGAGCTATGTAGAAAACCTGCGGCCCGGGGCACAATTTAACCCGATAAGATAAGAGAGCATCAACCGGAGTGGTGGAGGGGAGGGAGGGGGGGGCGGGGGGGTTGGTGAAAAGAGGAATAAATATATAAATAAAGGTAGTTATAAAATGTACAAAGTGCAAAAATTTTACAACATATATATATATATATATATATAGCAAATTTAATCAAAGGAAAAAAAAAAGAAAAAAAGAGGAAACTTCCACAAATGATGCAAATCTGAAACGGAGACGAAAACTAAGCACCTCTACGATGAGCTGGTCTCTTGTGTGCAGTAAAAGCTGAATGTGGAAAAACGAAAAAAAAAAAAAAAAGAACTCCTATAGACACCAGTGGTGGCAGAAAATGTGCAAGGAAAAGAAAAAAAAAAAATAAAGTTTGACGCCATGCCATGAGCGGGCGCAAGTTTTAAGCGTGACATGTTGGGTATCATTTTACTCGGCGTAACATTATCTTTCACAATATATAAAAAAATTGGGCCAAATTTATTGTCTTATTTTTTAATTCAAAAAGTGAATTTTTTCCAAAAAAAGTGCGCTTGTAAGACCGCTGCGCAAATACGGTGTGACAAAAAGTATTGCAATGACCGCCATTTTATTCTCTATGATGTTAGAAAAAAAATATATAATGTTTGGGGGTTTTAAGTAATTTTCTAGCTTAAAAATGTTTTAGTCTTGTAAACACCAAATCTGAAAAACACCCAAGGTCCTTAAGTGGTTAAATCATGCTATCCCACATTTGTTGGCGGTAAATCCGACAACAATTGTCCAATGGAGCATACAAACAGTCAGGTTATTTGACAACAGCCTGTCATCACACAATTCCTGTCGAATCATCCAAACGTGTGTACGGGACTTTATAGACCGCTTAACATCTCGGTCACTATGGCAACTGATTACTAGAGGAAGCGGTTCACTTGTGCTAATTGATTAGGGGATGCTTATTTAAGTGTGATGTGTACGAGGCTTCCTTAACCGTTGAAGTCCGGCCCACTGGGACGATGCATGTACGGGAAAACTCTGTCACGTCATCTGCCGCCACCTTTTATTCACTATCTCTCTGCGATGCAACATTGAATGTTTTGACACCAGGCACTAGGTCACTCATTAGTGCCTTGTATGTAAGTGCATTTTTTTATTATGCTTTGAACCATACAGAGAGCACTATATCTTTTATTTTTTTATTGAAGAGCTGAAGGCCGCTATTGAAGCATCCTGGTTTTCCATAAAACCTCAGCAGTGCCACAGGCTGATCGCTTTCATGCCACGCCGCATTGAGGCAGCAATTTCTGCAAAAGGGGCCCGAACCGAGTACTGCATACATATGCATGCTTATACTTTTCAGAGGTCTAATATTGTTCTATTTACAATTCCTGTTTTATTGATTGCATGTAATACTTTAATTTTCTGAGATTGGGGTTTTTCATGAGCTGTAAGCCATAATCATCACAGTTATGACAAATCACAGCTTAAACTATCTTGCTTAGCATGTAATGAGTGTATGTCCTATATTAGTTTCACCTTTTTAAAGCGGTTGTAAACCGCATATACAATTTTTTTTTCCAAACCTGCAAGGCAAAAGGCATAATCAGCTAGTATGCACCGCATACTAGCTGATTATGAAATACTTACCTCGGAACGAGGTGAAGAGCACTTACCTGGTCCACGCCGAGCGAGATGTCATCTTGCTCCGGCGTGTCTTCCGGGTATCGCCGCTCCAGCGCTCTGATTGGCTGGAGTGGCGATGACGTCACTCCCGCGCGTGCGCGCAGTAGATTTCAAATCGGCAAGGTCCGGCGGCTGCTGGTTCTTTCGCCGTAGATTCCCCCCTGCGCATGCGCCGCTGCAATCAGCGGTGAATTGCGAGGGGAATATCTCCTAAACTGTACAGATATTCTTTATACCTACAGGTAAGCCTTATTATAGGCTTACCTGTAGGTAAAAGTCAAAAAGTGGGGTTTACAACCACTTTAACTTGCATTAGTGAAAAAAAAGGAACTTTTGCACGATATTCAATTTTTTTAAGTTTCACCTGTATATCAGATTTCTCAAGTAGTCTTCCAGGACGGCACCCTGAGAGATGACTGGCTCCACCTGACAGGAAGCACAATCAAAAAAGAGGTTAAAAACCCCACCCCCTCCCATGCTCCTCATTTCTTGATTGTGTTTCCCCTACAGCGAAACAATTTTTTATTTTTCTGACCTAAGGCCTGGGGCTGGTGGTCCCCCCCCCCTGGGAACCAGACCGCAGGCACTGGGTAGCCTTTGGGTATGGTCAGATTCTTATCTCCCAGGGGGTCCCTTCTCACTCAGGGGGCCCACGAGGAAGAAACTTCAGACATAGCAAGATTCCCCCTAAGTACTGGTATCTTCTTGGGATAGTGGCTATCCTGGAGCACCAGGGGCTGGATGCCTCTCTCTCGCCGAGCCTTTTCCCCTTACCTTGGAGGTTTGCGGCTAGGCTCTCTCGCTGTGGGTCCCTGGCTGCTGGAGTCGGGAGGTGGAGGTGCCTTCCATGTTCAAAATGGCGGCTAGGTAAGCCAGCCGGCGCAGGGCGATGACGTCACGCGTGTGCGCGTCACTTCCGGGTCTGGCGCCGTAAAGATGGCGGCTACCATCGGCTCCAGCACGCTAGTGGGGCTCATGTTTGTGCCCGGAGACACAGCGCAACGCAGCAGCGAGAGAGAAAAGCGCCCGTTCCTCCCGCAACATGGAGCGAGAGGACCGGCCATCTATGGCCACAGCTGCGATAGAAGCCACTGGGGGTGAGTCTTCTACCTTTCCTGCACTAGGGACATGGTGGGCTGGGACCCAGACTGTATCTCCCTCTGTGTGATTTTATGCTGACCTGTGTGTGTTCCATTCCTAGGGGAGGACATCACTGCCCAGGGGGGTGCTAGCCGCTCTTCCAAAGAGACTACCCGTTTTAAAAAATGTGGCTATTGCAACACAAAGTTACCCCCAGGTTGTTCCAAACCCTTTTGTGCCAAATGCATTCAGAAATTAGCTGGGAAGGAAACCTCTGAAATCATGAAAGGATTTCTGGAGGTTCAGTAACAAATGCTCTCTACCCTTAAAGAGTTACAGGGGTCTCTTAAAAGCAGGGTGTTGGAGCCCCCCAGGGACCTCGTCTCAGGAGAGTTCCTCTTCCTCTCATTTTTTCCGGGTCCCTCAGGAATCTCGGGGGTCCTTAGTGTCAGACTCCGAGGACTCAGATATCCTCCCTTAGCGGGAGGATCGGGCAGATAGCCAGGAAGAGGATGAGGTTGCAAGGTCAGGCATATTTATCTTTTCGGCTGAGGAGATGGGAAGCCTCCTTGGGGCAGTATATGTTTCTGAGGATATTCCGCAGCCTGCGGAACAATTTTTCACCCAGGATAAATTGTACCAGGGCTTAGTTGAGCCCCAGCCTAAGACTATCCCGGTGCACCAGTCCCTCAAGGACATTATTCTTAAGGAGTGGGCTGAACCAGAGAAAAGACTGGTAAAATTTAGGACTTGGAAATGGCGTTTTCCCTTCAAAGAGGAAGAGGAATCTAGGTTTTTTAAGACACCTAGATTGGACGCCCCTCTTGCACAGGTTTCCAAACAATCCGACCTCTCCTTTAAGGATGCAGGCAACCTGAAAGATCCCATGGATCGGAGGGCCGAGACCTCCCTGTGTAGGGCCTGGGAAGCTAATGCGGCAGCCTTAAGCCCCGCTCTGGCTTCGGCCTGCATTGCGAGGAACGCTAATGCCTGGATTTCCAAGTTGACAGACCATCTTTCTCAGGGCCCAGAGTCTAAGGACATTTTAGATTCCCTGCAACTCATAGGGAGCGCAGTGGCTTCTACCGATGCCGCGGTAGAAACGGTACGCTCAACCGCAAAGACAGGAGCCCTCATCAATTCGGCCCGAAGAGCAGTATGGGTCAAGATGTGGAATGGGGACCTGGCGTCTAAAAACCACCTGTGTGGTCTTCCCTTCGAGGGCTCCCTACTTTTCGGTCCAGGCCTGGACCAGGTCCTCAGAAAAGGGGGTACATTTTCCTTCCAAACCCAGACAGAACAGGGAAAAAACCCTTTTCGAGGCCCCCAGGGGTCGTTTGGCAGCAGGAACCCTCCCTCTGAGAGAAGGCCCCCTAACAATAGGCGCTGGGTTAGGAAAGAGAAACAAAAAGGAGGTATTCTCTTTTCCAACACCAAGCCCAATGATAAGGACTCCAAATGACGGGAAGGTCGGGGGAAGTCTCTCCCAATTTCTTCCCAGGTGGGAGAGTATTACTCGAAGCCCCCACATCCTGCGAATTATAAGGGAGGGTTACAGACTAGAGTTCAGTCAGGTGCCCCCTCCAAAATGTATTTTGACCCACTTACCCAGGGATCCTCCCAAGGCAGCGGGTCTTTTGCAGAACATCGCAGAGCTGGCTCAGCAAGCTGTGATAGTTCAAGTACCCGTGGACCAGAGAGCTATGGGCAATTACTCCCATATCTTTGTGGTCCCCAAGCCCTCAGGCAGATTCCGGTTGATCATCAATCTGAGGCCCCTGAATACCTGCCTCCTCCACAAGAGGTTTCGAATGGAAAGCGTTTACAGCCTCAGGAGGCTGTTATTGAGGGGCGTCTTCATGGTCACTGTAACGGTTACCACCGCTTACAACCTTCCATCCAACCACGACAAGCTTATCTGACACACTGCGACAATATTGCATACACGATCCATATCTTTTCCCAGAATAAAACGAGACAGAGCTCCGTTCTTGAATCCAAAGATATGACCATTTATTAGTAATTTCTCAGCTTCTTATATACAGTACAACATAATACAGTTATTTACAGGACAATGTAGTCTCCACCCCCCTTTACACCATGGGGGGCTTCAATCACACTCTAAAAGGCATTCAGGTAAACTAAGGCCGGTCGGCACCGCATCTTTATTACACAATGGCAGTGAGAGTGGGTGTAATCCACACCTTCAAGTATTTCAATAGCATATTATACAAAGGTATGACTCACTCTGGTCTTGTAGACCTGAATTAACACCTTTCAAAAGCATGTGTCCACACATTGAAGAGCCAACCTCACTTAACGTTTCAATAGCCTATTATACAAAAGGTATGACTCACTGGCTGACCTGGTCATGTCATCATGACTCCTTGTCATATCTCAGTCCTGCAATATGACGTATTATTAATGTCCCATCTCATGTAATATGTGAATTATGATTCACTATTAGCCACCCTACACCCAAAAGGGCACAGGGTGGATTCCGACCCAAGAGTTTTTGGTGCTGCTGGCACAAGAGTATCTCTCATCCTTCCAACGTCTCTGGGTGTCACGGGTCACCCCGTTACATCTCTCCCCTTTCGGTGGGAGACGGACACAGGAGGGAACCCCGAACGGGTTGACTCCGAAGTCCGTCGGTAGTTCCAGTCCTCCAATGCTGGTATCCATGCTGCACCCCAAATAAATGGCTCCAAACTGAGAATTACTCACCCCGCCAACCTCTGCCTCTCCCAGTGAACACGCCTGCCGCTGGGGAGAAGGCAGGGTGGCTGGGCTCAGTCCATCATGCTGTTGGGGGTCTGGGCCAACTGCCCCCCCTTCCTGGGGTATACCAGTGGAGACTGAGGTCCCATCCACTGGTGCTAGGTGAAAACCCCCTGGTGCTTGCAAAGCAAAGCCGACATCCTCCATACTGTACCCCAAATAAATGGCTCCAAACTGAGCATTACTCACCCCACCAACCTCTGCCTCTCTCAGAGAACACGCCTGCTGCTGGGGAGAAAGCAGGGTGGCTGGGCTCAGTCCATCATGCTGTTGGGGGTCTGGGCCAACTGCCCCCCCTTCCTGGGGTATACCAGTGGAGACTGAAGTCCCATCCACTGGTGCTTGGTGAAAACCCCCCGGTGCTTGCAAAGCAAGGCCGACATCCTCCTGTCCCAGTCCTGTACCATTTTCTGGGGTTGTGCCAGTGGAGACTGAAGTCCCATCCACTACTCCAGGAACCCCCTCTTCTGTTAGTGGGGAGCAGAGGTCCGTGACCCCCTGTTCTGTTGCCAGCTCTTCCATGGAGACTGGTATCTGCACCTCTCCTCTCTCTTTAGTTGGTGCTGCTGTGACTTCAGCTGCTGCAGCACTTCTCCTCTGTAGTAAGGTGGCATTCAGAGCCGCTATAACTCGGTCCCTGATCTCCGGTGGAGGGTTAGGGCCATAATATGCCAGTCTTAGGTTAACAGCCCGATCAAAACTTTCTTCCTCGGGTGTCCTGTCCGTTACGGCGGGCCTTTTAGCTCTATCCATTTCGACAAGTTCTGCGATAATGTCCCTTTTCTTACGGTTGCTGGCCGGTCTGCCCTGGCTCTCCAGTAAGTCCATGAGGGAAGAGAGCTTCATCCGTTCATACACCGTCTCCATTGTCATGTGTCCTTGTAGCCGTCCTTCTTCTGGTGATGGAATCATCCCACTGCTGCCACCAATGTAACGGTTACCACCGCTTACAACCTTCCATCCAACCACGACAAGCTTATCTGACACACTGCGACAATATTGCATACACGATCCATATCTTTTCCCAGAATAAAACGAGACAGAGCTCCGTTCTTGAATCCAAAGATATGACCATTTATTAGTAATTTCTCAGCTTCTTATATACAGTACAACATAATACAGTTATTCACAGGACAATGTAGTCTCCACCCCCCTTCACACCATGGGGGGCTTCAATCACACTCTAAAAGGCATTCAGGTAAGCTAAGGCCGGTCGGCACCGCATCTTTATCACACAATGGCAGTGAGAGTGGGTGTAATCCACACCTTCAAGTATTTCAATAGCATATTATACAAAGGTATGACTCACTCTGGTCTTGTAGACCTGAATTAACACCTTTCAAAAGCATGTGTCCACACATTGAAGAGCCAACCTCACTTAACGTTTCAATAGCCTATTATACAAAAGGTATGACTCACTGGCTGACCTGGTCATGTCATCATGACTCCTTGTCATATCTCAGTCCTGCAATATGACGTATTATTAATGTCCCATCTCATGTAATATGTGAATTATGATTCACTATTAGCCACCCTACACCCAAAAGGGCACAGGGTGGATTCCGACCCAAGAGTTTTTGGTGCTGCTGGCACAAGAGTATCTCTCATCCTTCCAACGTCTCTGGGTGTCACGGGTCACCCCGTTACAGTCACCATCGATCTACGAGATGCCTACCTCCATGTCCCAATTTTTCCGGGCCATCAAAAGTATCTCAGGTTTGCCATCGCCTCCCCCCAGGGAGTGCAGCATTGGCAATTTGCTGCCCTTCCCTTCGGACTGGCCTCCAGTCCAAGAGTCTTCACAAAAGTCCTCGCGGAGGCGATCGCATTCCTGCACCTGCAAGGGATTGCAATAATCCCTTATCTGGACGATCTGCTCCTGTAATATCAGGATCGGGACCTCCTCCTTGCGGACCTGGCCACGGTTATGACCACCTTGGAGTCCCTAGGCTTGATTATCAACAAAGAGAAATCCTTGCTCATTCCGGAACAGAGGAAACTTTATCTAGGGTTCCTGATAGACTCCCTGGAAAGGAAGCTCTTTTTGCCAAAGGACAAAATCTGGGGTCTCATGACAGTGGTCAGGTCGGTTATGGAGGGGACAGACCCCTCCTTCAGAGTCATCATGAGGGTTTTGGGTCTGATGACTTCCAGCATTCCGGGAGTTCCCGGATTTTTAGAATTCCGCCATGGGATCTGTCGATCGTGTTGGACCAGCTAACTAAGTCTCTGTTTGAACCGATTGACAGTATCACCATTAGGTTACTCACCTTTAAGTTTGCCTTCCTTTTGGCAATTACAACGGCCAAAAGGATAGGTGATATGCAGGCGCTCTCAATTAAAGAACCGTTTTTTCGTTTATTTGAGGACAGGGTGGTCCAGACCCCCTGTACCTCCCCAAGGTAGTGACGAAATTTCACAGGTCACAGGAGATAATACCCCCCTCCTTTTGTTCAAACCCCCAGAATGAAAGGGAAGCTTACTTTCACTGTCTGGATGTTCGACGTAGTCTATTAGTTTATTTAGAGAGGGTCAAGGAATTTAGACGCTCTACCCATTTATTAATTAATTTTTCTGGTCAGAAAAAAGGTCAACAGGCTTCTAGGGCCTCCATCTCTAGGTGGGTTAGACCATTTCCTTAGCTTATGTTAAAGCTGGTAAAGCTGCACCTAAAGTTAAAGCTCACTCCACTCGGTCACTAGCAACCTCCTGGGCAGAAAGGGCCGGAGCTTCGGTGGAGCAAATTTGCAGAGCGGCGACGTGGTCAAGCCGGAACACGTTCTTGAGACACTACAGAGTGGAACTTCTGTCACCACAGGACTTGTCATTTGGTAGAAAAGTCCTTTAGGCAGTGGTCCCGCCTTAAGGTAGGCCTGAAGCTACTTGCTTCTCTCTCAGGGTGCCGTCCTGGAAGATGACTTGAGAAAGTACCAGTTACACTTACCGGTAGCTGGATTTCTGGGAAGTCTTACAGGACGGCAGGCCTACTTCTCACCCAGATGATTCACTTATGGTTTGTAATTGTCTGTGGTGTTTTTCCGTGCACTGGTTGGGTAATACCTTATCTCAAACTGAGGCGCATGGGAGGGGGCGGGGTTTTAACCTCCTTTTTTGATTGTGTTTCCTGTCAGGTGGAGCCAGTCCTCTCTCAGGGTGCTGTCCTGTAAGACTTCCCAGAAATCCAGCTACCGGTAAGTGTAACTGGTACTTTTTTGCTTTTCTCTTATTCCTACATCTTGGATGCGTTTTATGATTATGGACTTTATTGATGCCATATGAGTGTTTTATGTGTATATTCTGAATACTATGGGCCAGATTCAGGTAGATGGGCGAATCTTTAAGTTGGAGTAACATTTCTCATTTACGTTACTCCGGCAAAACTTTAGCAGCAAGTACTGTTATTGACATAGCACTTGCTCCTAAAGTTGCGGCGGCGTATCGAAAATGAGCCGGCGGAATTCAAATTGGGCGGGTAGGGGGCGTGTATTATTATAACTAGGCGCGATCCCGCGGCGAACGTACTGCGCATGCGTCGACTGTCAGTGCGCATGCTCCAAATTCTGTCATTGAACGTCAATGACGTCAATCCCCATTCACGGACGTTTTACGCAAACGACTCGAATTTTTTTTTCCGACGCGATGACGACGGCCATACTTAACATAGGATACTCCACCTAGGGGGCATGTATTTCTTTACGCCGCGTATCTCTTACGGAAACGTCGGAAAAGTCACTGCGTCCCGCCCGAATACGATCGTGAATTGCCGATTCCCGCTGATTAACATATTCTCGGCGTTAATCAGCGGGAACGCCCCGCGCGCCATTTTTAAAATTGCCGTTGCGATGCGACGGCGAAATTCAATTACGACGCTCGCATCGGAACTCCAACCCGGCGTTTCTTGTTTTCTGGTTACAGAAAACAAAAACGCCGGCTTAAAGTGACAGTTAGGCTGGAGTATCACTGATACTCCAGCCTAACTCTACCTGAATCGGGCCCTATGTGTTTTTGTATTTTTTTATTTATTGATCTAGCGCAGTACTGATTATTTCTAAAGTTTTATATCTAGGATTTGTTTCGTTTTGTGCGGGTTGACCCCCATTTATTTTGAAGTAAAAAATATAGGGCCAGATTCAGGTAGATCAGAGCATCTTTGCTCTGGAGTAACGCATCTCATTTACGTTCTGCTGCTGAAATTTTAGGAGCAAGTGCTGTTATTCAGGAAGCACTTGCTCCTAAAGTTGCGGCAGCGCATCGCAAATGAGACAGCGGAATTCAAATTGGGCGGGTACGGGGCGTGTAGTATTCAAACTACGCGCGATCCCGCGGCAAACGTACTGCGCATGCGTCGAGTGTCAATGCATCCCAGTGCGCATGCTCCAAGTTCTGTCAGTGAACGTCAATGACGTCACGTCCCCATTCATGAATGTTTTACGCAAACGACGCGATTTGTTTTTTTTCCGACGCGATGACGACGCCTATACCTAACATAGGATACTCCACTATACGCCGCGTATCGCTTCCGGAAACGTCGTAAAGTCACTGCGTCGCGCCCGAAATAGATCGTGAATTGCCGATTCCCACTCATTAACATATTTTTTGAGCGTAAATCGGCGCCATTTTTAAGTTGAAGTAACGATGCGATGGCGAAATTCAATTGCGCCGATCGCATCGGAACTCCAACCCGGCGTTTCTTGTTTTCTGGTTACAGAAAACAGAAACGCCGGCTTAAAGTGACAGTTAGGCTGGCGGATCCATTGATCCGCCAGCCTAACTCTACCTGAATCTGGCCCATAGTGTTTTTTTTTTTTTTTTTTTTTTATAAATTTACGTTTCTTAGTTTTTTTATATATAGTGCAAAAAAACAAAAACGCAGTAGTGTTCAAATACCACCAAAAGAAAGCCCTATTTCTGTGGAAAATGTATACAAATTGTATTTATGTAACAATGCATGGCCGCGCAATTTTCAGTTAACTAGTTAAGGACCAAGCCTATTTTTCAGACTTGCAAGTTAAAATCTTTTTTTTTTTGCTAGAAAATTACTTAGAACCCCCAAACATAATATATATTTTTTCAGAGACCCTAGAGAATATAATGAGTCGTTACAATACTTTGTCACGCCATTTTTGTGCAGCGTTCATGTAAGCGCAATTTTTTTGGAAAAAAATTCTCTTTTTTTATATTAAAAAATAAAACAGGAAAGTTAGCCCTTTTTTTATTTTTTTATATTATGAAAGATAATGTAATGCTAAGGAAATTGATACCCCAAATGTCACGCTTCAAAATTCCACCCGATCGTGAAATGGTGACAAACTTGGACCTTACAAATAGGCGACGTTTAAAAATTTCTACAGGTATCCAGTTTTGAGTTACAGACGAGGCTTAATACTAGAATTATTGCTCTCAGTCTAACGATTGTGTTGATATTTCACATGTGTGGTTTGAACCAGGGCTCGTCAAACCCCGGGCACCAGGTCGCAATTGCGACTAGAATTAACGACCTGGCACCTTGGGCGGCAAAGCTGGGGTGGCTTTGCGGCCTTCTGCAGTCCTATGGTTCCTTCTGGAATCTGGCACCCTCTTGTGGTGGCCGTTGGTATGACAAGACAACCAGCAATGCTAATGGAGCTTCCCTGCCATTTTCATCTCCTTCCCTTTAAATAGAAGTCAGAACCCCCCAAACATTCTAACACCCTAGAGAATAAAATAGTGGTTGTTGCAATACTTTCTGTCACTCCGTATTTGCGCAGCGGTCTTACAAGCGCACTTTTTTGGGAAAAAATACACTTTTTTTTATTAAAAAATAAGACAACAGTAAAGTTAGCCCAATTTATTTTATATTGTGAAAGATAATGTTACTCTGAGTAAATTGATACCCAACATGTCATGCTTCAAAATTGCGTTTACTCGTGGAATGGCGACAAACTTTTACCCTTCGAAATCTCCATAGGCGACATTTAAAAAATTCTACAGGTTGCATGTTTTGCGTTACAGAGGAGGTCTAGGGCTATAATTTTTTCTCTCGCTCTACCAATCGCTGCAATACCTCACGTGTGGTTTAAACACCGCTTTCATATGCGGGCGCCACTCACGTATGTGTTCGCTTCTGCAGGTTACTGGCTCCTAACTTTTTTAGCTGGCTCCTAGATTCCAAGCAAATTTGTCAAGCTCTGGTTTGAACACCGTTTTCATATGTGTCCGCGACTTGCATATGCGTTTGCTTCTGTATTTTGAACCAGGGCTCTCGCTCAGTAGAATGGGGTTTTAGGTCTTCTTCTTTTTTAAATTATTTAACTTTTTTACTTTTTATTTTTACACTGTCCTTTTTAAAAATAAATACATTTGGGTCACTGTTATTCCTATTGCAATGTAAACATCCCTTGTAATAGAATACAAAATAACAGGACCTCTTAGAGATGTGAGATCTGGGGTCAAAAAGACCTCAGATCTCACTTTTACACTTTAAATGCAATAAAAAAAAATATGAAAAATTTCCCTTTAAGACCATTGGGTGGAAGTGACGTTGCTTCCATCTTCCAATGGTATGGAGCCGAGTGGGGGGTATCTTTCCCTAACTTGACATCTAGCCTAACAGGGGAAAGGACACAATCATCTCAGCTGCTACCGAAGACTCCGGTAAGTGGCAGAGACGCTACCTGGAGGTGTTCTATACATGGAACAGTGGCGGCTGCCCATCAATTGTCTCCGCTGTGCCATGCCATCAATTGTCTCCGCTGTGCCATGCCATCAATTGTCTCCGCTGTGCCATGCCATCAATTGTCTCCGCTGTGCCATGCCATCAGTTGTCGCCGCTGTGCCATGCCATCAATTGTCGCCGCTGTGCCATGCCATCAGTTGTCGCCGCTGTGCCATGCCATCAGTTGTCGCCGCTGTGCCATGCCATCAGTTGTCGCCGCTGTGCCATGCCATCAGTTGTCGCCGCTGTGCCATGCCATCAGTTGTCGCCCCTGTGCCATGCCATCAGTTGTCGCCACTGTGCCATGCCATCAGTTGTCGCCACTGTTCCCTGTAAAATGCTTCCCCCTTAACTTTCTGTGGTCAGCCATCCTCCTTCCAGGGGTCCCTCGATGTCTTCTCCCGCCCTCGATGACGCTTCAGCCAATCAGGTTACCGGTAACCAGAACCGGTGAACCTGATTGGCTGAGACGCCAACCCCCATGCGTCCCCTGGATAACTATTTGGAAGCCAATTACAGCCTGAGGGCTGTAATCGGGAAGCCTATCAGAGCTGGTGGCTCTGATAGGCACTTCCAAAGCCAACCAGCTGCCGTTATTCAGATGGCCGGTGCTCACCAGGGGGCGGCCATCTGAATAGTGGGCGGCAGCCAAAATACACAGATTAATGCAATGCATGAATCTGTGTATTGTATTCAGTGGCGGTGCCAGAGCGAGAGGGGGCGACGCTCCTGCGCCCTCTATGGATGCACCGCCACTGACATAGAATGTGTACAAAACACCCCCCAGAAACATAATTTCCTACATGTCTGATTGGCTCACCGATTTTCCCAAAAGTCTACACTAAGATAAAAGTCAAATAGTTATGGCTTTCTAGCTCTGTTTTGAGAGCACATGCAATTGTGACAATTATCAATTATGGCATACATTGAATATAACTTGTGACAGGCGGGCCAGTGGAACCCAGAATCCCTTGGAAAGTATGGGATACCCTTGTTTCAGTTTCCCATGCACTTCTTATGTCTAAGTCACTCTGTGTCTATTAGGGGCACAGGGTGAGCAAGAAAATAATGGACATTAAGAATGTGGCTTGGGTTACTTAAAATGGAACCCTGTATATGCCATATTAGACTGATTCATATTGTTAGGAGGTGCTGATGTCAACTCCAGCCACCTGTCTGTCTGTTGTCCTGTATAATGTAAATGAGTCTAGTGTGGATTTTCTTTCACCCATTTTGGCTGTGCTAATTTACCCTGCAATTGTATGAAGGAGATCTGTGTTGATATGTATGATAATGTGTATTGTAGTTTAAGAGACAGCCAGGCTAGGCATGCCTACGCTGTCTAAAGGGATTCATTAAAGAGCTCATGTAAATTAGGTTTCTAGGCCGAAGCCGCAGCCTCGGCTAAAAACTCCTCCTGCCTGCAGCTCCTCAGGACCGGCGCGGTGTTAGTGCCGGTCCTGGAAAAAAAAATCTAAAAAAAAATATAATTTTTTTGAAAATATGAATAGATTTTGACTAGGGGTGCAACGGATCAAAAATCTCACGGTTCGGATCAGGAGTCACGGATCGGATCATTTTCGGATCAGCAAAAAAAAAAAAAAAATCTCCCCCACTGTAATATCCACATTCTCCCCCCCCCCCCCCACTGTAATATCCACATCTCCCCCCCCCCACACTGCAGTGGCGTCACTCGGTGCAAAAAAATAAAAATGGTGTCACCCCCCCACCCACTATGGTCCCCCCCTCAGTACAGACCCCCCCAACAGTAGTGCAGACCTCAGACAGTAACCCCCACAACAGTAGTGCAGACCTCAGACAGTAACTCCCACAACAGTAGTGCAGACCTCAGACAGTAACCCCCACAACAGTAGTGCAGACCTCAGACAGTAACCCCCACAACCGTAGTTCAGACCTCAGACAGCAGCGTGTGTTTCCCTCGAGCGCGGGCTCCTCCTCTGTGGGTGTGAACAGAGAGGAGGGGCGCCGCCGGGTGTACCAAGATGGCCGCCGCTCCGGAGCTAGGCCGAAGCAGGGGACTTTCCTACGGCCGAGGCTCTGGAGCGCTCAGTGGATCGCGGGGTGTGCCGATCCGAACAGGGGGACCTGTTCGGATCACGGATCGGTGACGATTGGTTGCACCCCTAATTTTGACCTACCAACTTCATTTTTAAATCAAATACAAATTTTCCCAGCCCTACTCAACTCCTGTGCATGCACAGAAGTGGCATCATCTCGGTTTTCACAATGAATCGGCCGGCGATTAGTACTTGGAAGCTCGCTGCCCGAAGGATGCCACATCGCTGGAGTGAAGTTGAGGTATAGCTCCGCTTTAAGTATTATACTATATGCACATAAGTCCTGAAAATAGACGATATTGGCTTAAAGCGGATATTAACCACTTAAGATCCGGACCAATACGCTGGTAAATGACCCAAGGTGTTTTTGCGATTCGGCACTGCGTCGCTTTAACAGACAATTGCGCGGTCGTGCGACGTGGCTCCCAAACAAAATTTGCGTCCTTTTCTTCCCACAAATAGAGCTTTCTTTTGGTGGTATTTGATCACCTCTGCGATTTTTATTTTTTGCGCTATATACAAAAATAGAGCGACATTTTTGAAAAAAAAAAACAATTTTTTACTTTTTGTTAAAAAAAAATCAAATAAACTAAATTTTAGTCAAACATTTAGGCCAAAATTTATTTAGCCACATGTCTTTAGTAAAAAAAAAAAAATCGCAATAAAAAAAATAGCTACCTAGCAGGAACAGCGACACTAATACAGCGATCAGAAAAATGATCGCTTAGTGACGCTGGCAACAGGGAGTGAAAGGGTTAACTAGGGCGGTGATCAGGGGGTTAAAACTTTATTAGGGGGGGTGGGGGGGCTATCCTGGACCTAACACCAACTGATTTTACACTGCCTGTCACACTGACACTAAATGCAGTGATTAGATCACTGCATTCAGTGACACTGTGACAGGGGGGGTGGGGGGGCAGATCGCAAGGGGTTAAGTGTGCCTATGTGTGTGTGTCTGTGTAGTGTTGGTGCACACTTACTGTTAGGTGTTTCTCCCATCGCAGCGGTTGGAAATACCGCTGCGATAGGAGATTACATCACTTCCCCCTTCCTGTGTTTACACAGGAGGAGGAAGTGACACAAACAGGGGAGCGCGCGCATTGGCTGGGAGCGATCGCGGGGGGGCGGGTAAATGCCGACATCCTCCCGCTCGTCCCGGATCGCTCCCGGAGCCAGGGGGACCCCCGCACGCCGCGGAGGGGGTCCCGATGGGACCCCCGAACCGCACTTAGGCGGGGACGTAAATTTACGCCCTTGTGCCTGTACGAGCCATTCTGTGGCCGTATACGTGCGTGCGGGGGTCCTTAAGTGGTTAAAACCCAGCAGCAACAAATACTGCAGCTGCTGACTTTTAATATTAGGACACTTACCTGTCCTGGAGTCCAGCGGCGTCCGCAGCAGAGGACGAGCGATCGTTCGTCACCCTGCTGCTCCCCCCTCCATCCACGGTGAGGGAACCAGGAAGTGAAGCGCTCCGGCTTCACTGCCCGGTTCCCTACGGCGCATGCGCGAGTCCCGCTGCGCCCGCCGATTGGCTCCCGCTGTGTGCTGGGAGCCGAGAGTTCCCAGCACACAACGGGAAAAGCCCGTCTTTTGCCCGAGACTGCGGGCCGGAAGTGGGTGCAAATACCTGTCTTTAGACAGGTATCTGCACCCCCCTCCCCCCTGAAAGGTGTCAAATGTGACACCGGAGGGGGGAGGGTTCCGATCAGCGGATCTTCACTTTAGGGTGGAGATCCGCTTTAAGCACTACATTAAAACCTTGGTTTGCGAGCATAATTTGTTCCAGGAACATGCTTCTAAGCCAAAGCATTTTTTTTACAGGGTATACAAGAGAAGAGAAGCACATCTGAATGTAGCAAAAAGTTGCTAAATGTTGTGAGAGTAAATATACAGTGCCTTGCGAAAGTATTCGGCCCTCTTGAACTTTGTGACCGTTTGCCACATTTCAGGCTTCAAACATAAAGATATGAAACTGTATTTTTTTGTGAAGAATCAACAAGTGGGACACAATCGTGAAGTGGAACAAAATTGATTGGATATTTCAAACTTTTCTAACAAATAAAAAACTGAAAAATTGGGCGTGCAAAATTATTCAGCCCCCTTAAGTTAATACTTTGTAGCGCCACCTTTTGCTGCGATTACAGCTGTAAGTCGCTTGGGGTTTGTCTCTATCAATTTTGCACATCGAGAGACTGAATTTTTGCCCATTCCTCCTTGCAAAACAGCTCGAGCTCAGTGAGGTTGGATGGAGAGCGTTTGTGAACAGCAGTTTTCAGTTCTTTCTACAGATTCTCGTTTGGATTCAGGTCTGGACTTTGACTTTGCCATTCTAACACTGGATATGTTTATTTGTGAACCATTCCACTGTAGATTTTGCTTTATGTTTTGGATCATTGTCTTGTTGGAAGACAAATCTCCGTCCCAGTCTCAGGCCTTTTGCAGACTCCATCAGGTTTTCTTACAGAATGGTCCTGTATTTGGCTCCATCCATCTTCCCTGTCCCTGCTGAAGAAAAGCAGGCCCAACCCATGATGCTGCCACCACCATGTTTGACAGTGGGGATGGTGTGTTCAGGGTGATGAGCTGTGTTGCTTTTACGCCAAACATAACGTTTTGCATTGTTGCCAAAATTTCGATTTTGGTTTCATCTGACCAGAGCGCCTTCTTCCTCATGTTTGGTGTGTCTCCCAGGTGGCTTGTGGCAAACTTTAAACACTTTTTATGGATATCTTTAAGAAATGGCTTTCTTCTTGCCACTCTTCCATAAAGGCCAGATTTGTGCAGTATACGACTGATTGTTGTCCTATGGACAGAGTCTCCCACCTCAGCTGTAGATCTCTGCAGTTCATCCAGAGTGATCATGGGCCTCTTGGCTGCATCTCTGATCAGTCTTTTCCTTGTATGAGCTGAAAGTTTAGAGGGACGGCCAGGTCTTCGTAGATTTGCAGTGGTCTGATACTCTTTCCATTTCAATATTATCGCTTGCACAGTGCTCCTTGGGATTTTTAAAGCTTGGGAAATCTTTTTGTATCAAAATCCGACTTTAAACTTCTCCACAACAGTATCTCGGACCTGCCTGGTGTGTTCCTTGTTCTTCATGATGCTCTCTGCGCTTTAAACGGACCTCTAAGGCCTCGTACACACGATCAAATCTGTCCGACCGATTTGAACAAATGGATTTGATAGTGTGTATGGGGCCTAAGACTATCACAGTGCAGGTGCATTTATACAGAGACTTGATTACACACAGGTGGATTCTATTTATCATCATTAGTCATTTAGGTCAACATTGGATCATTCAGAGATCCTCACTGAACTTCTGGAGAGAGTTTGCTGCACTGAAAGTAAAGGGGCTGAATTTTTTTCGTACGCCCAATTTTTCAGTTTTTTATTTGTTAAAAAAGTTTGAAATATCCAATAAATTTCGTTCCACTTCATGATTGTGTCCCACTTGTTGTTGATTCTTCACAAAAAAATAAAATGTTATATCTTTATGTTTGAAGCCTGAAATGTGGCAAAGGGTCACAAAGTTCAAGGGGGCCAAATAATTTAGCAAGGCACTGTATAATCAAGGTACTACATCAGAAAAACTTTTGTTACCGATGAACTGTATATATTTGTGTAAAATATTAAAATCTTTTTCTAATAAGTCAATTTTTTTCCACTCCAATTTTATCAATACTATAGGATGTGGCACTATATTTATTAAGGGTGTTGATTGCCACCCAAGGGCACAGCAATCACAATCCAATACTATTTTTGTTTATAGCGCAAAAAAAAACAAAAAACGCAGAGGTGATTAAATACCACCAAAAGAAAGCTGTATTTGTGGGAAAAAAAAGGACGCCAATTTTGTTTGGGAGCCACGTCGCACGACCGCGCAATTGTCTGTTAAAGCGACGCAGTGCCGAATTGCAAAACCTAGCCCGGTCCTTTAGCTGCCTAAAGGTCTGGGTCTTAAGTGGTTAATGATAGAGAGCACCTGTAATATGCTCAGCACTTCACCATACCTCCCATCCACAGTCCAATACAGCCACTTGCTGATTTAGAAAGCCAGCTCATAGAGAGGAAAAAAAAACACAAAAGAAAAATGCTCATGGTGTAGTATGGCCAAGAAAAAACTGATTGTGGACTGATTAGAGAAACCACACTCACGAATCCTTTACATATAGACAGCCTGTAGATACAGCTCAGTGTGGCGATCTCCTCATGCGGATATATTTTCATCGATAGCGTCACTTAGGCTTCTCCTATCTATCTCATTTTGGTAGATCTATATATAAACCAAAATATATATAGAAAAAAAAATCAAAAAGGTTAGAAAAATAAACCCTAATGGGTATTGATCCCAAGTGCACGGTGCTGCAACAAGTATTCTAGTGTGAACATGACGTGTAGCTACCATTAACTGAAATATTATAAAAATAACCCTACTGGGTAGTGAGTCCCAATCACCGGTGCTGCAAGAAACCTCAACCTCATTGTGCAAAATTTTATTGAAACAATTCAAGAAATACAATAATTTTAAGATCGCCCCATTGGGTAGTGAATCCAAATCACCAGTGCTGCAAGAACACACAATTGTGCAAATATATAAGTAAACAAACTAATTTCATATAACAATCAATAAAAAAACATCCATAAACCTGGCTATGAATGAACATTTTATTAATAATTATATAAAACTAGTTTATTTATATATTTGTACAATTGTGTTTTTTTGCAGCACTGGTGATTGGGAATCACTGAGACATTGGGATCACAGAGACAGTGGAGCTGAGGGAAAGGGGGAGGAGGAGGAGGCTGAGAGATGACGAGAGAGACTGGTAGCCCTACCTTTCATGCCTGTGTGTTTCATTTGATCCTTCCAGCAGCTCCCTGGCAGCGTGCCCATCCTCTGGGTCCCCAGTCAGCCTGTTCCCAGGGCCTCATTTCACTGAAGAGGAAGTTAGAGCAATCCCCGCTCTGGAGGCACAGGAGATGCTGCACCCGCCGCTTCTCGGCTCTTGGGAGGGTAGGGTCAGGGGAGGGGGGGAGGTCAAGGAGGAGGCGGCCGTGATTGAACAATTTTCCCGACTTCCGGGCTCTCAGGCCTATCTGTCCTCGGCTCGGCCCCGTGCTGATTACTGCTAGGAGAGAGATCCCCCTGTTGATGGAGGCCGCTGCGCGGGCCCCATAACAAAGCCTGGCGGGCTGGATTCAGCCCGCTGGCCTTGTGTTTGCCACCCCTGATTTAGCGCATTCATGTTTTTTCCAAATTGCTAAATGTTGTACCTTCATTTAATGAAACCATATAGCTACACTTATGCCGCGTATACACGATCAGTCCATCCGATGAGAACGGTCCTAAGGACCGTTTTCATCGGTTAACCGATTAAGCTGACTGATGGTCTGATGTGCCTACACACCATTGGTTAAAAAAAACGATCGTGTTAGAACGCGGTGACGTTTACGTGTTTTAACATGACGACGTGCTGAAAAAAATGAAGTTGAATGCTTCCAAGCATGCGTCAACTTGATTCTGACCGATGCTGACTGAAGCATTTTAACCGATGCTTTTGCATACTATCGATCGGTTTTGACCTATCAGTCAGGCGTCCATCGGTCAAATTTTATAGCAAGTTCTCTTTTTTTTTTGACCGAAGATAACTGACCGATGGGGCCTACACACGATCGGTTTGGACCGATGAAACGGTCCTTCAGTCCGTTTTCATCGGGTTTGACCGATCGTGTGTACGCTGCCTTAGAGGCTCCTCTCTTTTTTTATACTCCGTTGTGACATGACGCTACTCTTATATCAAGGCAAAATGTATTAAAACATTTTGCCTGTCTTGCAAAATGCTCTCAAACCAAGGTTTTACTGTGTACATTATCAGACACCGGCCTACCTAGCAGCTGTGAATGCTCAAGAATACTAATTTACAGGCAATTACTCTGTATAGCAGCCCCACAGGTGAGTAGAAGGTTAACTTTTTTACAAAACTGAAAAGATGACTCTGTTCTTGATGATTGGTGTCTCCTGGTTCTTATTGTAATGACACATGTTAATGTTTCTGTCCTTTCTATTACGAAGGCTGTTTTTCTGTTATGTGTGCTTTTGTTGAAGAGCGAAACAAAGTGAAAAGAATGTTCACAATTAGCAAATTGGGATTCTGCCTGCTATACCAAATTGTACTGCAATGCTGGCAAAACACAGCACGCATGTTCGGGTGCCATTCTTGCCAGCATTGCAGTGCGATTTGGAAGCATAGGCAAAATGGCAGCCCAAATCGCTAGGTGTGAATCGGGCCTAATGCTTTTTAGTGGAATGACAAAGATGTGTTTTTTAATTTTGGTAAAAAATTAATAATCATACTTTTGCCTGCGGTTTAGACATTAATGGCTGTGTGTTGCGTTATTTTGAGACACAGCAAATTGACACTGTTATGCAAGCTGTGCACTCACTACGTTTTAGAGCAGGTGGTCGGCTCTCTTGTAAAAGCAATCCTAGTGACTAACTAAGAGACTAACTAATTCGCAAAAGCAACATGTGATCGTCCCACACGTGAGGTATCACCTCTGTAAATCTAAAGTGGTAACCTGTAAAGCAGGGGTCTCAAACTCAAATTACCTGAGGGCCGCAAGACAAGTTTTCATATCCCATGGGGGGCCGCATGCAAACTTTCAAACTTCAAAAACAGTACTGGTGTCAGCGAACGTATTAATAACCACCAGCTCTGTGTCAGCGGACGCATTATTAACCCCCAGCACTGGTGTCAGCGGACACATTATTAACCCCCAGCACTGGTGTCAGCGGACACATTATTAACCCCCAGCAGTGGTGTCAGCGGACACATTATTAACCCCCAGCACTGGTGTCAGCGGACACATTATTAACCCCCAGCACTGGTGTCAGCGGACACATTATTAACCCTCAGCACTGGTGTCAGCGGACACATTATTAACTCCCAGCACTGGTGTCAGCGGACACATTATTAAACCCTAATATTGGTGTCAGCAAACACATTATTAACCCTGACCACTGCACACGGACCACTGCACACGGACCACAGCACACGGACCACTGCACTGCACACGGACCACTGCACTGCACACGGACCACTACACTGCACACTGCCGACAGACCACTACACTGCCGACAGACCACTACACTGCCGGCAGACCACTACACTACACACTGACCACTCACCATCATGGCACAGCACATCAAGGCTCACAACCCAGCAAATTAGGGCACAGCACATCAGGGTACAGGGCACAGCATATCAGGGTACAGCACATCAAGGCACAGAGCCCAGCAAATAAGGGCACATGGCACAGCACATCAGGGCACAGGGCACAGCACATCAGGGTACAGGGCACATGAGGGCACAGGGCACATGAGGGCACAGCGCACATCAGGGTACAGGGCACAGCACATCAGAGCACAACGGGGTACAGGGCACAGCACATAGGGGTACAGCACAACAGGCCACATCAGGGTACAGAGCACAGCACATCAGGACAGGACATATCAGGACAAGGCACATGGCACATCAGGGTACAGGACATGGCACATCAGGGTACAGGGCACATGAAACAGCACATCAGGGTACAAAGCCCAGCAAATCAGTGTACATGGCACACATCAGGGCACATGGGGCATATCAGGGCACATGAGAGCACATCAGGCACAGCACATCAGTACAGGGCACATGGCACTACAGGGCACAGGGTACCCTGATGTACAGAGCCCAGCACATCAGGGCCCTTTTAGGGTACATGAGGCACATCAGGGTACATGGGGCACATGGCACATCAGAGCACATCAGGGTACCTGGGGCACATGGCATATCAGGGTACATGGGGTACATCAGGGCACAATCAGAGCACATCAGGCATACCTCCCAACGAAGTTGTTGAGCCATAGTTGATAAGCGGGGGGGTCCGCGGATCTGAGTTGTTGAGCGGGGGGGTTCGCAGATCAAAGTTGTTGAGCGGGGGGGTCCACGGCTCGGAGTTGTTTAGGGGGGGGGGGGGGCGCAGATCAAAGTTGTTTAGGGGGGGGTTCCACGGCTTGGAGTTGTTAAACGGAGATTTACCGCAAATCGCGGGGATTTACCACGAATCGCGGGAAATTTACCGCGAATCGCGGGGTTTTATCGCGAACCGCGGGGATTTGCCGCGGGCCATTTATTACCGCTCCACGGGCCGTAAATGGCCCGCGGGCCGGTACTTTGAGACCCCTGCTGTAAAGGCTTTAAAAGCATTGCCTATGGATAGTAAAATGTATGCAGTTTCTCACCGTTGCATGGGCATGCGCAATTTTAAAGCATTAAATGTTTGGTATCTATTTACTTTGTGTAACATCATGTTTTATATTTAAAAAAGGGGTTATGTATTGTGCTTTTTTGCCTTAAAATGTAAAACAAAAAATTGCATTTATAAAACCGCTGCCACTGTGTGACACCAAAAAATTGCAAAACCCACCTATTTATTCTCCGTGCCTCAGCTTTTTTTTTTTTTTTTTTATGCTTGGTGTTCAAATTAATTTTCTATCACAAAAATACTAATTGTTACATAGAAACAAAAATTGCTAAAAAAATACCTGGTTTGGAAGTGGATATATACAATTGCTACATAATCCATATTGAGATTTGATTCTAAAAATTATCTTTCATTTTCAATCTGCAGTTTCTGTAATTTTCTGTGAAATTCAGTGCAATATGACAACGTGGGGGTATTTTGTACACTGCTGTACAGAATGCCCCTAGAAACGTCATCTCATGCTTATGTGATTGGCTCTCTGCTTTTCTCAGAAGTCTGCACTTAGAAAGAAGGTAAATTGTAGGCACCCCTTGCAATAGGAGTTTACATTGGCACTTGTTCACATCTTTTGACTTGTACAAAAACGCTGCAAAAAATGCAGTAAAAATCGCTGCAAAAACGCACAACTTTCTGCCTAAAAACAAAACACTCAGGTGTGAATGCAGCTTAAGAACACTGTGTGTGCACCAAGTAATTACTGTATAAGGAACCAGACTCTCCCATTCAGAAGTTTTTTTTTAACTGGTTCCTGACTGGCTCACATAGATATAGTGCAGCTCAATGGCACCGCTGGGCGAAACCCTATACGGGTATGGCTTTCCCTTTAAGAGCTGGCAGAGGGCGTGCGTCCTATTACCATACAGTTTGAACACACATTTAACCCCTTGATAGCCCCCTAGTGTTAACCCCTTCTCTACCAGTGACATTTATACAGTAATCGGTGCATATTTATAGCACTGATCGCTGTATAATCTGTATAATCTGTCCTCCTTCTTCTTCTTTTTTTTTTTTTTTTTTTTTTTACCACAAATAAGTAGAATATATATTAGCCTGAGCTGATGAAGAAATGTTTTTTTTTAATTTGGGGGATAATTTTTTTTTTTTTTTATAGCGAAAAGTTAAAGGGGTTGTAAAGACAAAAATATTTTCCGCTTAAATTTAAAGTCTGACAGTAGTTGATAAAGTAAAAAGTAACGTTTTGCATTATAACTAGTTTGATACTTGTTGAAATCGAGCTGTTTTATTCACCATCGTCACTCCTAAATTGTTGTTCTCACTGACTTCTTAGTTTGCAGTGCGCGTTCATTCTTGCTACATCACGGCCTAATTGGAGCTACAGTTCCCATTAGGCTTGGCCTCCATGCCTGTGAGGGATAAGAGAGTATCTTCACACGGGGTTGTAGTCATAGGGAGGGGGTTAGCATATTCTGCTTTCCACCATGCAAAACGGCTCAGGTGCTGGTGGAAAGCAAGAAGAGGAGAGACAGGAAATTACATTTTCAAACCTGGATTACTGTATTTTGGAGGTCAAAAGGAAAAACGAGGTAAGTGATATTTAAATTTTCTAGCTTACAGCAATCATTTGATCTAATAAAAAACGAACCTTTAGTGTTCCTTTAAATATACACACACACACACATATAATTTTTTTAAATTTGTCACTCTTTTTATAGTAATAGCGCAAAAAATGATCAAATACCACGAAAAGAAAGCTCTATTTGTGGGGAAAAAAAAGGATGCAGACTTTAGTTTGGGTACAACATTGCATGACCATGCAATTGTCCAGTTTAAGTGAATCGGTGCCAAATTGTAAAAAGTGCTCTGGTCGGGAATGGGGGTAAAATCTTTCCCGGGACTTAAGTGGTTAAAACACTTAGCATCGCAATTTTTTTGTTAACTGGGCTCTTTGAAATATATATTTTTCTTGCAAATGTGTTTACTACATCTAAAATGATGTGCACTTATAACAAGCCCTTAAGCCTGACATATACTATGCAAGTTTCGGATGGTTTCTGATGAACTCCCTGAAATTCATTGCATTGCTGACACCCTCTTGCCTTACATTCTTCAGTTGAAAAATTGAAGGAGCTAGGCAGAAGATTGTTGGTTGAACAATGTTTGCTTTCAATTGGATGCAGTCCCTGGTACTGGCTGTCATAATACTATATCTGCAGCCGGAGATGCCATCATCCGTTTTGTAGAGTGTGAATAGGGTAGTCTGTTAAGTGAAAAGTACTATTAGTGTGCGGTCAGCTTTTGGACAGTTGTCACAAGAACAGTACACATTAGAGGATTTCCCCTCTATTTTCTGGTGCCACCTCAACATTTTGGATTTACTCTGGCTTTTATTTTATTTCCTGTGAATTTGGTGATCAGGACAATTAGAAAAGTGAATCCTCTTAATGTGAGACACAGAGATGACAATACAAATCTGATTGCATATGTATATTGTAACGGTCACCACCGTTTACGATCTTCCACCAACCCAAGACGGCTTATGCGACACCCTCGACAAACCAGCAGACACGACCCATTCTATTTCCCAGAATAAGAAGACTCACAAGCTCTGTTCTCTCTGGTTCAAACAAATGAATACTTTTAATGGTACTCTTTGTCTTATATACAGTTTTAGACACCAAGTGAACAATAAATAAACTCCACCCATCACCTTACACAAGGACTTCAATAAACACTCTCTTAGACAATGATATTCAGATGAGTTAATTATTAGTCATTCCCCAGACTTTTCGGCACCGGTCTGACATAATTAACATGAACTAATTTCTACACCTGAGAAGTCAGACTGCCAACACATATCTATCATCAATAGTATTTTCACACCATACAGAGCATACCCAATGAAAGATCTTAGGAGCAGACGTAATTAGCATCTCAACAGTCCACGTTACACACTGAATGAATCGCCCTCTATTGACCTTTTGTGGTCAGAATAAACCAACAGCTTGTAATATCTCAAGATATCCTGCAATACATGAACCATCATCAATGTCCCATCTCATGTAATCTGAGATATCAGTTCTCAGTCATCCCATAACCAAAAGGGGCTCCTGTTACATATATTTACTTTTTATTTGTTTTAGTATAGTTTAGAATTTTTTTTTTTTATAGGGCTGGGGAAATTAACTATTAATCGATTAATCTTTAATTTTTCCGGGCCTTCAGGGAGTTCCCGCCGGAGATCCGGTGACGTCACGGACACCGGTCGGGCTTGCCATGTCCATCTGAAGGGCTCCTTTGCTGTGCCTTCATATCTGCATAGGGGTGTTGAATATAATCGTTGCTTCGATGCATTGAGATTAGATGGGCCACGATGCGATTTAGATGCTGTCCATTTAAGTAATCGATTATGGATGACGTCATCCGCGCGCCGTGCAGCCGCACCATGCCCTGCCTCTGAGTGGAGCCGAAGGTTACAGTACATGCCGTTTTTTGCCGCCTTCCTCTGACGTCATCTCCCTGTGCTGCGAGGAGAGGAGGCCTTCTACCAATCCCCTTCCCTCTCCCCTCATCAGCCAATAGCAAGTGATTCCAGGCAGCGTAATGCGGAAGTGAGGAGCCCACGCTGTGTGCTGTGTAGGTTGGCAGGAACATGGAGTGCTGTGGCCGGAGTTTGAGGTGGCTGGAGCTGTCCCTGCTGCTGATAAGAGTGGCGGCGGACGGCTTATGGAGCACGGAGCACTGAGGAGGAGAGTGGAGCGGAGCCAACACTGCTTTAGGTCCCAGAATGATTCAGGGCGGCCGCAGCGTATCCAGCAGGTGTGATGGAGGAGGATGAAGCAGAGCTGGAGGAGAGCCAGAACAGCGGTAGAGCCAGGTGAGGGGGCCGTGGGAAGGACACTGAGAGGACTGACATGGTAAGGGAAGTTAAAAAAGGAAAGAATTCAGCGCTGGAAAAATAATCATACACAATAAACAAGTTAAACATATTCCAATAATGCAAGCCAGCACTGAAGGATCAATTCAAATAAAATGTCCCAAAGTAACTTCAATAACAAAAAGTGCAGCGCAATAAACACAAACATCAAGTGACATCTAAAATTGCAAATGTTAAATAAGCAAAGAAAGTCCATATAAAGTGCACTAGTGAGTAGAGTAGTCTGATAATGCTCCAATTCAAACATGACTAGGTGCAAAAAATCCAAGATCAGTGACCCACAGGACAGATCCTCCACCAGATAGTTATAGATGGCCTCTCACCTGAGTTAATCGACCCAGGGCTAGGTCACACAGCATAAACACAAGCACATCCAGATCTTTAAGATAGGGATACCAAAACAGCAGGCAGCTCAGCAGTTCCCGGGTCCACAGATAGGTTATGCAAATAAAAGAAGGGAAAGACTAGTGCTCTCTGTAGCAAACTGATTTATTAAAATAACGGTATAAAAACTCACATAGCTGACACTCGCGGCAGAGTGTATGGTAAAATGCAGTATGCCCTGGATCTCCAGGTTTCCGGAAGGACAGACGGCAAACACGTATGAGACGGGTGATGTCACGTGACTCCTCCCCCTCGTACGCGTTGCGTCCCAGTGGCCGGGACTTCATCAGCGTGGGGTGGAGAGATCAACGTGAACGTCCCGCTCTGATCTAAATAATGTGCCGTTGCCACAGCAACGTGAACACAAACGAAACCTGCGCCACCTGGTGTTCACTTATTAGAAGGCAGCAAGCACCTATTATCATCCAGGCAAACAGTAAGCAGGAATGAAGGTATCAAATAAAAATAGATCAAATATATGATTTTATATATATATATATATATATATATATATATATATATATATATATATATATATATACATATACATATACATATATATATATATATATATATATCATAAAAAGTATAGTAAAACTACACCAAGAATATAATATTTAAAAATTAATATTAAAAAGTTTATAATTAATGACGTCATCCGCAATCGCCTCCTCATTACAACTAAAACAGATGATAAACATTACCAATATCATTAGGTTATCACCCATAGCAACCTCACATGCAACTCCCGTGAGGTACGTCCAACATATTGTAATCCGCACTCGCACTCAAGCATATAGACCAGGGCTCAAAATTTCAAGTCCTGAGCTACTAGCCAGGCCTCAAGAGTTACTCGCCACCAGTTGCCCCACCTAATTCATACACTGCCCTGCGCCTAATTGCACCTGTAAACACACCCTCGTAGATTATCTCATGGAATGACAATGTTTTATGCAGAATCAAGTTACAAAATTAAAAATTACCAACAACAACTTTAACAAAATGGGACAGGGCACTGAGGGGCAAACCAGAGGGACAGGGCACTGAGGGGCAGGCCAGAGGGACAGGGCACTGAGGGGCAGGCCAGAGGGACAGGGCACTGGGGGCAGGCCAGAGGGACAGGGCACTGGGGGCAGGCCAGAGGGACAGGGCACTGGGGGCAGGCCAGAGGGACAGGGCACTGGGGGCAGACCAAAGGGACAGGGCACTAGAACACTCTCTCTCTCTCACTCATTAATTTCTGCTCTCCAGCTACATTGGCCGGGGCCCAGGGGGAGGGGGGCAGGCTCAGAGAGGTCATACTGTTAGGTCCAATGGCTTAATGAGAATTGTAAGGAGAGCACCTGTGTACTGCTCTGCCTGTGCGCAGCTCACCAGACTACTTTTCCCGAGCATGCACCTTTCCTCTTCGGCCGCCAATCTCATCTGGACTCTAAGTGTAGGCACAGATTGCAGGGAGATTGGTCATGCAGCCCTGTCATCACTCGCCCCCAGCTTAAATCCACTCGCCAAATGCTAGTAGGCGAGTGGAAATTTTGAGGGCTGATATAGACCACGCCCACTGTGGAGCACGTGATCAACTGCTTAATCGGATATTCAGTTCGAGTGACATTGGACATAAAGGACTTAGGTTTTTTGATGTTAAATTTGGCATGCCTACAAGTCGCACACCTGCCACAGGCATAAAAGCCTGACAAAAAAATCAAAGAGTTTGGGTCGGGGGATGACTGGTGGGTCAGTGACACCTGGGGCCAGACGGTCTCTAAGGGAAGGGGCCTTCCTATAAATAAATTGTGGACGTTCAGGAAGCACCGGACCAAGAACTAGATCCCCTTTAAGGATAGGCCAATATTT
Source organism: Rana kukunoris (assembly GCA_029574335.1). Taxonomy (NCBI): domain Eukaryota; kingdom Metazoa; phylum Chordata; class Amphibia; order Anura; family Ranidae; genus Rana; species Rana kukunoris. The sequence continues at coordinate 92,306,503 of CM056055.1, read as the reverse complement.
GGCCACGATCATTTCAAATTTTTTGTGTTGTATTTCAATATCCAACACAAAAAATTTGAAAAGATCGTGGCCAAACATTGGCCTATCCTTAAAGGGGATCTAGTTCTTGGTCCGGTGCTTCCTGAACGTCCACAATTTATTTATAGGAAGGCTCCTTCCCGTCTGGCCCCAGGTGTCACTGACCCACCAGTCATCCCCCGACCCAAACTCTTTGATTTTTTTTGTCAGGCTTTTATGCCTGTGGCAGGTGTGCGACTTGTAGGCATGCCAAATTTAACATCAAAAAACGTAAGTCCTTTATGTCCAATGTCACTCGAACTGAATATCCGATTAAGCAGTTGATCACGTGCTCCACAGTGGGCGTGGTCTATATGCTTGAGTGCGAGTGCGGATTACAATATGTTGGACGTACCTCACGGGAGTTGCATGTGAGGTTGCTATGGGTGATAACCTAATGATATTGGTAATGTTTATCATCTGTTTCATCATCAGACGTGGCAAAAGGAACCACAGTGTGTCCAAGCATTTTAGGGAATGCCACCATAAGGACCCCAAGGGCCTCACATTTTGGGGAATAGAGAAAGTCTCCAAACACTGGCGAGGTGGGCATTATATTCGCCAACTGAGTCGCAGAGAGTCCTTTTGGATTTATAAAACAAAAGTTTATTTTCCGGCCGGCCTCAATGTTGAGTTCGATCTCAACTGTTTTATATCTAACCGGTAATTTTCTGTTATTTAGTGTACTGGGGGTATATTTTATATTCTGTAAGGATGAGAAATACCAATGTTTTTGCATATTTGTATGTATATAAGTATTTTCTCTCATTACTAATTATTGTGGTGATATGTGTACCTTTTGTTGTTGCTATGGGTGATAACCTAATGATATTGGTAATGTTTATCATCTGTTTTAGTTGTAATGAGGAGGCGATTGCGGATTAATTAATATTAATTTTTAAATATTATATTCTTGGTGTAGTTTTACTATACTTTTTATGATTTATATATATATATATATATATATATTCATATATTTGATCTATTTGTATTTGATACCTTCATTCCTGCTTACTGTTTGCCTGGATGATAATAGGTGCTTGCTGCCTTCTAATAAGTGAACACCAGGTGGCGCAGGTTTAGTTTGTGTTCATGTTGCTGTGGCAATGGCACATTATTTAGATCAGAGCGGGACGTTCACGTTGATCTCTCCACCCCACGCTGATGAAGTCCCGCCCACTGGAACGTAACGCGTACGAGGGGGAGGAGTCACGTGACGTCACCCGCGATCGCCGTCTCATACGTGTTTGCCGTCTGTCCTTCCGGAAACCTGGAGATCCAGGGCATACTGCATTTTACCATACACTCTGCCGCGAGTGTCAGCTATGTGAGTTTTTATACCGTTATTTTAATAAATCAGTTTGTTACAGAGAGCACTAGTCTTTCCCTTCTTTTATTTGCATAACCTATCTGTGGACCCGGGAACTGCTAAGCTGCCTGCTGTTTTGGTATCCCTATCTTAAAGCGGATCTCCACCCTAAAGTGAAGATCCGCTGATCGGAACCCTCCCCCCCTCCGGTGTCACAATTGACACCTTTCAGGGGGGAGGGGGGTGCAGATACCTGTCTAAAGACAGGTATCTGCAACCACTTCCGGCCCGCAGTCTCGGGCAAAAGTCTGTTTTTTTTGGCGACATCCCGTCGCCCCCCCGTTGTGTGCTGGGAACTCTCGGCTCCCAGCACACAGCGGGAGCCAATCGGCTGGCGCAGCGCGACTCGCGCATGCGCCGTAGGGAACCGGGCAGTGAAGCCGCAGCGCTTCACTTCCTGGTTCCCTCACCGTGGATGGAGGGGGGAGCAGCAGGGTGACGAGCGATCGCTCATCCTCTGCTGCGGACGCCGCTGGACTCCAGGACAGGTAAGTGTCCTAATATTAAAAGTCAGCAGCTGCAGTATTTGTTGCTGCTGGCTTTTAATATTTTGTATAGCTGAACCATCCGCTTTAAAGATCTGGATGTGCTTGTGTTTATGCTGTGTGACCTAGCCCTGGGTCGATTATCTCAGGTGAGAGGCCATCTATAACTATCTGGTGGAGGATCTGTCCTGGGGGTCACTGATCTTGGATTTTTTGCACCTAGTCACGTTTGGATTGGAGCATTATCGGACTACTCTACTCACTAGTGCACTGTATATGGACTTTCTTTGCTTATTTCACATTTGCAATTTTAGATGTCACTTGATGTTTGTGTTTATTGCGCTGCACTTTTTGTTATTGATGGTAAGGGAAGTGCCAGACTGTATGCAGAATACAGATAGGGCAATACAACCAAAAAAGATGTGCAGTGCTTTGCGGTGATAAATGTACAAAAGAGTCTTATTAAGTAGTGAACAAATATAGTCCTGATTTATATTTATATATATAAATCTGATCTGATTGAAAGAAATCTTCTGTGTATTCAAAGTAATTCCAGCGCTGTGTGTGCTCTGCTGTGTTTTTAAGTCATTCACCAGAAATCAGGAATGATTTAAACACAGCAGAGCACACACAGCGCTGGAATTACTTTGAATACACAGAAGATTTCTTTCAATCAGATCAGATTTATATATACAATATATATCAGGACTATATTTGTTCACTACTTAATAAGACTCTTTTGTACATTTATCACCGCAAAGCACTGCACACCTTTTTTGGTTTTATGGTCTATTTAAAGTTGTATATTCACTACCTTGTGTTAGCTGCCAACTAATCATACAGCGCCCACTTTATTTTGTTTTTAATGCAGATATAACAGCATGTTCCCCAGCTGGCTGTCAAACTGCCTAATGTCCTTCACAGCCCCTTCCTACCCCTGCAGGTCCCACTATCTTTCACCCAACTCCCCCCCCACCCACCTTTTATATATGTCTCAAACTACTCCTGATCACTCAAACTACACATCAAATGGATATGGCTCCCAACCCATTCCTCTTCCACCTCCCCATTCAAACCAATGGCCACCGCATAGCCCTCACCCTAAACCCTAAACAATAATTCTATTAAAACAAAATTATTTCTGGACCGACCCCTCAATCCTTCAGTTCCTATCACCCCCCCAGACTCTTCCATCTAATAATATTCTTGGACTCTTCCAGCTTTCCCTTCCTATCCTCTGATTCTTCCATCCTTTTTTCCTTATTCATGGATTCCTATTTCCCTATCCCCGGATTCTTCCATTCTTCTCTCTCCATGGATTTCACCATCTTTCAGTTCTATCCCTGGACTCTTCCATCCTTTAGTTCCCATCTCCAGACTACTCCATACTTCTTTTCCTATTCATGGATTCCTTCTTCCCTATCTCCAGACTCCTCCATCTTTCTAATCGTGATGCATCGTGATGCATCACGGAATTGAATCGAATCACTGACATGATAATCGTAATCGAATCGAATCGTGTGGCGAGTGAAGATGCGCACCCCTAATCTGCATGGCGGTGGGACCTTACCATCTGCCACACACAAGGGCTGTTACACTTCCCTCTATTACTTCCCTCTATCAACCTAGGATTCTACAACCATCCACTGGGAGTTGTGATAGTTCCCTTCACGGGACATCTACATGCCGACGGACTGATGTTAACCCCTCCTCATCTGGATTTAGCAGTGGCATCGTTGTACACATTTTTATAACAGTATCCTACTTGGGTACATGTTTTTATGACTATTTTTGCTACCGTTTGTTATTACTCGCACCATTTTTACAGTTTATGTAGCTACATCGATTTTATCTCCAGTGCAATATTTATTTTGTTACGTACTTGAAGACTATAAAAGTTGTAATGCTATTCCCATCGAGCGCTGCCTTTGTGTGTTTTTTGTATCCTGCTATCCATTTTTCCAGTGGTTGGGAGCTGCACTGGGAATCAGCCTGCAAGGAGATCAGCTAAAAGTAGCTGGATCTGTATCTGCGTTATAATTAATCGAAATTAGTCGATTAATTGATAAAAAAATAAATCGATTAATCGTACACAAACATTTTAATCAGTAACAGCCCTAGTTTTTTATAAAATGTTTCTAAACAAGAAATTTGTTTTTCTGGCCCTTCATATATTTTAATATGAATTAGATTTTTTATGTATAGCACAGAATCTCATACATTTTCCAAATGTATACGTTTAGGCCTGTGTGTGTGTGTGTGTATGTCTACACATATACCAGTTCTATTCTTTTCTTGGCTGTGTTTTAAGCCCCTGAAACACATTGGTCCTTTTTTATTGTTAAAGTGGTTGTAAACCTTGGTGTTTTTTAACCTTTAAAGGGGTTGTAAAGGGTTTTTTTTTTTTTTTTTTAATGGGTTCCTTTTAAGCTAGTGCATTGTTGGTTCACTTACCTTTTCCTTGTGTTTTTTTTTTTTCCCTTCTAAATCTTTTTTTCTTTGTCTGAATTTCTTACTTCCGGTTCCTCAGTAAGCTTGCCCCCATCATCCCAGCCGTTCTGGCTGGGGGTTAGTCAGCATGCTCCCCCCCTCCCTTGGGACTACATTCCTGCGGGGAGACTCCCCAGGGAGGGGGCAGGCACGCTGACTAACCCCCAGCCAGAACGGTTCTCCCCTCTCCTCTGTCTTCTCCCCTCTCCTCTGTCTTCTCCCCTCTCCTCTGTCTTCTCCCCTCTCCTCTGTCTTCTCCCCTCTCCTCTGTCTTCTCCCCTCTCCTCTGTCTTCTCCCCTCTCCTCTGTCTTCTCCCCTCTCCTCTGTCTTCTCCCCTCTCCTCTGTCTTCTCCCCTCTCCGCTCTCTTCTCCCCTCTCCGCTCTCTTCTCCGCTCTCTTCTCCGCTCTCTTCTCCCCTCTCTTCTCCCCTCTCTTCTCCCCTCTCTTCTCCCCTCTCTTCTCCCCTCTCTTCTCCCCTCTCTTCTCCCCTCTCTTCTCCCCTCTCTTCTCCCCTCTCTTCTCCCCTCTCTTCTCCCCTCTCTTCTCCCCTCTCTTCTCCCCTCTCTTCTCCCCTCTCTTCTCCCCTCTCTTCTCCCCTCTCTTCTCCCCTCTCCGCTCTCTTCTTTCTCTGGCGTTTCTCCTCTCTCCGCTGTCTTCTCCCTGTGTTCCTTCAATGTTCTCTCGACACTCTCTCCCGGTGTAATCCTGGGGCCGCCGTGTGCCATTACTTTTATATAGCCATAGGGTGAGGCCACCCGGTGACGACATCTGCAGACCCGTTCTCTTGTGATTAGGGTTGTCCCGATACCACTTTTTTAGGACCGAGTACAAGTATCAATACTTTTTTTCATGTACTCGCCGATACTGAATACCAATACTTTTTTGTTAAATGTGTCCCCAAATGCAGCCATGTCCCCCCCCATAAATGCAGCCATGTCCCCCCCCCATAAATGCAGCCATGTCCCCCCCCCATAAATGCAGCCATGTTCCCCCCCCATAAATGCAGCCATGTCCCCCCCTCCATAAATGCAGCCATGTCCCCCCCTCCATAAATGCAGCCATGTCCCCCCCTCCATAAATGCAGCCATGTCCCCCCCCCATAAATGCAGCCATGTCCCCCCCCCATAAATGCAGCCATGTCCCCCCCCCATAAATGCAGCCATGTGTCCCCCCCATAAATGCAGCCATGCCCCCCCCCATAAATGCAGCCATGTCCCCCCCAAATACCCCCGATGCCTAAATAGAATACTCCCCACCCCCCGCGTTGCCGCCATATATTGCAAAGCCTCCGCTGCCGCGTTAATCACTGTGCGGCGAACATTACAGGCACCTTTTTGTTTGAATAGCTGTTTTGCCCGCCATGCCGTGTAAAGGACACTCCCCCTTGCTCGGGATTGGACAGATTCGTCCAATCTCGAGCAAGGGGGAGTGTCTATACATGGCGCGGCAGGCAAAACAGCTATTCAAACTAAAGGTGTCTGTGATGTTTGCCGCACGGTGATTAATGCGGCAGCGGAGGCTTTGCGATATACGGCGGCAGCGCGGGGGGTGGGGAGTATTCTATTTAGGCATCGGGGGTATTTGCGGGAGTACAAGTACTCCTGCAAATACTCAGTATCGGTCCCGATACCGGTATCGGGACAACCCTACTTGTGATATCACAACAAAGCACTCCACGCCTTTTTCTCTCTTGCAGTGGGGGGGGAGGGGGTCCCCTTTAAAATCCATACCAGACCAAAGGGTCTGATTTGGTCGGGGGGGAAACCCCACGGAAGTTTTTTTATTTTGTCGAGGGTTTCCCTTTAAGATCCTCAGTTATCAAGCCAAACCGCAATTTGGATCATCTTTTTTTTTTTTGTTATTGTGTGCATGAGACCTATGGTCAGTTTTTTGTTTTACTTTCTAACAGTGTTTCTCAACTCCAGTTCTCAAGGCGCCCCCAACAGGTCATGTTTTCAGGATTTTCCTCAGATAAAATGGCTGTGGTAATTATTAAGGCAGTGAAACTCGAATCACCTGTGCAAAACAGTGGAAAGCGTGAAAACGTGACCTATTGTGGTGCCTTGGAGTTGAGAAACACTGCCTTGAAATGTAAAATTTGGGATTTGGTTGTGTTAGATTACTGCAGCATTTCTCAATTTAAAGTTGCCAATATACTGAGTGGCTGGTTCCAAATGAATGTGTTGCAAAAATGGAACATGCTTCATTAAAATTCAGCACATCTCATTATAAAGCATCAACACACGTAAAGAGAAAAAAAATAAGTATTTTGTCTACTGGTGTAAATAATAAAAACCTGCACATCAATTAATGCAACGCATTAAGAAAAATGGCACACCAACGCAAAGTGATGTGTTAAGAAAATGGGTGTCAAATCAAGTCATTGCAAGCTAAATGAAATGCATAGTCTGGATGCAGCCTAATTGCATAAATTTGATTTATGTTTGCATGACAATTTCTTTTGCCTATGCAAAGCAAAAAGAAAGTGTTACTTAACCCTGGCATGCATGTACCGGTACTTGTCTTTCCTCACTCTAGCCCCACTCTGTTTGGCTGCTATGAATGAAAATGCATGCCTTGCACTTCTTGGTATGAGTGAGCACTTGTCTCCCCCATCCAGGGCAGGACTTAGGGTGGTGGGGGCCCCTGGGCTTGAGTGTTAAAGGGGCCCCCTGGAGCGAGGGGGGATCATAGTTGTTGAGCGGGGGGGGCGGGCGAATTGAAGTTGTTGAGGGGGGGGGGGCATTAAAGTTGTTGAGCGGTTGGGGTGGCAAATTATTGGAGTTGTTGAGCGGGGGGGCATTAAAGTTGTTGAGCGGGGGGGGTTGCGCTCTAAAGTTGTTGAGCGGGGGGGTGGGCGAATTGAAGTTGTTTAGCGGTTGGGGTGGCAAATTATTGGAGTTGTTGAGCGGGGGTTGATTCTCATCTGTGCATGGAATGTGTCGGCTATCTTCCCTTCAGCAGACATCCCCACACCGCTCCGGTTCTGTTCCTCCTGGGGGAGGTTTTGAAGTTGTTGAGCGGAGGGGGGAGTGCCTCTCACCTGTGCCAACAGCCAGGGCCACAGACTGTCATTAGCCCGACTGTCGGCTTTCTTCCCTTCAGCAGCCACAGTCCTCCACACACCGCTCCGGTTCCTCCTGCTTCCGTGCTGCCTCCTATTGCAGTGCGGGAAAATTAACCCTTTCGCGGGACTGCGGGAAGAAGCAGAAAGTCCCGCAGAATGCGTGCATGTTGGGAGGTATGCGCAGGGCTGCCATCAAGAATTTTGGGACCTCTTACACAGCTTAAGGCATGGGCCCCCTGGAGCAGAGAACTGGGGGGGGGTGCTGCTGCCTGAAATTGAGAAGCGGGGGGCTGCCGCAAATTGAGAAGCAGGGGGGGCCTTTACAAAAAAAAGAAGAAATAAAGAAAAAAATAATTATATATAAAAAGGGGGTAGCCAACCGGGGCCCTGGGGATCTCTGGGCCCTTTAATAAAAAGAAAAAATAAACCTCTGGGCCCTTTAATATAAAATAAAAAAATAAACATTTATAAAAAATATAAAGAAAATATAAAAAAAAGTAGGGGTTGCTGTCCGGGGTCCTGGGGGCCTCCGGGCCCCTGGGGACCTCCAGACCCCTAAAAAAAAATAAAAAAATAAACATTTATAAAAAATACATAAAAAAGGGAGTTTGCCATCCGGGGGGCCCTGGGGACCTATGGGCCTTTTAAAGGGGTAATTCCCCCAAAAACCTTTTTTTACCATTGATTGAGGCTCGTTATGTCAAGGGGAATCAGGTGGTTTTTTATTAGAAATGAAGCAATACTTACCGTTTTACAGATGCATCGTCTCCGTCGCTTCCGGGTATGATCGTCTGGTCTGGGCGTGCCTATTTGATTGACAGGCTTCCGACGGTCGCATACATCGCGTCACGAGTAGCCGAAAGAAGCCGAGCGACGGTGCGGCTCTATACTGCGCCTGCGCACCGTCGTTCGGCTACTTTCGGAAAATCGTGACGCGATGTATGCGACCTCGGAAGCCTGTCAATCAAATAGGCACGCCTATAGTCGGAGCCCATACCCGGAAGCGTCGGAGACGATGCATCTCTAAAACGGTAAGTACTGCTTCATTTCTAAAAAAAAAAAAACCTGATTCCCCTTGACATAACGAGCCTGAATAAATGTTAAAAAAAAGGTTTTTGGGGGAACTACCCCTTTAATAAAAAAATAAAAAAAATATTAACAAAAATAAAAAAATAAACATTTATAAAGAAAATAAAAGGGGGGGTTGCCACATGGGGCCCTGGGGATCTCTGAGCCCTTTAATAAAAAAAAAAAAAAAAAAAAAATATATATATATAATATATAATTTTTATTTTTTTATAAAAAGAGGGGGGTTGCCATCCGGGGGCCCTGGAGACCTCTGGGCCCTTTAATAATAATAATAATAATTATATATATATATATATATACCGTGTTTCCCCGAAAATAAGACACCGTCTTATATTTTTTTTTCCTCAAGAAATCACACTATGGCTTATTTTCGGGGGGTGTCTTATTTTTATTACAGAAAATAAAGGTTGCCTACCTGAACCACACTTGCGCTTCTTAGCATTTCCTCTGTCCACCTGTAGACTGAGATTATCGTATTCTGCACGCCATTTTTGGACCATTCGGATATCCAACTTCTTCTCTTTGCAAAAAGCCGTAAGATTCTTGCCTCGGGAGTCCTCCACAATTCCTTTCTTGTACTCAACAGAATAACTCTTTCTGTTTGCACTCATCTTGTCTGGTTGTACCACTACAAGATATCACTACAAGATTCGACACTACATCTTATTTTCGAAAATTCGACACTACATCTTATTTTCGGAGATTCGACACTACATCTTATTTTCGGAGATTCGACACTACATCTTATTTTCGGAGATTCGACACTACATCGCTACGTCTTATTTTCGGAGGGGTGCCTTATATTTCTATCTTGCGTCGAAATCCTGCTACGGCTTATTTTCGGAGTACGTCTTATTTTCGGGGAAACACGGTACATATTTTTTTATAAAAAATAAATAAAAAAAAGTAGGGTTTGCTGTCTAGGGCCCTATTAGGCGGGGCCCATGGGCTTGAGCCCAATGGTAAGTCCGGCCCTGCCCCCATCTCTTATGTGAAAGTGTGAGGTGAATGGTGCAGTGTGGTCAAATGGAGATGCCAAAGAATTCCATACTGCTGTATAAGCGCAGACAAGTCAGTTTGGAGCTTGCACAGTTTTGTTTTCTTTATCCTTGTGGGAGGAAGGAAAGGCAACAATGTGCTGATGGGGAGGAGGGTATTTGACCACCTCAATACAGGGCACTTAAATCCCCTTCCTCCCCAAGCCATTTTTCAGCTTTCAGCGCTGTCACACTTTAACAATTGCCTGGTCATGTACCCAAATCATAGTCCCCCCCCCCCCCACAAATAGAGCTTTCTTTTGATTGTATTTGATCACCTCCTGTGGTTTTTATTTCTTGCGCTATAAACAAAAGAAAAGAAAAGTGACCAGTTTGAAAAAAAAAACACTATTTTTTACTTTTTGCTATAATCTATATGCAATTTTTTTTTCATTTTACATTTTCCTTTCTTTAGGTCGATTTATGTATTCTTCTACACATTTTTGGTTAAAAAAAAAAATTGCAATAAGCGTATATTGTTTGGTTTGCACAAAAGTTATAGCGTCTACAAATGGGGGATAGATTTATGTAATTTATATTTTATTATTTTTTTTACTAGTAAATCTAATGGCGGCGATCTGCGATTTTTATTTTTGTGACTTTTTCGTGACTGTGATATTCACATTTATACAGCGATCAGTGCTAGAAATAGAAATAGTATAAAGTATAAATGTGACTGGCAGGGAAGGGGTTAACACTAGGGGGCGATCAAGGGGTTAAATATGTTACCTAGGGAGTGATTATAACTGTAAGGGTAAGGGAATTCACAAGGGGGGGGGGGGAGACCGATCGCTGTTCCTTTTGTACAAGGAACACATGATCTGTCTTCACTCACCTGACAGGACGTGAATCTGTGTGTTCACCTGCGATTGCCCGGCAGACATCGCGGCAAGAGGCTCCGCGCATCAGTGCCCGAGTGACACGGCTGGCATGCACGTGCACCCCCTAGAGGGCCAGGAAGCTGAGGACGTCATATGACACTCGGCCAGAACAAGAGTCGGCAGGGGGAAATCGGTTAAAGGGTATTAAGTCAATGTCTTGGCAAATGTCCATATAAGGACACAGACGTTACCAGCATCCCACAACTTGTTTACATGTGGTGGATAATGACCCAGTTTGCAGCTGGCTCCACCCAAATGGAACTTTGTTTGCACCAGGCTTTGACAGGTACCCACTTCCAGGTAAGATCACTGCATGGCGATTTACAGCATATCTGGCTTCTCCTCCTCCTCCCCCCCGCTGCCTTCTGTGACCTGTGTATGTCCCAAAAGATGGCAGAGCCATTCAGGAAGCGCTGTGCGACTCGTGCATGTGCAGTAGGAAGCCTGAAGACAATACCAGCGCCTGCACCCAAAGCCGATGGGCGAATAGGCTTGGGGTGCCAACATGGCGCGATCCCTGGACAGTTAAATGTCCTTTATGTTTAAAGCCAGCAACTACAGTGATTGTAGCTGCTGACTTTTAATTTTATTTTTTTCAGACGGAGCTCTGTGTTAAAAGCGCAAACTGGAAGTTAGAACTGAGCTCATCTTTCCTCCTCAGCACTATAACTGCTGCTATGTCCTCTAGGTGGTACTGATTTTCCTTTTCTTAAAGCGGTGGTTCACCCTAAATATACTCTTTCCCATGTGATCCAGCATACTGGCGTCAGCGCCAGTATGCTATTTTTTTTTTAAATGCCCCACTTACTGTGTAATCCTTAATTTTGATTTATTTCCCCCGCGGTGGGTGGCGCCTGTATAGCCCGCCACGGCTTCCGAAAATACCCGATTTAGGACTCGGGTATTTCCGGCGCTATGCGGCGCCTGCGCACAGACCTAGGAGCTGACTGCGAAGGCGCCGTATTTTTTGAGTCCTATGGCTATGGCGCATCACGCCCTCCGACAAAAGCCGAAATAGGACTCGGAGAAATACGGCGCCTGCACAGTCGGCTCCTAGGACTGTGCGCAGGCGCCGCATAGCGCCGGAAATACCCGAGTCCTAAATCGGGTATTTTCGGAAGCCGTGATGGGCTATACAGGCGCCATCCACCGCGGGGGAAATAAATCAAAATTAAGGATTACACAGTAAGTGGGGCATTAAAAAAAAATAAAAAACAGCATACTGGCACTGACGCCAGTATGCTGGATCACATGGGAAAGAGTATATTTAGGGTGAACCACCGCTGTAAGACCAGCTCATGAGCAAGGATGTAGGGAACATAAAACCAAATGTGGATTTTTGGAGGATTTTGCCATTTTGCTGTGTTGTAAAACAAAGGTTTACTCATGTTATTTACAAAATGATGCAGAAACAAGCAGAAGTAGCTTATGAAACGGTTCCTCTCGTGGTATACTTGCACCACTGACTAACTGGATTGCTGCAAACCCTCGCTCTTTGTATTGTGGTGGTAAAAGTAAACCTATCATGAGAGAAGCATGGTTGCTCTCATTGCTGGCCTCTCCTGAAAATACTAGATGGCTGGTCGTTAATGCTTTTTCACTGCCTCTAGTTCACTGACCCAGAACTTGTATGTAGATAAGTAAATTTTACTTTCTTAAACTGCATTCTTCTGGGTCAGTGACTGAACATATTCATGCAAATGTCTCTGCATAAAAGCAAATGCAATTAATGCAAATTAAAGTATTTCACAGAGGTCAGCAATGGCAATTCCTAATATTTTCTAAACAGATTTAAGCCCATGGTTATCAGTAGTTTGGCTAAGAACCTCTGTGTGTTTTAGTATCCTTACATGTTATTGCTTTTTAGCTAAAAGAATGCTGTGCTGGTGTACTAGCAGTCTTCCTGCATGTTGCCCCTGGCTCCATAGAGGTTTCACATTTTTACTGCATGTTCTGAAAGTGCGCAGAATGTCCTGCATGCTGCATCTTTGGTGTACTTTCAGAAAATGCAACAAAAATGTGCAACCTAAAAGTCTAAGGTTCTGCGGCTAAGGAAACCCTTAGCCTGTCTGCAGTCTCTGACCATCTCCTGTACTCCTGATCATCTCGTCAGTCAGTCCGTGTCAGTGGGAGAGTAGGACGCTCCATGCTTCCGCACGAGTCTGCTCTCGCCAGGGACCAGACAGACAGTCAGAGATCAGGCAGACTGCTAGTCAGGCTCTCTCTATCCCTCCAGAGACCCACTACTTGGCTTCCCCCGGCTTCACCTGACCCCCCTGGCTCCCTCCTTCATCCCTTCTCCAGGGAAACCAGCAGGTAATCCATCTACTGGGACTGTAGGTGGCCGTCCTTTTCAGGACAAGCCGCTGCAGCTTACCCAAACTATTGGCTCTCCCCCTCGCCATTCCTCCCCCCCTACACCCCCACACTACCACCCCCACTCAAGCTGCCCCTCCGCCACCTATTCGCCACAATTTTCCACCTTTTCGGGCGTTTTCCCATACCTCCGCGCCGGTCTGTGTGCAATCGCGGCAGCCGCGATCTAGGAAAGGCCGCAGCTTCATCCGCGGCCTAGCGGTGCACCGCTCCTCACCCCCGGCAACTATAACCAAACAGCCCACAAACCCCCCCCCCATACGCCAGTAAAGCAACTATACCCCTTGTCCATCGATCCAGGCCCCCCACGGCAGCACCGATTAATCTGGGAGCCCCCCAGCCTGGGTCCTGCTGCTTGATCGGCGGCCATCTTGCTACACCCAGCCCCAATCTCCCCTTTCTCAACACCATTACAACTTGATCCAGGGTTCGCCCGATCGCCTCTCAAGGGGTCAGGAAGGAATTTTTTTCCCTGCCGCAGCATATTGGCATAGGGTTCTTTTTGCCCTCCTCTGGACCAAGCCAGGATAGAGGATTCAGTCAATCCTTGAAAATCCTTACACCCCCCCCCCCGATATTGGCGACCATGGTTAATCTGCAATACTCGGCAGAGACCATTTGGGATCTGAGGCGATTTGCCGCAATACTACCAGCCATCACCAAAAAAGCCCTTTGGCCTGAGCGACTTTTAAGAATCGATCGACTATGAAAAATCTCATCCGTATACCCCAGCCTAAGCACATATCATGTGCTTTGATCAACACAAGATCGACAGTAAAACACTGACTAGAAATCCATGATTTCATTCTACAATACGATTTATACTGCCTCTTTATTACAGAGAGCTGTCTCACAGCCGACTGTAACACCATTTTAGGAGAATTGGTGCCAGAAAACTATCGTATTATAAAGGAAAACAGAATAGGGCAAAGAGGAGGAGGACTGGCGGTGACACTCATCTTGCGATCACAAAACCAGTCCTTCAAAACCCTCTTCCATTTATGGAAACCCTTACTCTGCAACTGGAAGTTAACTCCCAGGAGACCGTCCGTATTCTACTCTGCTATAGGCCACCCGGCCCAAAATCGCAGCTTCTCCCATCATTGATGGACTTTATCTCCACCTATACCCTTAACAGCAAACACCTTTTGCTGCTCGCGGACTTCAACCTCTGGGCCAACTCGACGCCTGCATTGACCACCTGGAAGGATTAGGGCTTCAGCAACTTCAGGTCACACGCTCGATCTTTTTTTCAGACAAGATCTGGAAATAAAAATCTTGGAAAACAGATCACCTTGCAATTAAATTCATTATTTCCGAATTCCCCCCTTAACAAAAACATCAAATCCAGTGATAACACACTAGACTAGATGTCAGAAGAAGCTCCACTCGGAACTCTTCAAAGCCACGTTAAGGAAAAAAATAAAAACAATCCAGCCACATCAAACGGCTGAAGAAACACTGGATGCCATAAACACAGCACTATTACAGTCAGCTCACTTAAAGGGGAGGTTCCCCTAAAAAGAAACTTTTAACATTGCATGTCTCTTCTTAATAACATGTAGAATCGGCTGGTAGTTTTAAAAAAAAAACGTCCGTACATACCATTTTCGGCATGTAGTCTCACCGCCGCTTCCGGGTATGATGTTTGGGGACAGGCATCCGATCGACGCATACAGCGCGTCACGAGATGCCGAAAGAAGCCGAACGTTGGTGCGGCTCTATATGGCGCATGCGCACCAACGTTCGGCTTCTTTCGGCATCTCGTGACGCGCTGTATGCGTCGATCGGATGCCTGTCAATCAAGTAGGCACGCCCTACCCCGACCGCCAGACCCGGAAGCGACGGTGAGACTACATGCCGAAAATGGTATGTACGGACGTTTTTTTTTTAAACTACCAGCCGATTTTACATGTTATTAAGAAGAGACATGCAATGTTAAAAGTTTCTTTTTAGGGGAACCTCCCCTTTAATAGCGCCGGAACGCAAAACCCACATCCCGGAAAAATAACTCCAGCTGGTTCAACGACCAGCTGGCGTCACTGAAGCAAGAGCGCAGAAGGGCGGAAGCCGCTTGGAAAAGAAGCTCTTCAGATGAGAACCTCTCCATCTACAAGGCAATAACAAGAAAATACCACAAAGAAATCTTCAAAGCCAAGAAAAACTATTTTTCTGAGGCTATCAACAGCGCCCTCAACCGCCCCCGCAAACTCTTCAAGCTGGTCACCCAGACCATGAATCCAGGATGTCTTGAAGCCCCCAATTCCGACACACACGAATTTTGCAATGAATTATCGGATTACTTCATTAATAAAATCGAGGGAATCCAGCAAAGCATTCAGCAAAACAATCCCCTCCTAGCCCCCCCCCCCCCGTAATTATTTACACAACACCAGCAGTGATTCACCACAACCAGGTAAGTTCACGCTGGAACCCATCTCTATTCAGGCCACAAAAAATATCATTGGTACTTTGCGTAACAGCACTGCGCCTAATGATATCATCCCCACCAAACTGCTGAAGGAATGCGCCGACATCCTGGCACCTACTATTTTTTATTTTTTTCAAATTTAAAGAATTTAATTTAAAGAATGGTATCTATTGTATTTCATTTTATTTTTTTAAGTTTTTATTAGCTTTTTTTTACGACATACATATAAAAAAAAATAAACCCCACATAAACACTGATACATTGAAACATTAACATACAGTCATCTATACATACATGGTCTCCATATATCCCCTTTTTTTTGATTAATCTATGGTGGCCACAGGTGATAAGTACATACTTCGTCCTCATATCATCTTCTGCCTAGCATTAGGTCAATTAGCCTCAATATATCTCTAGAATAGGCTCCTGGTATGGGGAGAGGGGGTAGTCGGGAGACGGAAGAAGAGAAAAATCTAGTTAGACAAGGATAGGAAACGGGGCAGGAAATGAAGGGGGGGGGGGACGAAGGGAAGGACAAGAAAAAAGAGAAGAAAGGGGAGAAAAAAAAAAAAAAGAAAGGGAACAATATATTATACTACCTTTTTTCATCTGTTCCCTCTAACCGGAACCTTTTCATCACTTAAAGTGCACATCCCAAGGGCCATCCCTTATGTTTCTACCAGTTAGTGAAAGAAAAAAAAATGTATTATATATATATATTCCTCCTCTTTTCCTCTACTCCCTCTAACCCATGCCTTTTCTCTAGCAGTGCACATCCCAGGGGCCATCCCCTAGGTTCCTAATATTTAGTGAGGAAAGAAAAGAAGAAGAAAAAAAAAAACAGAAAAGAAAAAAGGAAAAAACGAACAGATAGTAGTCTGACCTTCCCTCAGTGAGTTTAAGGGGACCATGTTGTCCCAAACCTCGTCCTAAAAAAAAAAAAAAAGGGGGGGGGGGGAGAAAACCCCCCTATTTGTGTGTATGGTGTATTTCGTCTAACTCACTAGTTCCTTTAAAGTACAAACATGGATGGCATGTTTAAATTTATATTCTTACCTAGCCTATATTCTGGCAAGAATTCTTAGGCAGTGTGAGTTTAAGGGAACTCGGTTGTCCCTATTCTCTTCCCCAAAGTGGGAGGAGGAAAAAAAAAAAAAGAGGAATATCTTAGTCCAGGGCTCGACAAATCCCAGGCGCCAGGTCGCCAATGCGACTAGAAATTTCACCCTGGAGCCTGGGCTTTGATCAGTGTCTGTATTTAGTGAGGGGGGATCTATTCTGTGGGAGAGGGGTCTGTACTTAGTTGGTGGGTCTTTAATGAGAGAGGGGGGTCTGTAGTTGGTGGAGGGGGGCGATACCAACCCTAGTAACGACACTGATGCTCATCACTGAGTCATACAAAAAAAAAAGCTCCTAACTTTTTTAGCTGGCTCCTAGATTCAAAGAAAATTTGTCAAGCCCTGTCTTAGTCCCTCTTCCTTATAGTGCAACTACATAAGTGAGTGTGTCTATAGAAAAAAAAAATATATATATATTTAAAAAAAAGGGGTGAATAGGGTAAACCTCTCACATCTCTACTTCCTCGGTCCTCACTCCCCCCGTATCCCCGTATTATGGAATAGGCATTCCCAAGGGTCCTGCCTCCCCTCAACCCCACTGATCTTCTTTATCTGGGCCAATATATCTTTCCAATATACCTGTATCCGGGGGCATTGCCACCAGATGTGGGCGTGGGTTCCTTCCATCCCACATTCTCTCCAACACAAGGGCGATACCTCCCTGTCTATTCTGTGCATTTTCATTGGGACCTAATACCATTTGACAAGAAGCTTATAGTTCATCTTTTTTACCTCTGCGTCCATTGAGGTAATATGGACATATTCTAGTACCTTCCTTTTTTTTTTCATACCTATAGTTTGGTTCAATTCTAATTCCCAACTTTCCACTATTTTAGTCGCCTATGATTTTCCGGTAGGTGTCAATATCTTATATATGTTGAGTCCCTGTCGTCCTGTCCCCCCCCCCCCCCCCCGGAGTATACCTTTTTCCCATTGGTTTAAATCATTAGGGGCTCGCAGTGGCTTCGGCAAGGAATTTCTAAAATGCTGAACTTGTCTAGGTCTCCATACATCTCCTGGGTATACTTCATATCTCTCTCGTAGTTCCTGAACCAGACATAAGGCATCACCTTTCATTAGGTCCATCAATTTTAGTGTACCTGAGGTTGCCCACCTCAGATATATACCTCCCCCTTTCCCAGGCGAGAAGTAATCTGTACCCGTACGAAGCATTAGCGGGCTATTATAGGACCATTCTTTCCTTTTACATATTCTGTCCCAGGTTTTATACGTTTCTTTTGTCATTATGGGGGTAGTCCTCTATATTGCTTCGGGACCCATATTCTGATTCCCAGATCTTGCACACTTAAGCTCTCTTCTACCCACTTTTTTTCCTCCCCCCTCCCTCTCTCTGGAACCAGTCTGTTATCCTCCTCAGTACTGATGCCTCGTAGTACCTTTCAAAATCAGGCAATTGGAGTCCTTCCTGTCTAGGTCTAATCAAGGTTCCTACCGCTATACGAGATTTTCTTTCCTTCCATATAAATCCCCTAATTATCTTGCCCAGAATTGTAAAAAAGGCTTCTGGAATTTTTATCGGGAGTGTTTGAAAGATGTATAAGGCTTTAAGTGGTATCATCATCTTTACAGTATTTATCCTCCCTAGCCAGGAGACTGTTTACGCTATATCCCTTTAGGTCAGCCTTTAATTTATTTAATAGAAGTATGTAATTATCTTCATATATGTATCTTTCTGTAGTGGACAAAAAAACACCCAGGTATCTCATCCTCCTCTGCTTCCACTTAAATGGATAGAGAGCTTCAAGGTCCCTGCGTTCTCTGCGATTTATCAAGATACTTAGAATCTCTGTTTTTCTCTTGATTGATTCTTAAATTTGAGATCTCACCATACTTCTCATATTCCGCTATTATCCTCGGAAGTTTTTGTCTCGGATTAGATACATACAACATCATGTCCTCTGCAAACGCAGAGATCTTGTGCTCTCTCCCACCCACCTTTATCCCTTCTATTTCCTGGGTCATCCTAATTGTCTCCAATAACGGCTCTAGTGTCAGGACAAATAGAAGGGGGGAGAGCGGGCATCCCTGATGAGTCCCATTGTAAAGTGGCAATCTATCTGACAGGATGCCGTTCACTCTCACCTGGGCCGAGGGATTAGAATATAATGCACCTATCCACCTAAGCATATTTGGGCCTAGTCCAAAATGTAATAAGGTTGCTAACATAAATTCCCAGTCCAGCCTATCAAGAGCCTTTTCGGCATCCAGTGATAGGAACAGTACTGGGTCTTTACTTTTTTTGGCCTTTTGTATCAGGAACAAAGCTCTTAAAATATTCTCCCTTGTTTCTCTGCCCGGTATGAAACCTGCCTGATCATTCTCAATCAATCCTGGCAAGAGAGGTCTTATTCTCTCCGCCAGGATTTTTGAGTAGATCTTTATGTCCACATTGATCAGAGATATGGGTCTATAGCTTGCGCATAGCGAGGGATCCTTATCCTCCTTCCCTATCAGGGTTATGTGAGCTCCTAGAGCCTCTTCACGTATTCTCATACCTCCCCCCATGGAATTCATATACTTCTGGAAAAAAGGAACTAGAATCTCTCCAAATCTTTTATAGTAAGCTGAGGTATACCCATCTGGGTCAGGGCTCTTTCCCATCTTAATATTTTTTATAGTTTGCCTTATTTCATCTTTTGTAATTTCCCTATCCAGGTTACTAATTACTTCCTCTGATAAACCCGGGATCTTTACATTTTCTAGATATTGTTTAATTTTCTTTCTCCTATTCTGAATTTCTAGTATACCTTGTTCTTTATTAACCTTATATAGGTTTTGGTAATACTCCTGGAATATCTTAGTTAGGGTTGTCCCGATACCACTTTTTTAGGACCAAGTACAAGTACCGATACTTTTTTTCATGTACTCGCCGATACCGAATACCGATACTTTTTTTAAATGTCATGTGACAGTTTTCAAACCACAATACAGACTAAGGATATTTTCTTTAGAATTATGAAGAACTCTAACTCAAGACATTATAAAAGAATAAAAATGAGTAAAAATTAATAAAAATGTTTTATTTTCTTGTCACGCAGTAGTAAAAAACTCAAAGAATTTTCACAGAACATGTTGATAAATACAAAAAAGTATTCTATTTAGGCATCGGGAGCATTTGCGCGAGTACAAGTACTCCCGCAAATACTTAGTATCGGTCCCGATACCGATACTAGTATCGGTATCTGGACAACCCTAATCTTAGTTATTTCATTAGTAGAGTGTCTCAGGTCTCCTTTTTTATCTTTTATTTTAAGAATAAAATTTAGTGGGTTTCTAGGTTTAATAGTCCTTGCTAAAAATCTCCCTGGTTTATTTCCCATGGCATAGAAATTATTGTTCATTTTGTTGAATACCCATTTAGTTTCCTGTTCTAATAGGTTACAAAGGTCCTCTCTCTTCCTAGTTAATGACTGAAAGCGGAGGTTCACCCTAAATATAAGCTCTCCCATGTGATCCAGCATACTGGCGTCAGCGCCAGTATGCTGTTTTTCTTTTTTTTTTTAATCCCCCAGTTACTGTATTATGCTGAATTTTAATTTTATACCCCCGCGGTGGACGGCTCTAGTATAGCGCGTCACATCTTACAAAAATACCCGATAAGGACTCAGGTAATCTCGGCGAAAATGCGGCGCCTGCGCACAGACCTAGGAGCTGACTGCGCAGCGCCGTATTTCTCCGAGTCCTATTTCGGCGTTTTTCGGAGGGTGTGACGCGCCACAGCCGTAGGACTCGGAGAAATACGGCGCCTGCGCAGTCAGCTCCTAGGTCTGTGCGCTGACGCCAGTATGCTGGATCACATGGGAGGGCTTATATTTAGGGTGAACCACCTCTTGAAGTACATCCTCTTCCTGAGATTTTTTATGTAGCTGTTCTAGGCTCCAAATTTCTTCCAGTAACCTTTTGCTTCTGAGCTTGCCTGATTTTCCTTCTTTTAGCATTCTCAGCTATCAGCTTCCCTCTCATGTACACCTTGTGTGTTTCCCATAACGTCAACGGAGCAACATTATCTGTATCATTTTCCAGGAAGAATAAGCCCATATCCTTTTCTAGGTCATCGGCTATCTTGATGTTACTTAAGAGGGATTAGTCTAGTTTCCATGTTCTCTGTCCCACCAGGATTCCTCCCATATCTAGGGACATCACCACCGGGGCGTGATCTGACAACGTTATAGATTTTATGTCTACACTTCTCAATCCCTCCAATAGCTAGAGTATGATCTATGGACCGATGAGAAATATGTAAAATCCTTCTCCCTTGGATGAAGGATTCTCCACGCTTCTACTAGTTGCATTTGGCATAGTTTGTGTTTGATTCCCTTTATATATTTTCCCTCTGATCTCAATGATACAGGTTGGGTGTCCCGAACTCCCTTGGATGAAGTGGGCATTTGGCATAGATTCCCTTTATATATTTTCCCTCTGATCTCAATGATACAGGTTGGGTGTCCAACAGTGGGCCGAAAACAAAGTTAAAGTCCCCTGTTAGGATCACCTTGCCGTCGCTGAATCCTTCTAGTTTATTCAGTATTTTCTTCAAATATGCTGCCGGCTTTACATTCGGACAATACACATTTGCTAATGTGTATTTCATATTAGATATAGCACCTTTAATAAATAGGTATCTTCCAGGATCCATTTCTGTTGCTTCTGGAATAAACCGTGTATTTCTATCAAATCCTATTGCAGTACCTTTTGACCTTTTATTTGGGGAGTAACTATGGAACCAGGTAGGGAAATCTTTTGAATTTAATCTAGTCTTGGATGTTATCTTTAGATGAGTTTCTTGTAGGAACACTATATTGGCCGAAAGTCTCCTCATATCCTACAGTATCTGATATCGCTTATTTGGGCTATTTAGTCCCCGTACATTATACGTGACAATTTTTAATGTAGCCATTTTCTATATTTTATCCTTGAATCGGACCACTGCTTGACATAGGAGACTCTCCAGGACAGATTTAAAGCCACCGATCTTAACCAACATAACATATATATATAAAACCATGAGACCACAGGCCGGAAAACCCCATCTATAGATTTTTTTTTTTTTTTTTTTCTTCCCCTCTCGTATCTTATCGTGGGGAGGGATAATGTGTTACAAGTTACACATTTAGGGGGGTCACATAACAATTTTTAACCACTTGCCCATGGTGTCATAGTCAAAATACGTCATGACTTTAAAGATGGATATCTCGGTAACGGCAGCAGCTGCTGCCACAACCGAGATATCCATCTTTTCCATGGGCAGTGCTGTACACGATAATGGTGGTCCCAGCGGCGGATTCGCCGCAAGATCGCCGTTATCGGTGGCGGGAGAGGGCCCCCCCCCTCCCGCCGCTCTCCCGCGCTCTCCGCCGCTTACCGGAGCCGTCGGTAACGGCGGAGGCGATCGGGTCCTCTTGCTGGCTGTGTTGGGATACGAGTGAGGGAAAAATCGCCCCCACCCGTCCCCCACAGCTCTGCTGGGCGGAAGTGACGTCAAAACGTCACTTCCGCCCAGCGTCTTAAAGAAACATTTTTTTTTTCTGAAATTTGAAAAATGACATATTTTTTTTTTTTTTTCTCTTTTTTTGCATTTAAGCCTAAATATGAGATCTGAGGTCTTTTTGACCCCAGATCTCATATTTAAGAGGACCTGTCATGCTTTTTTCTATTACAAGGGATGTTTACATTCCTTGTAATAGGAATAAAAGTGATAATTTTTTTTTTTAAATTTATTTCGATGTATAAAATTATAAACTAATTAAAAATAAATAAGAAAACAAAAAAAAAAAAATGTAAAACGCCCCGTCCCGACGAGCTCGCGCGCAGAAGCGAACGCATACGCGAGTAGCGCCCGCATATGAAAACGGTGTTCAAACCACACAAGTGAGATATCGCCGCGATCGTTAGAGCGAGAGCAATAATTCTAGCCCTAGACCTCCTCTGTATCTCAAAAAATGCAACCTGTAGAATTTTTTAAACGTTGCCTATCGAGATTTTTAAGGGTAAAAGTTTGACGCCATGCCACGAGCGGGCGCAATTTTTAAGTGTGACATGTTGGGTATCATTTTACTCGGCGTAACATTATCTATCACAATATATAAAAAAATTGGGCCAAATTTATTGTTGTCTTATTTTTTTTATTCAAAAAAGTGTTTTTTTTTTCAAAAAAAGTGCGCTTGTAAGACCGCTGCGCAAATACGGTGTGACAAAAAGTATTGCAATGACTGCCATTTTATTCTCTAGGGTGTTAGAAAAAAAAAAATATAATGTTTGGGGGGTTTAAGTAATTTTCTAGCAAAAAAAACAGTTTTAGTCTCGTAAACACCGAATCTGAAAAACAAACCCGGTGGGCAAGTGGTTAAACCTTTCATATACAGTAAACATTTCTCGATGCTCCCCTCTATCTCAATATCCCTAGCTTCACCGTTTTTAAATTTATTTTTATTTCTTCCCCCCTACCCCCCCCCCCTTTTTTTTTTTTTTTCTTTATCTATAGATAATGTCGTTTTCCCGGAGGTGATTCGTCAACGGTTTCAATGCCCTTTTACGTGCTAATGTTTCCGGGGATATATCTGAGAATATAAGTAACGGTGTACCTTTTATATTCCAACGTGACTGAGTTTCTTGTACTTTGGGACACTAACTCTTTTTGCTCAAAGTCCTGAAATCTTACTATAGTGTCCCTTGGTGAGTTTCTCTCTGGGTATTGTATGATCTTTGTATTCTGTGCACTCTTACAAAGTGCATCTGAGCAGTTGGCTCTCGTTTAAGTGCTTTATTAAATATCTCTCGTAATGTCTCACCGAGTTCTCCGTCCTTCACTTCTTCCGCGAGACCCTTTACACGCAAGTTTTTCCTCCTGCTGCGGTTTTCTTGGTCCTCTAATCTGTATCGCACATTTCTTATCTCTATCCAGTCCATATCTGCTCGGCCTCTCAGTTCTACTATTTCATTTTTATGCTCTTCCAGTTGTTCTTCTATACCTTCTACCCTCTGCAGTACACTCTGTATATCTCTCCTTGTTGCTCCCATCTCCCCTTTAACTGTCCGTTCCAGGCGAGACATCATATCCATCATATCTGTCATGTCTTGCCTTGTGGGAGGGGCTTGTGGACCTTCAGGGGGAGGGTTGGGTTGTTGTTTTTCTGGGGATTTCTGATCTTTGGTTGCCCCTTTAACCTCCGATGTTTTACCCTTTTTACTTTTATCCTTACCCTTTCCTGGGGTCTCCACCATGGCAGGATACACTTCTGTGTCTGCGATATTTTTTATCGGGGAGTCTTGGACCCCTTTCTTTTTTGGGCTCTCTGCCGCATGATCTAGGCCTTCGGCTATTAGGTAAGATGTTATTGTGTTCCCTTTAGGGGCCTTCCTCACCATTCTCCTTTACTATAAGATTTAGGCCGTTATATACCTTCAATTAAATTGGGAGATACCCAGCCTCACTCTCCCCTTTTTACCGTATACCGTCCGTATGTAAGTCTCCGTATATAAGTCTCCAGCCAAAATAGAGAAAAAATAGAAAAAAGCAGAAAAAAGAAAAAGAACCGGAATGGGAATCGGCAGTCCTTAAATAAATTATATATATATAAAGTCCGATATCATTTATATTATTTATATCAGATGTATCTTCCACTTTGGATTGCTGGATTTATCTCAGTTTATGCTTTACTTGCGTCTGACCTTGCATAGAGATTGAGGGCTTAGTTTGTGTATGAGAGAAAGTAAAAAATAGATCCGTCACCTTACCAGCTTTTTCTGTTCTCTCTTCTCATACTGCCATACTGTCCATCTTATCATTAAGCTGTGGTTGTGGCTGTTGCTGTTGCTTGATGCGACCTTCAGGTGTCATTGCAGTGAGGCTTTTCGTTCTGCTCCTTACGGTCTGGCTCGGGATTCCTCGGTGATCTTCGGCGGCTCACCGCTCACGTCATCCAGGGAAGCCATCACCCGGAGGTCGACCCCTCCTTCTCCGTCCTCTACCGACAGGTCCCCGACTTGCGGTATCTCTGCACCTGGGGGACAGCACCGGGACCCCAAGCTCCACCGGCTCCACCAGCCTCACCAGCTCCCCAGACAACCCCGGTTCCAAGCCCAGACACGGCACCTCAGCGGCAGCGGTGGAAACACAGGGATCGCGGGGATCACAGGGAATACAAGCAGCCCGGGGGCACACAGGGCAACACAAGCAGCACCCCAGCACCACCACCGCAACAGCCGCCAGACAGGGTGAGCAGCTTTCTCAGCCTTCACTCCTTCACTCTCAATAGCAGGTCAGTCAATCAGCGGTCCGGTCTCACTCATCAGAGAGAGCGTTCGAGGCATGGAGCACACCGCACCACTCCTACGGCGCCATGCTAGAAGACTCCGCCCATCCTGGTACCTCCTATCACGCAGCTTATTAACCAATCTTTCAGGGAGGGCATAGTGCCCTTCCAATTGAAGGAGAGCATAATTCAACCCATCTTGAAAAACCCATCCTGGATCCTAATGACCCACTCCACCGGCGCCCCATAACAGGCCTAAACGTTCTCTCCAACGGTAATGGAGAAAGTAGTGGTACAACAGCTGCAACAGCATCTAGATACCCACAACCTACTTGATCCATTTCAATCGGGATTCCGCCCCGGACACGGGACAGAAACTGCATTGCTCAAGATATGGGACGACATTCTCGAGGCCGCAGACGAAGGAGAATCTTGTCTTCTGGTTCTGTTGGACCTAAGCGCAGCCTTCGATACAGTAGACCACAAGCTTTTATTGACTCGGCTAGCTGAAGTAGCCAAAGTCGCAGAAGGCGACTTATCTTGGTTCTCCTCTTTTTTGGAAAACTGATCGCAAATAGTGAAGTTGGGACCTTTCACTTCTGAAAAACACACATTATCGTGAGGAGTCCCTCAAGGATCCCCCCTGTTGCTGGTGTTATTCAACATCTATCTTCGTCCTCTTTTTAAAATCATCAGCAGCCAAAAACTGCTCTTTCACTCATATGCAGACGACACGCAACTGTATTTCCGCATTTGCAATAAAAAGGATCACCACCTCAATCTAGAGACATGCCTCTCTTTGATAGAGGACTGGATGACAAAGAGTTATCTTAAACTCAACGGAGCGAAAACAGAACTTGTCCTGTTTCACGCCAAGCATATGAATCAATCTACAACAACTTGGACCCCCCCCGCCCATTTTGGGCAAAATCATCACCCCTAGCGCCAAAGTCAAAAGTCTTGGTCATCTTCGACTCCTACATGACAATGGACGCACAAATAGGGTCAGTAGTCAGCGAATCTCACCATCTGCTGCGCCTACTACGCAGACTTACTCCTTTCATCCCCAAAGAAGACATAGCAGTCGTGGTGGGAGCAATTGTAAACTCAAGATTCGACTATGCAAATGCCCTTTACCTCGGACTCCCCAAGTACCAAATCGCTCGTCTACAAGTCGTTCAAAATACGCCCGCTAGACTTGTGACTGGGAAAAAACCCTGGGAATCTATCTCGCCTTCACTGAGATCCCTTCATTGGTTACCAGTAAAAGACAGAATCACTTTTAAAGCACTCTGTCTAACACATAGATGTATTCATGGGAATGCTCCCCATTATCTATGCGAAAAAATAAAAGCTCATAACCCCAATCGCGTTCTGCCATCCACCAATCAAAATCTACTCCAGATACCAAAAGCCAACTACAAGACCAAAGGAGATAGAAGATTTGCGGTCCAAGGTCCAAGGACAATGGAACGCTTTACCAACCAGCATTCGGTTGGAGGAGAATTACTTAGCATTCAGGAGAAAGATCAAGACTCATATCTTTTGATTCCAAAGGAGACAGGAACAACAAGCGCCCAGAGGCGATTTACTTTGCATGTGCCGCGCTATATAAGTATTCATTCATTCATTCATGTACTATATCCGCAGTCTCTGATCATCTCCTGTACTATATCCGCAGTCTCTGATCATCTCCTGTACTATATCCACAGTCTCTGATCATCTCCTGTACCATGTCCGCAGTCTCTGATCGTCTCCTATACCATGTCCGCAGTCTCTGATCATCTCCTGTATTATGTCTGCAGTCTCTGACCATCTCTTGTACTATATCCGCAGTCTCTGATCATCTCCTGTACTATGCCCTCAGTCTCTGATCATCTCCTGTACCACGCCTGCAGTCTCTGATCATCTCCTTTAGTATTTTGGGGGGAGAGCCATGCGCACTTGCGCTGCAATCGTGATGCATCGCGGAATCTAATCAAATCGTGGACCTGATAATCGTAATCGCATCGAATCGTGAGACCGGTGAAAATGCGCAACCTTATCAAATATAGCCTTAAGAATCGGGTTCCCCAGAAATCTGCTATATTGAATCCACCGTCTGGTGCCACATGAGTTCGTATGGCTACAAGAAACCGTAGTGCTCACTGGCTATTTATTTAGAAACAGTTGAAAACTGTTCCACTCACATTTGAATAGCCATGTACATGCATTTCAATATAATACATTCAGGTCCACAGTGTTGCCAAATCAATATTACTCCTAATAGTATTCAATAGTACTGTAGCCTGGGGCCCGCCCAGCGTGATAACATTTGTAGACCACACTTACCTGATGCATTGCACTAGGGTTGTCCCAATACCGAGTATTTGCGGGAGTACTTGTACTCCCGCAAATACCCCCGATATCCAAATAGAATACTTTACCCCCCCGCCGCCAACACCGCATAATTGATTCCGACCCCGCCGCCGTATATACAAAGCCGACGCGGCGAACATTATAGGCACCTTTGAATAGCTGTTTTCCCGCTGCGCGTGTATAGACACTCCCCCTTGCTCGGATCTGTCCAATCCCGAGCAAGAGGGAGTGTCCTTAACATGGCGCTGCAGAGAAAATAGCTATTGAAAGGCACTGCCTATAATGTTCGCAGCGGCGGCTTTGTATATATCATCATCATCAGGTAGGGGGGGCATGGCTGCAATATGGGGGGGGCATGGCTGCAATATGTGGGGGACATGGCAATATGTGGGGGACATGACATGGCTGCAATATGGGGGACATGACATGGCTGCAGTATGGGGGACATGACATGGCTGCAATATGTGGGACATGACATGGCTGCATATGTGGGGGACATACATGGCTGCAATATGTGGGACATGACATGGCTGCATATGTGGGGGGACATACATGGCTGCAATATGGTGGACATGACATGGCTGCAATATGGGGGACATACATGGCTGCAATATGTGGGGGACATACATGGCTGCAATATGTGGGGGACATACATGGCTGCATTTGGGGACACATTTAAAAAAAGTATCGGTATTCGGTATCGGCGAATACTTGAAAAAAAGTATCGGTACTTGTACTCGGTCCTAAAAAAGTGGTATCGGGACAACCCTACATTGCACCCCTCTTGACTTTCCAAGGCAGGAGGATCTATTGGTGCATCATGCTTTTGCACACAAGGCAGCAAAGGGTCACGATGGAGAAAGAAACCCCTCAATACATAGCTATGACTGGAACCTAATATACCGGCATATAGTCCCATTAAAACATATTAACAATGCCAAATAACTTCTCGTTCTGCAAGGACACAGAGTGGCTCTACATATTCCTAAAAGTGCATTAGCCATGCACTATTTTGATTTTGAGATTGTGTTTGATGAAGGCATATTAGTGTTGGCTGTTCTTATGGAGAATTTGTTGGGTGTAGGGGAGTGGTAGTGGGTGGATATTTTAACATTTTACAGCATTGTGTCTCGACCCTTTTTTTTTAGTCAATGCACCCTTTAAAAGTATGGAAAATCTTGAGGCAACCTGCACTTAAACAGGGTCCCCCATCACATCAGAGTCCTTAGTCCAACCCCCTCTTCACAACTGAGAGCCCTCCGCTCCTCTCTTTCATATCAGGTCCCCTATCCCCCCCCCCCACTTTAGAACCCTCCATTTCCCCTCCCCTTTCATATCGGCATCATTAGTCATCCTCCCCTTTTGAAAGCCCCCCAGTTAAGTTTTATTAAGGTTTTTCACATAACACAAAAAAAATAAATAAAACACATTACATACTACATACATAGCTTAAGTGCTTACAATACAGTCACAGGAATAACAGGTATAATACATTACTGCAATGTGTACATAAAGATAGACAATAGGTTAGGGTGAGGGTGCATCAAATCTTTTCCCAGTTACAGCCCCAGTAGACCCATAGGGCAGCTCAGCCGGAAGCGCTCGCGAGGACCAAGCCACAGAACAGTATCTCTGCTCACTCTATTTCAGCAAGCAGTCTCAGGCTCCGTCAGCCAAGCACGCCAAAACTTGTCGTACTTCAGTGGGCAGCCAAGATTGACGTACTTGTCTCTGTACAGGGGAAGGCTGGTGTTCACCAAGCGCTTCCACTGCACCAAAGAGGGGGGTGTGGGTTTCTTCCAGTGCATAGCAATATTTTTACGTGCATAGAAAAGCAACAGGCTGACCAGAATGCGGTTTGCGGAAGTCGGGACAATGTTTACAACGATCCCTAAGAGACGTACCTCCATTACCAATCGGATCTGCAACTTTATTGATCATAACTAACACCGCCTCCCAGTACTAGTCCCCCCGGGGCACTGCCAGAAGATATGGGAGAAGTCGCCGGGGGAGGTGCCACACCGCCAACACTCCGAAGAATGCGCAGGGTTCATCTGGTGAAATACGCTTTATGAACTATTTTTATATTGCACTAACCTGTCTCGGATAGAGACAAGAGATCGAAAAGGGAGATCCCAGACATTGTCCCAGTCGTCCGCGTCTAGTGT
This sequence comes from Rana kukunoris, assembly GCA_029574335.1. NCBI lineage: Eukaryota > Metazoa > Chordata > Amphibia > Anura > Ranidae > Rana > Rana kukunoris. The sequence goes on along the minus strand of CM056055.1, from coordinate 92,277,303 downwards.
GGGGATGTCACCTTGCCATCTGGATCGCAGCCTGTCTAGGGAGGGGAGAGATACAAAGAGCAAGTACGAGTACAAATGTGAGGTGGGTTTTGCGTCACGATTAAACCTAAGTGTTCTCTCCAACTCCTACTGGGCCACGATGCAGGAGGACAGCGGGAACTGCGCTGCGAAAGCATGCGACAGCTGGTGGTATCTAAAAAGATAATGATGGGGCAGGTTAAACGTGGAGAAGAGATCAGAGAAGGGCAGCCAGGCGTTCTGTGACACAATATGAGAGACAAGTTTGATGCCGTATTTTGACCGTGCGTAGGGATCTAAAAGTTTATAGAAGTGGGATAGGCTAGGATTAATCCATATTGGGGTATTTGGGGAAATTTCAGAGGGTTTGCACTTTTCAATGGCTAGGCCAGTTCGCCACGCCCACAGGGTGGTAAGCATGGAGGGAGTCAAAGGGTACGAAGCACGGGGGCCCCGGTAAAGCAAGAGTTGGAGGGCCTCCAGCGAGCCAACCACTGAGGCCTCCAGCACAGTAGATGAATCTCGTCCGACCGCAAGTCACCAACTGCGTGGCCATGTAATACTTTTAGCAGTCCGGAAATGCCATGCCACCCTGCGGCCTCATTAATGTTGTTAGCCAGTACCTGAGTGGGGTGGGGCCCCAAATGAAAGAGGTGAAAATCTGGTTCAACTTCTGAAAAAAGGACTTGGGCACCCACTGCGGGAAATGGCGGAAGAGGTAAGTAAGCTTAGGGACAACCTTCATCTTAATAAGATTCACTCTTCCCCAAACAGACAGAGGGAGATTACTCCATGCTTTAAGCTTTGATTGGGCTTCTAGGAGCACCGGGGCCAGATTCAGCGATATGTAATCGGAAGCTGAGGTGAAGACATGCACACCTAAATATTTAAAAGAGGTGACCCAGCAAAGGGGACTATCAGGCTCTGACCTGGCCTGGCCACTTGGTCAATCGGAAAGAGTAGGGACTTGGACCAATTCACCCTGAGTCCTGTGACTGAGGCAAATGTGCAAATGTGACTTTACCCACATTTACCTCTGATTCCACTGTACTTGCAATGCGATTTTTGATGCAGCTGTGATTTTTTTTTTTTTCATTTATTCTCCCTCTCTGAATCCATTTCCATTCAACTAACTTTGCGGGGCTAAAATTGTACCGCATCGAACCAACCATGCAAAGGACCCTTTTTAAAATTACATCCCGTTCAAACTTCATATATGTGAACGCCCTTCATAGAAACATGTGTAGTGCCTATGTACTATACAGTACTGGTGCTATCTAAATTTATGAGTAGATCAGAGTGTAGTTAAACTCTGATCCTGATTGTTCGAGCAAAATGCGGTCTCTGTCTCAGCTTGGCTGTGCTGTGAGTCCATTCTGCTGTACTGGGGTGTTCTTCCAGCCCCGGTGCTGCAGGTGGCAGCAGTGGCGTCGAGGTTTGGGTGCTCTTTCCCAGCAGCCAATCTCAAGGGTTTGTCCTCACTGTGCATGCTGGGAAGGGGTATTTTTGGGGCGGTATGTCCTACTTGGCCAGAGTGTGCGTGTCAAGCGGTGTTCCTGTTCCGGGGCCATGCTGACCCAGAACATCTGAACCATGACGGGGACCCAGTGAGTGACTGGGTTCCCACCTTTGAAGATCCCAAGCTGTACTGCTGTTAGGTGGTGAGTCAGTCTGAGGAGCGCCATTGAGAGGCCGACGGTCCAAAAGGGCCTGGACAAACCACCGGGGAATTTAGGTAGCCGGACACCGAGGGATTAATCACCTGTCGGTCGGTACCAGGGCGACAACTTGAAGGAGATCCAGACATAACTCAATTAAGGAGGCATTCCTCCAGAATCCAACCCAGAGGGGATCTGTGGCAGAGGTATATTCTGAGGCTCAGTGAGAGGGGTCTGTGGCAGAGACTTTTTTCCAAGTTCAAGTTCACCTAGGAGGGTCTGTGGCAGAGACTTATTCCTATCATTATTGGAGTGATACTCCGGCTGCCAGGTCAGTGAGAGAGGCCTGTTTGGGTACACTAAACCCACTCCGGCAAGAGTGGTTCTGATGCCACGTACACACGATCGTTTTTCGCCATGAAAAAAAAGACTTTAAAAAAATAAATATTTAAAACGATCGTGTGTAGGCTTTACATTATTTTTCGGGTTCTGAGTAAGCACATTCATCACGCTGTAACAGACAGAAAAGCGTGAATTGTCTTTTAATAACACAAAATTGGCTAAAGCAGCCCAAAGGGTGGCGTCATCCGAATGGAACTGCCCCTTTATAGTGCTGTCATACGTGTTGTACGTCACCGCGCTTTGCTAAAGCATTTTTTTAAAACGACCGTGTGGGGGCAACGTCGTTTTAATGATGAAGTTGGAAAAAACATTGTTTTGTCTACATGCTGAAAAACGTTGTTTTTTTTCATGACGAAAAACGATCGTGTATGCGGCATAAGAAGTGTTACGTTTGGGAGCAGGACTGTTTCCTATCATTACGCCTGAATCTGCTATTCTCCTATCCTCCTCAGCTTTACTTTCCTCACCACAAGTTTACTGTTTTTACCCGGCTGGGTAATAAAGAGCACAGCAAAGAGCACCTGTCTGGACATTCCTTTACTTCTACTAGTTGTACCACACATCATTTAACCCTAGGAATTTCGTAGGAGCCAAGAGGTAACGCGCTGCCCAAAAAAACAGCAGCTCCTCCGGGGGTAGTGCTCCACCGAAATCGCAGTGTGAACCAGGGCTTATGTGTCAAAGTAACCAGCTTGGTGTTTAAAATATGTAACCCCAATCCAAAAAAATCTAAGATTCATGTCATTTTTAATCTGCAGGCTTTCCTAAAATAACACTTATTGATCCTATGATGCAGGTCCTTGTTCAGGCACTTCCTGGTACAGGGTGACTAAGCTTGTTTCCTTTATCACAGTTGTGCTTCTGCATTGTCGCACTAGCTTTCACAGGAGACTAGTGGATTATTTCAGTAAAAACTATACAGGCATGTCCAAGGCTGTCACTGACATGAAATCCACCCTGAGAAAAGCCATGCAGCCCCCCCTGGCTGGAGTGTATGAATGTAGACGACTGTACAGGCTCACAATGGCACTGAAATACAGCTAGAATTTTTTATTTTTAAAGTCAATCATTTAAAAAACAATGGCTATCATTTAATTAGGGTTTTTGTCTATTTTAAAGTGGTTGTAAACCTTAAAAGACCACTTGGCCCTACAGATAAGCCTAGATTAAGGCGTACCTGTAGGTGCAAGACATATCTCCGTAACCTACATGGTAAAGGAGAAATTTGCAGAAAAGACTGCACGATGTCTACGGCGCAGGCGCAATAAGCGTGCCGTTAATGAATGGGAATGTGCCTTCCCTGGTGGCTCCCACGCACATGCGTGGGAGTGACATCATCGCTGCTCCAGCCAGTCACAGCGCCGGAGCAGCGATACCCGGAAGTCACTCCGGGTATCATGGCGGCGGCGGGGGAGAGGAACGAGGGTCTTCGATCTCAGGTAGGTAACTCATAATGCTATGTATACTAGCTCATTATGCCTTTCTCTTGCAGGATTTTTTTTTTTTGAAAACTTTCAGAGGGGTTACTTCCTCTTTAACCACATGCTTACTGGGCCAGACCAATTTTCAGCTTTCATTGCTGATGCACTTTGAATGACAACACTGTACCCAAATGAAATTTGAATTTTTATTAAAAAAAAAATCCCACAAATAGCGCTTTCTTTTGGTGGTGTTTGATCACCTCTGCGGTTTTTATTCTTTATTAAAAAAAAAAAAAATATATATATATATATATATATAATTTTTTTTTAATTTATATTTTGTTATAAAATGTTGCAAACAGGTCATTTTTCTCTCTCATTGATGTGCACTGATGGGGCTGCACTGGTGGGCACCGATGGGCTGCACTAATAGGTGGCACTGAAGGGCATTGATAGGTGGCACTGGTGGGCACTGAGAAGTGGCACTAATAGGCATTGATAGGTGGCACTGATGGGTGGCAGTGATGGGCACTGATGGGTGGCAGTGATAGGCACTGACAGGCAGCACTGCTAGGTGGCACTGGTGGGCACTGAGAAGTGGCACTAATAGGCATTGATAGGTGGCACTGATGGGTGGCAGTGATGGGCACTGACAGGCAGCACTGCTAGGTGGCACTGATGATGCACTGATTGGCACCAATGGAGGGCATTGATAGGTGGCACTGTGGACACTGGCAGGTGACACAGGCAGGGGGTACAGACTGGCACATATGAGGCAGATGTGCCTCTTTCCTCTTTGGGACTGATGTCCCTTGCACCTAAGCTGGTGATCGGCTTTTGTTTGTCAGCGTGAGGAGAAAATTAAAAACGAGCTTTGTTTACATCACGTGGTACCGGCCCTTACTCGGATCTGTGATCACCCGAGTTTCAGTGACTTGGGTGATCACAGCATGCGTTGTGCGTGCAAAGGGGAGGACGCAGGCTAGGCAATGTACCTGTACGTCTGTGTGTTAACAAACAGACAACTGCTAGGCAGCAATCTGGCTGTTTCTTCTCCCTGAAATGAAATCTGACTTCAGGGAGAAAAAGCTGCCCAATATATTAGTTAAAGCAGCACACATTACAATTGTTGGGTGCATAGTTAACCCCTTTTTTCCCATAGTTAACCCCTTTTTTCCCATAGTTAACCCCTTGCCAACTAGTGTAATTTTTACGGTATTATCACTGTATTCGTGTCACTAGCGACATCAGTGTTGGTGTGCCTCCCAGACAGATTTCCAGCCACACTATCACAGTCGCACTAAAAGTCGCTGATCACTGCTATTACCAGTAGCGTCTAAGCTGTGTAAATTCCAGTATATAAAGTGCAGCACAAATAATCCAATACAAAATACAGAGATGCATTTTTATATATAAAAGTCCAAGTGCTTGGTAAGAAGAACCACAAAGCCCAGACAGCAGCAAAATGTCCACGTGTGGGAACGGAGATCCAGAGAAGCAAGCTATGCGTGACAATCTCTCCACCACCGAGTTGCCTGCTCGCTCAACATATAGGATGGACCCCTGAGCTAACAGGAAGTCATAAGCTCATGTCCTTTTAAGGGTAAAAAGGTGGCCAGCAATGTAGACAAAAGTCTCTCGATGGTCTCCATTCACATGTGGATAGAAAGAAATCTAAGTGCTTCATTCATTCTTGCTACATCACGGCCTAATGGGAACTACAGTTCCCATTAGGCTTAGCCTTCATGCCTGTGAGGGATAAGAGACCATCTTCACCCAGGGCTGTAGTCATAGGGAGGGGGTGAGCACATTCTGCTTTCCACAATGCAGATGCTGGTGGAAAGCAAGAAGAGGAGAGACAGGAAATGGCATTTGCAAACCTGGATTACTGTATTTTGGAATTCAAAAGTAAAAATGAGGTAAGTAATATTTAAATGCTCTAGCTTACAGCAATCAATTGATCTAATAAAAAACTAACCTTTAGTGTTCCTTTAATCTGGCCCATAGAACATATTTATAAAATCTTACTGTAAAAATATTTAATCATGATACATAAACAAATCGTATAAAAAAAAATATATATATATATACAGTACAGACCAAAAGTTTGGACACACCTTCTCATTCAAAGAGTTTTCTTTATTTTCATGACTATGAAAATTGTAGATTCACACTAAAGGCATCAAAACTATAAATTAACACATGTGAAATTATAAACATAACAAAAGGGGTGAAACAACTGAAAATATGTCATATTCTAGGTTCTTCAGTAGCCACCTTTTGCTTTGATTACTGCTTTGCACACTGTAACAGAATGGCCCGTGACACCCAGAGACGTTGGAAGGATGAGAGATACTCTTGTGCCAGCAGCACCAAAAACTCTTGGGTCGAAATCCACCCTGTGCCCTTTTGGGTATAGGGTGGCTAATAGTGAATCATAATTCATATTACATGAGATGGGACATTAATAATACTTCATATTGCAGGACTGAGATATCACAAGGAGTCATGATGACATGACCAGGTCAGCCAGTGAGTCATACCTTTTGTATAATAGGCTATTGAAATATCCTAAGGTGTTGGCTATTCAATGTAAAGACACCCACTCTCACTGCCATTGTGTGACAAAGCTGTATAGATAACTTATTCAAGTAGATGTCTGTGTTACTATTCAAGGTTAATTGAACCCTATTGATAATACGGTGCCGTCATGTCTAGCTACCAATTAAAGAATTATCCTCAGTGAGTGAATAGGGGGGGTGGAGATTACATTGTCCTGTGATTAACTGCATTATGTTGTACTGGATATAAGCAAGCTAAGAACCAATAAAGTTATTCATACATTTTGGAAACTAGAGAACGGAGCGCAGTCTCGTTTATTCTGGGAAATGGAATGGATCATGTCTGCCTGGTTGTTGGTGTGTCGGATAAGCTTGTCGTGGATGGATGGAAGGTTGTAAGCGGTGGTAACCGTTACACGCACTCTTGGCATTCTCTTGATGAGGTTCAAGAGGTAGTCGCCTGAAATGGTCATCCAACAGTCTTGAAGGAGTTCCCAGAGATGCTTAGCACTTGTTGGCCCTTTTGCCTTCACTCTGCGGTCCAGCTCACCCCAAACCATCTCGAGTGGGTTCGGGTCCGGTGTCTGTGGAGGTCAGGTCATCTGGCGCAGCACCCCATCACTCTCCTTCTTGGTCAAATAGCCCTTACACAGCTGGAGGTGTGTTTGGTGTCATTGTCCTGTTGAAAAATAAATGATGGTCCAACTAAACGCAAACCGGGTGGAATAGCATGCTGCTGCAAGTTGCTGTGGTAGCCATGCTGGTTCAGTATGCCTTCAATTTTGTCACCAGCAAAGCACCCCCACACCATCACTTCTCCTCCTCCATGCTTCACGGTGGGAGCCAGGCATGTAAAGTCCATCTGTTCACCTTTTTTGCGTCGCACAAAGACACGGTGGTTGGAACCAAAGATCTCAAGTTTGGACTCATCAGACCAAAGCACAGATTTCCACTGGTCTAATGTCCATTCCTTGTGTTTTTTTAGCCCAAACAAGTCTCTTCTGCTTGTTGCCTTTCTTTAGCAGTGGTTTCCTAGCAGATATTCTACCATGAAGGCCTGATTCATACGTTCTCCTCTTAACAGTTGTTCTAGAGATGTGTCTGCTGCAAAATGTGATTACTTTGAAGAACCTAGTATATCACATATTTTCAGTTGTTTCACCCCTTTTGTTATGTATATAATTCCACATGTGTTAATTAATAGTTTTGATGCCTTCAGTGTGACTCTACAATTTTCAGTCATGAAAATAAAGTAAACTCTTTGAATGAGAAGGTGTGTCCAAACTTTTGGTCTGTACTATATATATATATATATATATATATATATATATATATATATACACAGGGCTCAAAATTTCAAGCTGTGAGCTACTAGCCAGGCCTCAAGAGTTACTCGCCACCAGTTGCCCCACCTAATTCATACACTGCCCTGCACCTAATTGCACCCATAAACACGCCCTCGTAGATTATCTCATGGAATGACAATGTTAAATGTTTTATGCAGAATCAAGTTACACAATTAAATATTACCAACAATAACTTTAACAAAATGGGACAGGGCACTGGGGGCAGACCAGAGAGACAGGGCACTGGGGGCAGACCAGAGAGACAGGGCACCAGAACTGGGTCTCTTCCCCATTCTCTTGCTGTCTCCTCTGCAACTTGCATCCATCCTCTCTCTCTCTCTCTCTATCTCTCTCTCTCACCTTTCCTCTTTGGCCGCCAATCTCATCGGGACTCTAAGTGTAGGCACAGATTGGAGGGAGATTGGTCATGCAGCCCTGTCATCACTCGCCCCCAGCTTAAATCCACTCGCCAAATGCTAGTAGGCGAGTGGAAATTTTGAGGGCTGTGTGTATATATATATATATATATATATACTGTATATATATACTGTATGTGTATATATATATATATATATATATATATATATATATATATATATATATATATATATATATATAAATCACACATATATATATACACATATGTATGTATATTTAGGTAGGCGAGTGGAAATTTTGAGGGCTATATATATATATATATATATGTATATATATATATATATATATATATATATATATATATATATATACTGTATATACTGTATATATATATATACTGTGTATATATATATATATATATACTGTATGTGTATATATATATATATATATATAAAATCACACATATATATACACATATGTATGTATATTTAGGTAGGCGAGTGGAAATTTTGAGGGCTGTATATATATATATATATATATATATATATACTGTATGTGTGTGTGTATATATATATATATATATATATATATAAAATCACATATATATACACATATGTATGTATATTTAAGACCCCCCTTAAAATAAATAAAGGGGGGGGGGGCAAATTGAACAAACCATATTATCTATCTGAAATAAAACTATTTAAATCAAATTCTACATTTAATCCTTCCGGTTTCATAACTTCAAAAGGGTTCTCGCTGGCTTAAATGACAAATATAACCCCCCTCCAATGCTTGTTCACCCTTTCAATCCCCAAAACCTCAAACCACTAGGGTCCCTGTCATGACCGTTTCTAAAATGTCTATGAGATCTCAATACCTCTTTCACATCACCTGGCCACAAGTTGTGGATTGTCCACTGGCCATGTCACCTGCCACAAGTTGTGGATTGTCCACTTGCCATGTCACCTGGCCAAGTCACCTGCCACAAGTTGTGGATTGTTCACTGGCCCCGTCACCTGCCACAAGTTGTGGAATGTACACTTGCCATGTCGCATGGCCACGTCACCTGCCACAAGTTGTGGATTGTCCACTGGCCACAGCACCTGGCCATGTCGCCTGCCACAGGTTGTGGATTGTCCGCTTGCCACGTCACCTGGCCGCGTCACCTGGCCACAAGTTGTGGATTGTCCACTGGCCATGCCACCTGGCCACTTTACCTGCCACAAGTTGTGTATTGTCCACTGGCCACATCACCTGGCCACAAGTAGTGGATTGTCCACTGGCCACAAGTTGTGGATTGTCCACTGGCCATGTCACCTGCCACAAGTTGTGGATTGTCCTTTTGCCACATCACCTGGCCATGTCACCTGCCACAAGTTGTGGATTGTCCACTGGCCACGTCACCTGGCAACATCACCTGCCATGTCACCTGGCCACATCACCAGGCCACAAGTTGTGGATTGTCCACTGGCCACGTCACCTGTCCACGTCGCCAGCCACAAGTTGTGGATTGTCCACCTGGCCATGTCACCTGACCACGTCACCTGTTCACATCACCTGGCATGTTACCTGCCACAAGTTGTGGAGTGTCCACTTGCCTTGTCACCTGGACATGTCACCTGCCACGTCACCTGGCCACATCACCTGCCACAATTTGTGGATTGTCCACTTGCCACATCGCCTGGCCACATCACCTGCCACAAGTTGTGTATTGTCCACTGGCCATGTCACCTGACCACAAGTTGTGGAATGTCCACTTGCCACGTCACCTGGTCACATCACCTGCCACAAGTTTTGAATTATCCACTAGCCACGTCACCTGGCCACGTCACCTGCCACAAGTTGTGAATTGTCCACTTGCCACCTCACCTGGCCACCACATCCTTGTGTCCTCTGCCGTCGCATTCTAAGGAGGTTGCTTTGCATTCTTTGGATGTGGTCCAGGCTCTGCGGGTGTACCTGACTGCTATGGCTCAGTTTCGGAGGTTGGACTCACTCTTTGTGTTGGTGTCTGGTCCGAAGAAGGGCCTGGCTGTCTCGTCGGCCACCATTTCTCGGTGGATTAGACAGATCGTAATACAGGCTTATGCCTTGCAAGGGCGGGTGCCTCCCTTTCCTGTGACAAGAAAATTGGACCAGGGCATTTGGTGCCTCCTGGGCTTTGTGACATCAATCATGCGTTTCCCAGGTGTGTAAGGTGGCGACCTGGTCTTCCGTTCACACTTTCACAAAGTTTTACAAGGTTGATGTGAGTGCATCTGCAGATGCTTTTTTCGACTGCAAGGTTTTGCAGGCAGCTGTTTAAAGGGGTAGTTCCCCCAAAAACCTTTTTTTTAACATTTATTCAGGCTCGTTATGTCAAGGGGAATCAAGTTTTTTTTTTTTAGAAATGAAGCCGTACTTACCGTTTTACAGATGCATCGTCTCCGACGCTTCCGGGTATGGGCTCCGACTATAGGCGTGCCTATTTGATTGACAGGCTTCCGAGGTCGCATACATCGCGTCACGATTTTCCGAAAGTAGCCGAACGACGGTGCGCAGGCGCAGTATAGAGCCGCACCGTCGCTCGGCTTCTTTCGGCTACTCGTGACGCGATGTATGCGACCGTCGGAAGCCTGTCAATCAAATAGGCACGCCCAGACCAGACGATCATACCCGGAAGCGACGGAGACGATGCATCTGTAAAAAGGTAAGTATTGCTTTGTTTCTAATAAAAAACCACCCGATTCCCCTTGACATAACGAGCCTCAATCAATGGTAAAAAAAGGTTTTTGGGGGAATTACCCCTTTAAGGTTGCAGCTCTGGTTGTTATGGGTGGAGTTGTTTGTTTGCTGTTCCCACCCCTTGTTTTTTTTTTACACTGCTTGGGGACGTCCCTAAGGTCAAGATTTAAAATGCTGTGTCCACTGCTGATGCAGCTGGAGTCTCCGTGAAAGCTGCAGCTAGGTCTTCTGCTCTCATTGATTCAGCCAGATGGGCTATTTGGTTTAAATCTTGGGAGGGTGACCTTGCCTCCAAAAACAAACTATACGGAATTCCCTTTGAAGGCAAGCTCTGAGAAGAGTAAATGGTTCCCTTTTTCTCAAAAGAATAAGCCACAGAATAAGAAGTTTTTTTTTGCGGGTTTCCAGACCAAGGTTAATTTATAAAACCGGGTAACGGGCAAAAAAAAGTGGTCTTTTAACAAAGATAAGCAAAAAATGGGGACTCTCTTTGCTCCTTCAGCCCCTTCCAGGGATCCCCAGTGATGCCACAATAGGGGTAGGGGGAAGGTTGTCCCATTTTGTCAAAGAATGGGCAGAGATTTCTGACAATTCCTTTAGGCGCCTTTCGCAGGGGGTATTGCAGCGTATTGCGCAGGGGGTGTTGCAGCGTATTGCGCAGGGGGTGTTGCAGCGTATTGCGCAGGGGGTGTTGCAGCGTATTGCGCAGGGGGTGTTGCAGCGTATTGCGCAGGGGATATTGAAAGGGATGGCTGAGCAGGGATGGCTGGATTTGTGACTGAAATAGTCGCATATTCAGCCACAGTGCTGCTGACACCTGCTCTCTCCTCTCACACTGTACCGATTGGTACAGAGAGAGGAGGGAGGAACCAGCGTCATCAAACGATCATGTGGTAAACTGCCGCTAATAGGGGCAATTTAATGCGATCCGTCATGCAGTCACGGACACTCCCGTTTGCGCGATTCTGGGAGGACGTCCATAGATGTCCTCCCAGAGTTAACGAACCGCCTTGTAGCCGTAATTCGGCTATGAGGCGGTGATTAAGTGGTTAATAACCTAAAAAAAAAAAAAGGTAATTTTGCTGTCATTGCAGTTTTTTATATTTTTTTGGTCAATTTGTTGGGCAGATTACAAGACACAAATTGCCGTAAAAACGCATTAGATACTTTTCTGCAGCTTCTCCATTGAAGTATATTGAACCAAAAAATCAAAATGGCACAGTTGTGCGTTAAAAAAAAAGTCCTTGCCCTTTCCAAATAGGCAGCAGCTGAAAAAAATCATGGATGTGTCCCATAGGAAACCATGTAAGTGAACTGTAGTGTGTTTCTGCAAAAAGCACCAAAAAACACAGAGGTGTGAGCCAGGCCTGAGATGTTGAGTAACATAATGGGGTTAAAAAAACTAAAATTAGTACAAAAAGAGCACATAATCGCTACTGTAAGGGGTTAATTTTTTTTACTTGTAGGACAGTGAAAGTAATATTTACAGTAGTGGTTTGCTCTTTTTGTACTATAAAGGGCCAATTTTAGTTTTTTTTTTAACCCCATTATGTTACTTGCCGATTAATTGATTATGAAAATGGTAATCGATTAATTTCATAATAGATTAGTTGACCATTAATCGATTAGTTGTTTCGACCCTACTTTTTTCTATTAAGAGATGTTTACAGTGTAAAAAAGTGTAAGTTAAATAATAAAAAATAAATAAAAAATATTAACGTGTCCCGTCTTGCTGAGCTCGTGTGCAGAAGCGAACGCATACGTGAGTAGCGCCCGCATATGAAAACCACACATCTGAGGTATCGCCGCGAAGATCAATACTTTTAGCACTAGCCCTCCTCTGTAACTCAAAACGTGCACATTTTTAAGGGTAAAAGTTTGTTGCCATTCCAAGAGTGGGCGCCATTTTGAAGTGTACTAAAGACGAGAGCAATCCGCGCTTGAACCCCCTAAAATATTTTTTGGAAAAATTGAGTATATAAAAGTGAATTAAATATGAAAGTGCTGCACCTCAATACAAAGAAGCCCAATATGGGGCTCCAAACAACATATATAAACAAAGGAAAAAGGTGCGCAACAATGTCAATTTTGAAGTGTGACATGTTCCGTATTTACTCATCTTTCACAATCTAAAAAAAAATTGGGCTAACTTTACTGTTGTCTTATTTTTTTTTAATTTCAAAAAAGTGTATTTTTTCCAAAAAAAGTGCGCTTGTAAGATTTCCGGGCAAATACGGTGTGACAAAGTATTGCAAGGACCGTTCTCTTATTCTCTAGAGTGTTAGAACCCCCAAACATCATATATTGTTTTTTTTTTTTCTTAGTAATTTTCTAGCAAAAAAAAATGTTTTGAACGACAAATCTTAGAGGCTCAGTCCTTAAGTGGTTAAGCTACAAAACGCTCAGGTGTGAATGGGGCCTTAGAGTTAGGGCCCTTTCACACAAGTGGACGAACGGTCTGCTTTTCATAAGTCTGTTTACGGACTCGTAATGGGATTGCGGACGTTAGCGGATGAGCATCCGCTAATGTCCGTAATCATCCGCCTCCGTCAAGATCCGTTTTTTCGGACGGAAGAAAATACTATTTTTCTATTGGCTCTGAATCTCTAACTGGCCGTGTTTTTATGGCCTGCAATCCGCCAGGCCACTGGGGGGCACACGAGCGCCGGCGGCGCGCGTGTGCCCGCCGCATCGCTGACATGCCGATGCGCGTGCCTGCCGGCCGCGATGTCCGCCAGGCACTCGGGATCGGCGGCTGCAGGGACAAAACGTGGATCTCTGTGTGTAAACACAGAGATCCACGTCCTGTCAGGGGAGAGAGAGGAGACCGATCTGTGTCCCTTGTACATAGGGACACCGCATCGGTCACCTCCCCCAGTCATCCCCCCTCCCCCCACAGTTAGAACACAATTTAGGGTACACATTAACCCCTTCCTCACCCCCCTAGTGTTAACCCCTTCAATGCCAGTCACATTTATACAGTAATTAGTGCATATTTATAGCACTGATCGCTGTATAAATGTGAATGGCGCCAAAGATGTGTCAAAAGTGTCCGATGTCTCCGCCATAATGTCGCAGTCACGAAAAAAATGCTGATCACCGCCATTAGTAGTAAAAAAAAAAAAATTATAAAAAATTATAATAATTCTGTCCCCTATTTTGTAAGCACAATAACTTTTGCGCAAACCAGAGGCTTATTGCGATTTTTTTTTTTTTTCAAAAATATGTAGAAGAATACGTATCGCCTAAAAATTGGGCTATTTATTACAGCAATAAGTAAAAAAAATTGTCGCTCTATTTTTGTTTATAGCGCAAAAAATAAAAACCGCAGAGGCGATCAAATACCACCAAAAGAAAGATCTATTTGTGGAGGAAAAAAGACGCCAATTTTGTTTGGGAGCCACGTCGCACGACCGCGCAATTGTTAGTTAAAGTGATGCAGTGCCACAAGCTGAAATTTCACCTGGTTTGGAAGGGGTATATGTGCCCAGTAAGGAAGTGGTTAAATATAAATATTTATTAACTAAAAATACAGTGCACATTAATATCAGGTATATTTTGTGATAATACAAATAAATGGATATACTTTTTACATATCAAAGGATAATGGTGATAAAGATAATATTCACATTTCTCGTATTCAGGCTCTTATAACAAAATACCACATTTCAACACTGAATGATAACTGGGTACATTTTAGACTTGGTAATAGGGGTGCAACGGATCAAAAAACTCACGGATCGGATCGATCCTCGGATCAGGAGTCAGGGATCGGATCAGCAAAAAAAAAAAAAAAACCCAAGACAAACATACGTTTTGTCTTTTTGTTTATGTCATTAGTAATAATAGGCTAGCCAGTAGTTTAACATTGCCCCCACGTGACATTAGTAATAGCCAGTGGTTTAACATTGCCCCCAGATGACATTAGTAATAGCCAGTAGTATAACATTGCCCCCACGTGACATTAGTAATAGCCAGTGGTTTAACATTGCCCCCAGATGACATTAGTAATAGCCAGTAGTATAACATTGCCCCCACATGACATTAGTAATAGCCAGTAGTTTAACATTGCCCCCACATATTGGTAATAATAGCCAGTAGTTTTAGCATTGCCCAACATGATTCAACTCACTTTACTTGTTGCAGTCTTGCAGAAGCATTGAGAATACATCAGTGCACGCTCTGGTAGGAATAGATCCACGAGTAGTGATGACGTCATCGCGCACCGTCGCCGGGTGTACCAAGATGGCCGACCGCTCCGGAGCTAGACCAAAGCCGCGGCCTTTCCAAAGGCGGCGGCGGTGCGTTCCACGGATCGCAATCTGTGCGGATCCAAACAGGTCGACGCGTTCGGATCGGACACTATCCGTTGCACCCCTACTTGGTAACTTTAATAAATAGCTCTTTGTGGTTTCACCTTGTGTAAACAATTGTTTACCTTAACACTATGATTCTTTCTCAAAACAAACAGATCTTCTAACTTAAAGCGGAGGTTCACCCAAATAACATCTATATAAGACCAAATTCTTTATACTTCTAACATGTACAGTAGGGACTTTTTTTTTTTTTTTTTTTTTTTTAGGCTGTACATACCTTATCACTATTTTTAATCCGGCTTCCGGGTACTCACTCCTGTGGGAGTAGGCGTTTCTATCCTGAGCCGCAATGTAATCTGGGAGTTCGCCCAGATGAGTGATATCCTTCAGAAAAAGTTCCCCCCAGGGGATAAGGCCCCGCCCCCCGTATTGCATAGGCGCGTCAGCTCTATACGGCGCCTGCGCAGTCAGCTCTACACGCCTCCTAGTCGGTGCGCAGGCACAGTGTAGAGCTAACTCGCTGCTCTACAGGAACTCTACTAGTACAGGAACCTTTTTTCAAGTCGGAGCGACTGCAGTAGTGTACATTAAGACGGCTCCATTCATATACATTCATTTCTTCATGCAGCGCAACTAGGGGCGACCTGGGACGACCTGAAGTCTGATCCCAGGTCGCTCCTGTGTGAACCGGCTCTTATGGTCTGGGAAGTTTCTAGAAAAACATTTTTTTTTCTTTTTTTTCACAAATATAAAATATTCCATGGACTTGACATGCCTCTCAGCAAATAGCTTGGGGCGTCTACTTTCCAAATTGGGGTAATGTTTGAACTGTTCTGGCATTTTAAGCACACTTTTTGTTTATATGAAAACACAAATTAATTTTTGCAAGAAAATGACTTTGAACCCCCCAAACATTATATATTTTTTTAAAGCAAAGGACATACAGATTAAAATGGTGGATGTTGCATTTTTTTTTTTTTACTTTTTATTTTAATGCACTAAAACGCACTATATTGCCCAAATGTTTTATGAAATAAAAAAGATGATCTTAGGCCGAGTACATGGATACCAAACACGACGTGCTTTAAAATTGCGCACAAACGTGCAGTGGCGACAAACGACATACATTTTTAAAAGTCTTTACAGGTTACCACTTTAGATTTACAGAGGAGGTTTACTGCTAAAATTAATGCCCTTGATCTGTCCTTCATGGTGATACCTCACCTTGCATGCATTGTGTAATTGCTGTTTACATATGACACCAGACCGACGCTTGCATTAGCCGTTGCGCGAGAGCAGGGGGGTGTTTTTTTTATTTATTTATTTTTATGATTTATTTTGCTTTTTTATTTAATGTTCCTTTCATTTTTATTCTTTTTTATATAATTTTTATCGTTGTCTCAGGGAATGTAAATAACCCCTATGAAAGCAATAGGTATTGACAAGTACTTTAAAAAAAAATAAAAAAAAATTGGGGTCTATTAGACCCTAGATTTCTCCTCCTTATGCAGATTGTCGAAGCATGGGGGCATGCTGCCTCCATGCTTCGGCATATATACTCTTTTTATTTTTATTTTTTTAACTGGTGGTGAAATCACCTCCTACAGCACTGGAGTTGAGGCTTTATGTATATGTGGAGCAAACGCTGTTGCTGTCAAGATAAATGCGCGCTGCAGCTGAATGGCATACCTGAAAACAAAAAGATGATTAACAATAAAACACAGTAAAAGTATAAAAAAATTACATGCAAACATGATAAAACACAATAACAATACAGCATTGCAGAATAGAATACAGTAAAAAAGAGCAGAATAATAGAGCGAGAATGGAGAGAGAGAACCTTAAAACGACAACTTTTTTTATTTTATTTTTATTTTTTTGTGTTTTATTTTATTTGTATTTTTTTAGGGCTGTTGCTGATTAAAATTTTTGTGTTCGATTAATCTTTTTTTTTTTAACGAATAATTGACTAATTTAGATTAATTAAAGCACATACTGATACAACTACTTTTAGCTGATCTCCTTGCATTGCAACTCCATACTGCAAGAATATACACATCTGCCCCCATGCTGTAATATACACATCTGCCCCCATGCTGTAATATACACATCTGCCTCCCATACTGCAAGAATATACACATCTGCCCCCATGTGTACATTACAGTATGGGGGCAGATGTGTATGTTACAGCATGGGGGAAGATGTGTATATTACAACATCTGCTCCATGCTTTAACCACTTGCTTACTGGGCACATACACCCCCCTCCTGCCCAGGTGAAATTTCAGCTTCCGGCACTGCGTCGCTTTAAATGACAATTGCGCGGTCGTGCGACGTGGCTCCCAAACAAAATTGACATCCTTTTTTCCCCACAAGTAGAGCTTTCTTTTGGTGGTATTTGATCGCCTGTGCGTTTTTATTTTTTGCGCTATAAACAAAAAAGTGCGTAAATTTTGAAGAAAAATACAATATTTTTTACTTGTTGCTATAATAAATATCCAAATTTAAAAAAACTCACTTTTTTCCTCAGTTTAGGGTGATACGTATTCTTCTACATATTGTTGGTAATAAAAAAAAAAAAAATCGCAATAAGCGACTGGTTTGCGCAAAAGTTATAGCGCTTACAAAATAGGGGAGAAAATTATTATTTTTTATTATTTTTTTTTTTACTAGAAATGGCGGCGATCTGCGATTTTTTTTTTTTTTTAATTGGTATTGCGATGTTATGGCGGACACATCGGACACTTTTGACACATTTTTGGCGCCATTCACATTTATACTGCGATCAGTGCTATAAATATGCACTAATTGCTATATAAATGTGACTGGCATTGAAGGGGTTAACACTAGGGGGTGAGGAAGGGGTTAAATGTGTATTCTAGGTGTGTTCTAACTGTGGGGGGAGGGGGGGTGACTGGGGGGGTGACCGATCTGTGTCCCTATGTACAAGAGACACAGATCGGTCTCCTCCTCTCCAGAGACAGGACGCTGTCTCTGTGTAAAAACGGCAATGAGAGATGATCTATGAGATCATCTCTCATTCGCCCACCGATTGCATCGCAAACGGCCACTCTGACTGGCCGTTCGCCGCGATCTGTGATTGGCCGTGTCCAAGGGACACGGACAACACAGGGCTTCCTCGCAGCGCACTCTACAGCGCGCGCTGGGAACGCCCAAAGGGGCGGCCGTCAAAAGACGGCATGTTGGATATTCAGACCCGCGCTGTTGCCGTCATTTGACGATAGCGCGGGTCTCAAGTGGTTAATATACACATCTGTCCCCATACTGCAAGAATATACACATACACCGGCTCATATGTATAAATGAAACATCTGCCCCCATACTCCAGGAATATATACATCCGCCCCCATAATGTTACTGTAACCACACACGGGATGGTTGTCCTCTCTTACCTGACTATACATCAGGCAGGCAGACCCGTCCGCAGAGTAGCTGATGGACATGTGCGCAAGGGAAGATGATACAAGCAGGCGGGCGGGTGATGATGACGTCTGCGCTCCCCTATTCGGCTGCCGCCGGGTGGACCAAGATGACCGCGGCTCCGGAGCTAGGCCGAAGCCGCGGCCTTTTCTATGAGCGAGACCGCGGAGCTCACTCCGCGGATCGCGATCAATCAAAATTATTTTAATCGATCAAAGAAATTAACGATTAATCGAGCAATTAATCGTTAATTTCCACAGCCCAATTTTTTTTACACTTTCCTTTGTGACTATTGGTGAACCGCAAGATCTGCTCATATCATGCCCTGGCCATGGAGGCATAAAACATGGGCAAACTGGGTCAATTATCAATTCAATGGCGGGCAAAAAGTGGTTAAAAAGTCTAATACAATTATATATAAAAATACAATTTTTTTTTTTAAACTGTTATTTTCGGCAAAGTGCATCCTGAATTTTTGGTTTCGGTACCAACATTTCCATTCGGTGCACTCCTAGTTGTGTTGGCCTTCAATTACCTGAAACATGAAAATGACACCCGGGATGTGATTGGATTCTGCTGACCTCTACTTTCATAACACTAGATTTTACATTGAACAAAATTCTAACATGGCTTGATTTAAAATGCAGAAACTGAACATCTAAATTTATTCCCCCCCCCCTTTCACAGATTGATGTAGGAATGCAAGAATCCTTGAACTCCAAAGTCCAGCTGCTTGGTTGGTTGATCTCCTTTGCAGATGTGACACACATAATATTCAGGAATTTCCGGTTAACTGCACTTGGTGAACATTTTCATTTACAAATAATTTTTCAACTCTGTGGAAAAAAGTACCATGTACGGTGCCTGCGGCAGTCGGAATCGTTCCAGGAGCGTCTCGTGATGAGGGTGAGGCCACCGATTCATGGCCACCCCCTCATGATCGCTCCTGACGAATGGTATGCTTCCTGTGAAAGTGTAAACACAGGCAGAGGAAGTGATGTCACTCTCCTCCATGTCTGTCTTTTCCAGCGCAGAGGAGAAGACATTTCACAGTGAGTCGCATCAACAGTACACTGACACCAGTACACGTAGGCACACTTTTCACCCCCCAAATCACCCCATACACCTCCAGTCACAGTGTCACCGTTTGCAGTGTTACATTTTTTCTTTCGATTTCCCTTCTAAATGTTTTTCTTTTCTTAGTTTTCTTTGTCTGAATCTCTCACTTCATGTTCCTCCTCAGTAAGCTGTTCTGGCTGATTAACCCCCCAGCCAGAACATGGGGGCAAGCTTACTGAGGAGAAACAGGAAGTGAGAAATTCAGACAAAGAAAAAAAAACATTTAGAAGGGAAATCGAAGGAAAAGGTAAGTGAACCAACAATGCACTAGCTTGACCACCTTACAACCGCTGAACGGCAAAATATGTCCTCGACTTTGTGCACTGATATCTGAATAATGCCTGCAGCTACAGGCATCATTCAGATATTACCGTCTTCAGCCGGTGATTCTGTGCACAATAAGAATGAGCAAAGCGGCAGTTCCGTCGCTTGATCGTTCTCATAGGCAGCGGAAGGGGTCGTCGTCCCCCTCTCGCCACCATCCGGTACTTCTCCGGGCTCTCCTGTGCCATCGGGGGCTCGGAGAGCGAATCGGCCGGTGCTGGCTGGGGAATCATAGAGATGACTGGTGACCAGATGGTCACCAGTCATATCTATGACCGTCAGAGGCCCGGGCGTGATGTTATGACGTCACGCCCGATACCCGGAAGTAAACAAAGCCGCAATCGCGGCTGTCGGTGTGAGATCGGTGAATGTTTCTTCATCGATTTCATGCTTGTAAGCCTGGATGAGAGATGTGGGGTCTTATTGACCCCACATCTCTCCATAAAAGGACCTGTCACACTGATTCCTATTACAAGGGATGTTTACATTCCTTGTAATAGGAATAAAAGTGATAAAAAATAAAATAAAAAAGTGTAAAAAAAATAAAAATTAAGTAAAATAATAAAAAACATTTTTAATACGCCCCATATCCCCGGTAGCTCGCGCGCAGAAGCGAGCACACGTGCAAGTCCTGCCCACATATGTAAACGCCGTTAAAATCCCACATGTGAGGTATCGTTGTGTGCGTTAGAGCGTGTGGAACAATTCTAGCACTAGACCTCCTCTGTAACTGAAAATAGTAACCTGTAAAAAAAATGAAAGTGTCGCCTATGGAGATTTTAAAGTACCGAAGTTTGGCGCCATTCCATGAGTGTGCGCAATTTTAAAGCGTGACATGTTGTGTATCTATTTACTCTGCGTAACATCATCTTTCACATTGTATAAAAAAATTGGGCTAACTTTACTGTTTTGCTATTTTTTGAAAAATTATTGCGCAAATACCGTGCGAGAAAAAAAGTTGCAATGACCGCCATTTTATTCCCTAGGATGTCTGCTAAAAAAATATATAATGTTTAGGGGTTCTGATTAATTTTATAGCAACATTTTTTAGATTTTTACATAAAGGAGAGAAGTGCCAAAATAGGCCCGGTTGTCAAGTGGTTAAAGGATCCTATTTAGAAAATAAAAAACGAACCTTTACAACCCCTTTTAAGGTGGTCGTAAACCCACTTTGGGAAAAAAAAATAATACCTGCAAGACCTTTAGAGTGAGAACAATAATTCTAGCCCTAGACCTCCTGTGTATTTGTAACAGGCGGTGCAAGTGCAACCTGTAGAATTTTTTTTAAATGTCGCATATGGAGATTTTTAAAGGTAAAAGTTTGTCGCCATTCCAAAAACGGGCGCAACTTTGAAGCGTGACATGTTTGATATCAATTTACTCTGCATAATATAATCTTTCACAATATAAAACAAAAATTGGGCTAACTTTACTGTTGTCTTATGTTTTTAAATTACATTTTTTCCCCAAAAATGCGCTTGTAAGACCGCTGCGCAAACACGGTGTGACAAAAGTTAGTGCAACGAGTGTCATTTTTCTCTCTAGGAATAAATAGGCCCGGTCTTAAAGTGGTTATTTAATATCATAATTAAAATTTATATGAATTTATTGTTGGCCATTATTGGCACTTTTAGTGCAAGAAAATGCAGTCTGCAGTCTCTAACCATCTCTTGTATCATGTCTGTAATCTCTTATTTAAAAACACTACCAATTGTATTGGCAAGATTTCCATTTGGTGCACCTCTAGCAGACATGATACGGGAGATGGTCAGAGACTGCAGACATGATACAAGAGATCAATACAGCGTTGCCTGTGCCAGTCAGATGCAGTGTCCCAGTACCTGAATCAGAGTGGGTGATTTCCGTGTGTCACAGAGCTGGATTTGAATTTCCTGGCCGCTGTTACAATGTCCTGCCTCCTGTGATACCATCATACTGATTTAATTGTCCTGCCATTGGATCAGTGTTCCGTCTATCACAGGAGGTGGGACATTGTTACTGCTGCTGGCCGGACCATTTAGAGATCGCCGCTCTGCGCAAAGAGAGAGGAGGACGACTTGGGCTCGATAACACCCCTACAATGGGCGGCACCTGGAGCGGACCCCCCCCCTTTCGGCGCTCCACTATCTGCCTTTTTTTCTGTTCGGCCGGTGCCAAAAACATAATTTTTGACAGCCGAAATTTCGGTGCACCACTAAACACAACCCATGTATCCTGACGGTAGCATTCTATAGCCAGGGCTCAAAATTTCAAGTCCTGAGCTACTAGCCAGGCTTTAAGAGTTACTCGCCACCAGTTGCCCCACCTAATTTATACACTGCCCTGCGCCTAATTGCACCTGTAAACACGCCCTCGTAGATTATCTCATGTTAAATGTTTTATGCAGAATCAAGTTACAAAATTAAATATTACCAACAACAACTTTAACAAATTGGGACAGGGCACTGGGGGCAGACCAGAGGGACAGGGCACTGGGGGCAGACCAGAGGGACAGGGCACTAGAACTGGATCTCTTCCCCATTCTCTTGCTGTCTCCTCTGCAACTCCCATTCGTCCTCTCTTTCTCTCCTATTCATCTCATCATCAGGAGCCTCTGTGTGCGGCTCCACGCTTGCATGTCCCCACTTCCCCCTTTTATTCAGGCTGGCAGTGAGGAGAGGAGCTGCAGCACAGCGGGAGGGAGTACAATCCAGCGCTGAGATCCACACAACTGCACAGCCATTGATACCATAGCACAGCACACACTGACACAGCATACATTGAGACCAGTCTGTTTACAGTGCTCAGGCTGAACTGTTGGACACTTACATAGAGCACAAGGAGAAGAAAACTGCACAAACTGGAAGGCTGCCACTCTCATGTCAGGGCAACTTTCAGTGAGCGCTGCACCGGAGTGGTAATTTTCGCAATCCTCCATCGTACTCATTACTTTCTGCTCTCCAGCTACATTGGTCGGGGGGAGGGGGGCAGGCTCAGAAAGGTCATACTGTTAGGTCCCAAGGCTTAATGAGAATTGTAATAAGAGCACCTGTGTACTGCTCTGCCTGTGCGCGGCTCACCAGACTACTTTTCCCGAGCATGCACCTTTCTTCTTCGGCCGCCAATCTCATCGAGACTCTTAAGTGTAGGCACAGATTGGAGGGAGATTGGTCATGCAGCCCTGTCATCACTCGCCCCCAGCTTTAATCCACTTGCCAAATGCTAGTAGGCGAGTGGAAATTTTAAAGGGCTGCTATAGCTATACATAAATTTCCCATTTAGTGAACATGGTGGAAAGCTGCTCACTTTAGGGTCATCAGACGAGACAAGGGCACCGTTTGTGCATGTAGAAAAAAGGTCAAACCTCTGCATATTGAAAAAGGGTTCTTGGAACAGTAGATGGTTTTAAAGGGGTTGTAAAGTCAGAAGTTTTTTTTATCTTAATGCATTCTATGCATTAATATAAAAAGCCTTCTGTGTGCAGTAGCTCCTTTTTGGCCCTCCTAATACTTACCTGAGCTCTGTCCAGCAATGTCCAAAATGTCTCAGCCGTCCGCAGTTTCATGTCTGAATGGACACATGGAGCTGTAACTCGGCTCAGGTGCCCCCATAGCAAGCTGCTTGCTTTGGGGGCACTCAACAAGGGAGGGGCCAGGAGCACAGAGGAGCACCCAAGAAGAGGAGGATCTGGGCTGCACTTTGCAAATCCACTACACAGAGCAGGTAAACAGATGAACATAATATAACTGGGTACTAACATTTAAATGTATAGTTGATCCCGAAAAAATATATATATTTTTTAATTGGGTATATGGTATTGTAAGTTTTTTTTTTTTATGGTTGAACTAGTCATAGTCATAGTTCGTCAGGTTGAAAAAATGACACAATTCCATCAAGTTCAACCATAAGAAATAAAATAATATATCATACAATCACATATACCCAATTCTATACCCACAGTTGATCCAGAGGAAGGCAAAAAAAACCAGCAAAGCATGATCCATTTTCTACAGCAGGGGAAAAAAATTCCTTCCTGATCCCCCATGAAGCAATCTGATATTCCCCCGGATCAACTTTACCTATAAATGTTAGTACCCAGTTATATTATGTACATTTAGGAAAGTATCCAGGCCTTTCTTAAAGCACTTTACTGATCTGGCCAGAACCACCTCTGCATGGAGTCTATTCCACATTTTCACAGCTCTTACTGTGAAGAAACCTTTTCGTATTTGGAGGTGAAATCTCTTTCCTCCAGACATAAAGGGTGCCCCCTTGCCCTCAGTGTTGACTGTAAAGTGAATAACTAGGGTTGCCCCGATACCACTTTTTTGACACCGAGTACCGTTATTTTTTTTTTTAAGTACTCGCCGATTACCGATACCTGTGACCTAGGAAGAGTAGGTAAAGGGGTGGTTTGGGGGAGTTGGATAAGGCTGGGATGAAGATGTGCTGACTGGGAGACTGTAGCAGGGCAGACTGGGAGACTGTAGCAGGGCAGACTGGGAGACTGTAGCAGGGCAGACTGGGAGACTGTAGCAGGGCAGACTGGGAGACTGGTAACTGAGAGAAAAAAAAAAAGGAGGGCTGATAAAGTGGGGAGGGGAGTCACAATCCTGGCTACTGTTCTCTATTCAAATAAAACAAAACAAAATGTATGGCTGCTACTTAAATAAACATGATTGAACACATTCAGCTGGTGCAAACACCCAGTGTATGTTTCCCACCAAAAATAAGTATAAAATATATGTGCTGCGCTGCTATTAAATTCTAATTATATAGTTTTAAATAAGAAAACAAAAATGAGTGGCAAAGAAAATTGAATTGCAATGCCTAAATATATCTTGGCGTGTTAATAATCTAAAAATTGGCATATTATATATATTGTAATGGGTTAGCTCGGTAGCGGGTGTGTGACCCCCTGGGTGGGTTCACTACACACTATACAAAGAGGCAGCCGAGGACGGTTGAAAACAAAGAGTATGGTTTATTCTTCCATATTGCTGGAAACAAGTGCAAGCATCCAAACAGCATAAAAAAAACATAAAATAAACCCTGGCCACTTGGGGCGTCTACCTTCACAACACAGAAACCTATCTATGGAGTCTGGCACAGCCTACTGCTGGGCAGACACTGCTGGTCATACAGCAGAAAAACAATAGTCATTTTGATTTTTATCACACAGAAAAATCAACGCCACTTCACCTCTTCAGAAGTCTTTCTCAGCTCACTGCTCTCCTTAACTCAAAAAGCCTCAGGATGCAGCAATCCAATAGTCCAGGGGTCGACAATATCCGGACACCAGGTCGCAATTGCGACCAGAAATTGTGACCTGGCGCCCGCGGCGGCTGGTAATTGAGGCCGCGGCGTTGCAGCCTACAAGTCCGCAAAGCCGCGGCCTCAATTACCAGCCGCTGCGGGCCCGCCACGATTGAGCGGCGGGGGAGCAACGAAGGCACAGGATCCTGTGTCTCCGGGCTTCCCCGCCGCGCGATCGCCGTGGATCTGCGACAAACGGTAATTGAGGCCGCGGCTTTGCGGCCTTGTAAAGTCCCAAGCTCTTTCTTCCTTCTGTGAGCTGGCGCCATCTGGTGGTAGCCGTTTGGCATTACAAGTTAAACAGCAATTGTAATGTCATTTTTCACTATTTTCACTGCCATCTCCTTCCCTATAATTAGAACCCCCAAACATTATATATATTTCTTTATCGTACATCACGGGATACAGAGCGCATAGCCATTACACTTGGGTTATATGGGTACCTTCAGGTGATGGACACTGGTGTAATCAATTTCACAGGAAGTTTCCTCCCTATATAACCCCCTCCCACTGGGAGTGCTTCAGTTTTTTTGCCAGTGTCTTAGGTGTTGGTCACGTCTAGCTGTCCCTCGGAGGTCTCGGGACCCAGGATAGCTAGCCGGATCCGTCCGAAGTGCTTCAAAGCCAAAGTGTGGGCTCCAGTGCCTTAGTCTCTTCCAAGAACTAAACGCTACTGATGCCAGGATGCTATATAGGTCCAGGTGTGTGGGTTCCTTAGCACAGGACCCCGGTCCCTGAAGGTCCAAGACAATACCCACGGAGATGGGGGAAGATTGGGCCTCTTGCATTTTGCAATACCCTGCGGCGTGGAGCAGGTAAGAGGGAACCTGCGGGACTTGGTTCGACAGTAGGTATCCCCCTGGGGGTTCTGGGTCGGCTAATGGTATGCTTGTGCATCAGCCACTATCTCCACTATGTCTTTTGAGGCAGGATGGGATGTACTAATGTTTACCCAGATAACATGTAGGTATATGTATGCTTTTAAAGATATGTATTTGCTACTCCCCCCAGATCTGCCTGTTAGCATGATACTGCAGCCCCACGTGCTATAAGGAGGAAATGCTGGCAAAACTCCTGTTTCTTAGGAAGCCTATGGGGACAGCTTCCTCTATGTGTGCACTACAATAAGATTAGTGTCTTGCCTGGTGTCTGTTGGGTTGCTAGCGCTGGTCCAGGCTTCTCCTCTGCTTTCTGCTTCCTCCATGTTGGTTTCAGCGTGGGGGGGGGGGGGCGCGCCGCCTTTTACAGCGTCAGCGTGCGTGGGGGGGGCGGGCCAGCAGCGTCAGGTCTCAGTTAAAGCAGCAAAGCATTTCCTGGCTGGTCATTCCCTCCTGAAAGCAGAGGAGGCTGAGGACACAGAGCGCGCAGCTGAGCCATTTCTGGCTATACAGTGACACCCAGTGGGGGTTTGTGGATCTTCAGGTCTGGACTTAGCTCCATACTGACCAGAGAAAAAAAAAAAAAAGGGTTTTTTTCTTAAAGGGACTCAGCCTTAGATCTGGCAGTATCTGAGTCGGTGCAACCTTGGGCTCCAGCTAACGGGCATTGGTGTGGCAATACTCACAGGACTTCCTCGGTATTGCCGCCTTCTCGGGCGTATGAAAATTTGGAAAAATTTTAAACATAGCCTGTTCTTATTAATGGTTCACTTCTAGCTACAACAGTTGGGTGTTGGCTTTAGGGGTGTCTCAAGGTTGTGCAATGGCTCCCAAGGGATCAGGACCAGCTAAGGCTGCAAAAGGTACCAAAAAACTAAAGGGGTCTCCACCGGGGTCAGAGGATTTGGGCCAGGCTCTAGCGGTCCCACCCTCACCAGATAGACCACCGAACAGCATGTTGCAGGAGCCATTGAGGGTGCTAGGGGCAGAGGCGGCCCCCAATCAACCCATTCCCGTTTACGTTACGGAAGAAATGCTAGCGACCACCCTGGGTGGGCTAGAGGAAAGGTTAACTGCTTTAATTGCCCGCTCTTTGCCAGGTGGCAAGCGGGCTAGATCCCCGTCACCTAGATTGGTGTTTTCAGATGCAGAAGTCCTCTCTTCGGAGGAATTGGACCCACAGGGGGATCAAGCGGACCCGAGTCCCGACGGTTCAGACATTGAGGGTTCCACTGTAGATGAAATTTTTTCGGCTTCTCAAGCGGAGAGCCTGTGGATCCAGTCTCTGACAGATATGGTTCGCACTGCTTTTAAACTTCCAGTGTCAGAACAATTAGCCCCCGCGGTATCCTCTTTAGGTTCCTTGAAGGCACCGTTGAGTGGTGCGTCTTTTCCGGTTCACCCCCTTCTGGAGAGCATGATTTTTCAGGATTGGGCTCGACCTGATAGGATTTTTATCCCTCCTAAAAGGTTCACTATTCTCTATCCTATGGAAGAGGAATTTGCAAAGAAATGGGCACTCCCTACCGTGGACGCAGCCATTTCCTGCGTAAATAAATCCCTGACCTGTCCGGTTGAAAATGTCCAGATGTTTAAAGATCCAGTCGACAAAAAGTTGGAGACCCTACTGAAGGCTTCTTTTACCACAGTAGGTGCCGTGGTTCAGCCAGCGGTGGCAGCCATTGGCGTTTGTCAGGCTTTAAAGGATCAAACTAAACAAATATTAAGGGACATACCGGCTCAGCAAGCTTGTGAATTGGCTGACCTCCCAAGGGCTCTCTGCTTTGCAGTAGATGCTATTAAGGACTCCATTCAACAGGCGTCCCGTTTATCTCTGCTATTGGTTCATATGCGGCGCCTTTTGTGGCTGAAGAACTGGTCAGCAGAGGCACCCTGCAAAAGGCTTTTAGCAGGATTTCCCTTTCATGGTGGGAGACTATTCGGTGAAGACCTAGATAAATATATCCAGACCATATCAAGTGGTAAAAGTTATTTCTTGCCGGTCAAGAAAAGATCGCGTGGGTCCGCGTTTAAGCGACAGGCCTTCGCAGGCTCGGCCCCTTCAACTTCCCGTCAGTATCGACGGCCTCCCGGGCGTTCAGCATTTAATAGCCGCCCACAAGGACAAGCCACGGCAGGCAAGAGGCCATGGTCTCGCAAGCCGGTTAAACCAGTCATCAAGTCAGATTCATGAAGGGCCGCCCCCACTCTCTTGGGTGGGGGGAAGCCAGAATTCCCGACTCTTGGGTACTGTCCGTGGTAGCCATGGGCTACAAGCTAGAGTTTCGGGAAGTCCCCCCTCCTCATTTTCAGGGGTCAAGTCTTCCAAGCGACCCATTAAAGAGGGCCTCTCTTGTAAAAGCATTGGATCGTCTCTTGCTCCAAGGAGTAATTGTAGAAATACCAACCCAGGAATGGGGTCTGGGATTCTACTCCAACCTTTTCATAATACCAAAGCCCAATGGCGACGTCAGGCCTATCTTAGACCTCAAACGCCTAAATCGCTTTCTAAAGATTCAGACCTTTCGTATGGAGTCCATACGTTCGGTGGCAGCCAGCCTACATCAAGGCGACTTTCTAGCATCTATAGACATAAAGGATGCGTATCTGCACGTGCCGATCTACCCGGCACATCACAAGTTTCTTCGTTTTATGATAGATCACCGTCATTTACCAGTTCGTAGCCCTCCCTTTCGGGTTGGCAACAGCTCCGCGGGTATTCACAAAGGTGTTAGCCCCGGTGCTAGCCGTCCTAAGGACAGAAGGCATTTTGGTCCTGGCATACCTGGACGATCTTCTGGTTATCGACAGATCAGCTTCCAGCCTCAATCATGCAGTAGTTCGCACAGTTCAGCATCTAGAGGAATTCGGGTGGATTGTGAACCAAGAAAAATCGATATTGAAACCCACAAAGCAGTTGGAATATCTAGGCCTTCGGCTAGATACAGACTGCCAGAGGATATTTTTACCTCAAGCAAAGGTCAGATCAATAACTCAAGCAGTTCAAGTGATCTTAGGCAAGAAGAGGCCGACTATTCGCCTATGTATGCGACTGCTGGGGAAGATGGTGGCCGCCTTCGAGGCAGTGCCCTACGCCCAGATCCATAACAGATATCTCCAGGCAGCCATTCTCTCTGCTTGGAACAAGTCCATTCAGGCGTTAGATCGTCCGTTAGTTCTCTCCCCAGGAGTCCGGCGCAGCCTGTTCTGGTGGCTGGTCCCTCAAAATTTGTTAAAGGGGAAATCCTTTTGCCCCATCACGTGGAAGATAGTAGCCACGGATGCCAGCCTGTCAGGTTGGGGGGCAGTTCTAGAAGGACAGACCCAGCAAGGGCAGTGGTCGGAGGCAGAAAAACTGCTTCCCATCAATATCCTAGAGATCAGAGCTGCTCGGCTGGCCCTGGTCGCCTGGACTCTCCCCCTTCAGGGTCTGCCAGTAAGGATACAGTCCGACAATGCCACTGCGGTGGCATACATAAACCACCAGGGGGGCACGAGGAGCCTAGCGGCCCAAAGGGAAGTAAACCTGATTTTCTCATGGGCCGAAGCCCATGTACCCTGCATCTCGGTGGTGTTCATCCCAGGGATAGACAATTCTCAAGCAGATTTTTTGAGTCGTCAACAGTTGCTCCCGGGGGAGTGGTCTCTTCACCCCCAGGTATTCCAAGAGATTTGCCAAAGATTCGGAGTCCCAGATGTGGACATTATGGCAACAAGATCCAACAAAAAGTTGGACAAATTCATATCCCGAGCCAGGGATCCCTCGGCCTACGGGACCGATGCATTGGTTTGCACCAGTTTTCTCTCCTGTATGCGTTCCCTCCACTGCAGATGATTCCCCGCCTTCTACGGAGGATCAGGGTGGAGCGCAGGCCTGTGATCTTGGTGGCCCCCAGCCTGGCCCAGGAGGGCTTGGTACGCACTCATCGTGAGGATGTCAGTCGGGGCGCCGTGGCCGCTCCCCCTGCGCCCAGATCTACTGTCTCGGGGCCCAATCTGCCACCCTGCTTCACAGCAGCTAAATTTGACGGCTTGGCGGCTGAATCCCTAATTCTTAAGGGCAGAGGCCTCTCAGCTCAGGTCATATCTACGTTGATTCAGGCTAGGAAACCAGTCTCTAGAAATATTTATTACAGAGTCTGGAGAACCTATGTGGAGTGGTGCGAGTCTCAAAAATGGCATCCTCGAAAGTTTTTTATTGACAGGATCTTGCGATTCCTCCAGGTTGGCGTTGACAAAGGGTTGGCTCTTAGTACTCTAAAGGGGCAGGTGTCGGCTTTATTGATATGGTTTCAAAGACCCTTGGCCACCCATTCGCTTATGAAAACCTTCTTGCAGGGGGTCTTGCATGTGAATCCCCCTATTAGAGCTCCCCTCTGCCCCTGGAATTTAAATCTGGTCTTGTCAGCTTTACAAAGGCAGCCGTTTGAACCTCTGACAGAAATCCCTCTTGTGCTACTAACCCGAAAGTTGGTTTTCTTGGTGGCTATGGCTTCGGCCAGAAGGGTTTCCGAGCTGGCAGCCTTGTCATGCAGGGAGCCATACCTTATTCTGCATAAGGACAGAGTGGTTCTGCGGCCTCAACCTTCTTTCCTTCCTAGGGTCATATCCAATTTTCACTTGAATCAGGATCTAGTCCTACCATCCTCCTTTCCTACTCCCCAGTCCAGAGAGGAAAGACTGCTTCATACTTTGGACGTGGTTCGAGCCATGAGGGTCTATCTCAAGGCTACAGAGAAGATTCGGAAAACGTATGTGCTTTTTGTTCTTCCGGATGGCCCCAAGAAGGGTCAGCCGGCTGCCAAGTCTTCCTTGGCTAGGTGGATTAAGCAGCTGATTTTTCAGGCCTATGGTCTGAAGCGCGTTCCACCTCCCTTATCAGTTAAAGCCCATTCTACGAGGGCCATGAGTGCCTCCTGGGCGGCACACCATCAGATCTCTATGGCACAGGTTTGCAAGGCGGCAACCTGGTCTTCCGTACATACGTTTACTAAATTTTATAAGTTGGACGTTGCAAAGGGTACGGACGCAGCATTTGGGCAGGCGGTCCTACGGGCAGCAGTATAGAATCCTCTGGTCCGGGTCGCGCCCCCTTTTCTCTGTTGGTGGAGCTACTTTACTTCCTGATAATTTTTTGTTTGGCTATTCTTGGCCTTACGGTCTCCCTCCCTTCATAGAGCATTGCTTTAGGACATCCCAAGTGTAATGGCTATGCGCTCTGTGTCCCGTGATGTACGATAAAGAAAAAAGGATTTTTAATAAACAGCTTACCTGTAAAATCCTTTTCTTGAAGTACATCACGGGACACAGAGCTCCCACCCCTCTTTTGGGGAACATTGTGTAACCTTCGGAGGAATTGCTTGCTACAAAACTGAAGCACTCCCAGTGGGAGGGGGTTATATAGGGAGGAAACTTCCTGTGAAATTGATTACACCAGTGTCCATCACCTGAAGGTACCCATATAACCCAAGTGTAATGGCTATGCGCTCTGTGTCCCGTGATGTACTTCAAGAAAAGGATTTTACAGGTAAGCTGTTTATTAAAAATCCTTTTTTTTTATTCTAACACCCTAGAGAATAAAATGGCAATCATTGCAATACTTTGTGCCACGCCGTATTTGCGCAGCGGTCTTACAAGCGCACTTTTTGTTGGGGAAAAAAAAAAAAAATGTATTAAAAAATAAAACCGTAAAGTTATCCTAATTTTTTTTGTATTGTAAAAGATAATGTTATGCTGAGTAAATTGATACCCAACATGTCACGCTTCAAAATTGCGTCCGCTCGTGGAATGGCGTTAAACTTTTACCCTTTAATATCTCCATAGGCGACATTTAAAAAATTCTACAGGTTGCATGTTTTGAGTTACAGAGGTCGTCTAGGGCTAGAATTCTTGTTCTCGCTCTAACTATCGTGGCGATACCTCACTTGTGGTTTGAATACCGTTTACATATGCGGGCGCTACTCACGTATGTGTTCGCTTCTGCACGCAAGCTCGTCGGGACGGGGCGCATTTTCTGGCTCCTAACTTTTTTAGCTGGCTCCTAGATTCCAAGCAAATTTGTCAAGCCCTGCAATAGTCATCCTCTGGATAACTTATAGAGGCCTTAATTGCCTCATTCTGAACAGCTGAAGCTTTCCAACGCCCTTAAACCTTTCTGGCTATTTCTGCAGCCGACACCTGATAGTAATTGGTGAATTGTCTAAACAAGGCAGACATGTATCTCCCATCTGTGACAATACCCACAGATTTACCTGACTTCCTGTCTATATATATATATATATTAATGTGTGTGTGTGTGTGTATATAGTGTATATAGATGCTAATTTTCAGATTATAACACTCCAAGATATATTAAGGCATTGATATTAGGATTCACTTTTCTATGTCAGTCTCATGTATTTAACACTATATAGATAATTAGTATTTGACACATCAGAGGGGGATCTAATCACACACTGACGTGCTGCAGTGGTGCTGGCCGTGTGTCTGTGCCTCTGCTTCCTGGAGAGGGGGGAGAGAGGGGGGCTACACCAGGCTGAGTACGGACACACAGGGCATGGGGAGAAGCCTCGCTGTGTGCAGAGCCATGCAGCTGCCAGGGAAAAGGCATATCTGTGCGGAGGTCACACAGGACTCACTCCTGTTCACTGGACTGTGACAGAAATAGCGGAGCCGCGATGAGCAGAGATGAATGTGAGAACGCAGCACCCGGCAGAAGGGGGAAGACAGTGGAATGGGGGGAGCTGGGCTTGCTCACATCTAATGCAGGAAGTTTCCACAGACATGCGGTCCCGAGCCTGGTGATAGCTGGCGAGAGGGGAGGAGGAGGTGGGGAGGAAAGGACACGTGATTGGTTGTCAAGGAAGCGGCGGACCCGTTCCTAAACAACCAATGATTGCCAGCATTTTTTTCTTTACTTTTCAGCTGTTAGCAGGGAATTCCTGCTGACAACTGAAAGTACAGCGCCCGAAGGTATCGGTTTTTGGTATCGAGGCATTTGCACGAGTACCATCTTGCAAATGCTTAGTATCGGCACCGATACCAGTATCTGTATCGGTGCAACCCTATGAATAGTTCAACACCAAGTTCACTATATGGACCCCTTATATATTTGTACATGTTGATTATATCTCTCCTTATTCTCCTGTTACTCAGTACAAGTACATTTAAGATTTAATATCTCACATATATAATAAATGGTTTAAATAAGAGTTTTTTTGACCAGAAGTGAAAGCTTTAACATAATAGGCATTTATTAGAGAATGATCTTAGTCTGTCTAATACACTGCATACATTTACATGTGCAAAAACAGTGTAGCGCTGGACAGCATATACCACATAAGTATCTAAAGTACCAGGTGTAAACAGTGATAATCTATAAATAATAACAATCTATATGTGAATACACAAAAGCTATGAATGCATAGGTTGTTATAACACTGTACCAATCAATATGGCACTGAGCATAAAGTACTTATAAATATCAACAGATAAATAAACAGTGTAAAAATAAAGTGACCAATTCAGCATATGAGGTGCAAAACAAATAGAGTCCACAGAAAAAAAGCTGGGAGTTATTAGTCCCTTCCAATGCAGGTGATGAAAAGATGCAAACAATGAAAGTCCAATTAGGAGATCCACAGGTGAGAAAGGAGGGACATTTCAGACATCAGTGGCCCAACACCAGTAGAAATAAAGGCTTACCAGAAAGCCTGCGACTATCCCTTTCAGGAGTAGTCTAAACAGGCATAGCAGGAAATTCTGATCCTTTGGGGTGTCAGGAACGAATCCGGGTCTCTCCACAGATTAGATGGTAGAATCCACAGCTCCTCATGGGGTTAACCACTGCTTCCAAATGGAACTTGCATAGATGTATGTGAGCATGTGTTTATCAAACACCATGTGGGGAAAAAGAAAGGGACAATCCCATAGTGTAGGCGTAAAAAATGAGAGGGTTTATTTAAAAATAAAATGTTTTAAAACAGCTTAAAATACTCTCATTCATAGAGAGTAATACAAAAGTCCTTGCAAGGATAAAAAGCTCCGTATGAATATCAGACCGCCTAATGCCGTTAACGCATTCGCAATGTGAGTGTGTCTGCCCGACGATCGTTTCGTCGTAATGACATCATCAGGGGCATACGTACACCATTGCACACACGCTATTTATACAGCCCAGAGGAAGAGTATGACAAAACCATTGAGTAGAGGCGGGGATAGAACGGAGCATATGATAGACTAATATAACCACTATATTGTGAATGGAAATCACCACGCCATCTTGTGGTTAAAAAAGCGTATTACCGCTCAAAGAATAATAGGCTGATATTATGAATGGAAATCATTATGCCATCTTGTGGTGAAAAAGGCGTATTGCTGCTCAAAGAAAAGCAATAGGAATAATAGGCTAGTATGACCACTCAATTATAAATGGAAATCATTATGCCATCTTGTGGTGAAAAAGGCGTATTGCCGCTCCAGGAAAAGCAATAAGCCAAAAATTCCCTGAATATGAATATTCCTTGTTATGGAATTAAACTTATTAACCTTAATGATCAATTTCAGCATTGGTGTGAATATTTATTACTCATTGTTGAGCAAAATATAAACATAACAACATGACAACTATAAGGCTAAAAAATGCATTAAAAAGGGGTGTGAATGAACACAAGATGCCATGGAGATTGAATATCCTGCACAGAATGCCATGGAGAATCAATGACGCTAGTGCCACATAGTGGTAAAGTACAATAAAGGCTATAGAATAATGAAAAGCATTGGTAAAGTGCAAATGTAAAAGGAAAAAATAAGAGGACGAGCAATGGAATAATCCCCAGGGAATGGGGTTGACTCCATGTGAGTGAGACCCTCAACTGTTGTTGATATAACAGTTGATGTCCCACTCAACGTTGAGTCCCCCAGGTACATGGCAGCCCAACTTATGTATCCAATTAGTTTCGGCCCTGGAGATTGTTCTCTTGCTATTACTACCTCTCCAATGGGGAACATATTTCTCCAAGGCTATGAAGACAGTGCCCTTGGGGTTCTTGTTGTGTTTTAGGTCATAGTGTTTGGACACACTATGTTTGTCAAATCCTGCCAGGATATTAGTGATGTGTTCCCCCCATCTGACCTGCAGTTTGCGCGTGGTGCGTCCCACGTATTCTAACCCACAAGGGCACCTCAGAAGGTACACTACGCATTTAGTACTACAGGTTATGAAAGTTTTAAAATATGTTCCCTATTGGAGAGGTAGTAATAGCAAGAGAACAATCTCCAGGGCCGAAACTAATTGGATACATAAGTTGGGCTGCCATGTACCTGGGGGACTCAACGTTGAGTGGGACATCAACTGTTTTATCAACAACAGTTGAGGGTCTCACTCACATGGAGTCAACCCCATTCCCTGGGGATTATTCCATTGCTCGTCTTCTTATTTTTTCCTTTTACATTTGCACTTTACCAATGTTTTTCATTATTCTATAGCGTTTATTGTACTTTACCACTATTTGGCACTAGCGTCATTGATTCTCCATGGCATTCTGTGCAGGATATTCAATCTCCATGGCATCTTGTGTTCATTCACACCCCTTTTTAATGCATTTTTTAGCCTTATAGTTGTCATGTTTTTATGTTTATATTTTGCTCAACAATGAGTATTAAATATTCACACCAATGCTGAAATTGATCATTAAGGTTAATAAGTTTAATTCCATAACAAGGAATATTCATATTCAGGGAATTTTTGGCTTCTTGCTTTTCCTGGAGCGGCAATACGCCTTTTTCACCACAAGATGGCATAATGATTTCCATTTATAATTGAGTGGTCATACTAGCCTATTATTCCTATTGCTTTTCTTTGAGCAGCAATACGCCTTTTTCACCACAAGATGGCATAATGATTTCCATTCATAATATCAGCCTATTATTCTTTGAGCGGTAATACGCTTTTTTAACCACAAGATGGCATGGTGATTTCCATTCACAATATAGTGGTTATATTAGTCTATCATATGCTCCGTTCTATCCTCGCCTCTACTCAATGGTTTTGTCATACTCTTCCTCTGGGCTGTATAAATAGCGTGTGTGCAATGGTGTACGTATGCCCCTGATGATGTCATTACGACGAAACGATCGTCGGGCAGACACACTCACATTGCGAATACGTTAATGGCCTTAGGCGGTCTGATATTCATACGGAGCTTTTTATCCTTGCAAGGACTTTTGTATTACTCTCTATGAATGAGAGTATATTAAGCTGTTTTAAAACATTTTATTTTTAAATAAACCCTCTCATTTTTTACGCCTACACTATGGGATTGTCCCTTTCTTTTTCCCCACATGGTGTTTGATAAACACATGCTCACATACATCTATGCAAGTTCCATTTGGAAGCAGTGGTTAACCCCATGAGGAGCTGTGGATTCTACCAACTAATCTGTGGAGAGACCCGGATTCGTTCCTGACACCCCAAAGGATCAGAATTTCCTGCTATGCCTGTTTAGACTACTCCTGAAAGGGATAGTCACAGGCTTTCTGGTCAGCCTTTATTTCTACTGGTGTTGGGCCACTGATGTCTGAAATGTCCCTCCTTTCTCACCTGTGGATCTCCTAATTGGACTTTCATTGTTTGCATCTTTTCATCACCTGCATTGGAAGGGGCTAATAACTCCCAGCTTTTTTCTGTGGACTCTATTTGTTCTGCACCTCATATGCTGAATTGGTCACTTTATTTTTACACTGTTTATTTATCTGTTGATATTTATAAGTACTTTATGCTCAGTGCCATATTGATTGGTACAGTGTTATAACAACCTATGCATTCATAGCTTTTGTGTATTCACATATTGATTGTTATTATTTATAGATTATCACTGTTTTCACCTGGTACTTTAGATACTTATGTGGTATATGCTGTCCAGCGCTACACTGTTTTTGCACATTTTTCTTTACACTTTATATCTAAGTTGTAGTGTTTAGCAGCAGGACTTCCTTCTCAGGACCATATCTTAATTGTTTCACTAACATACATTATTCACTAAGCGCAAATTATTCCCATCCCCTTTTCCCTTCCTTTTACACATGCATACATTTACAGTCTTAAGCAAGGGAGTAAATATTAGTTTCAAATACAAAGGGCCAGATTCAGAAAGACTTGCACTGGAGTATATCGATATGCGCCGCGTAACTGTAAAGATGCGCCGTTGTATCTACGCGGCCGTACCCACCAAACTAGATGCGACAGAAAACGGGCTTTCTCCGACCGGCTTAACTCTCCTTCGCCAGAGTATCGTAAGCGCATATTTTCGCTTGTCGCATCCGTCGCGCCTATTGATTTCCCATTCAAATATGCAAATGAGGGAGATTTACCGATTCGCAAACGGATTAGCACCAGACGCTGGCTACATGCGCCCCGCGTATGTGGAACGGCTAGCGCAAAGTTATTCCTACAAATAGTTGCTTTATCTTTACTCCAGATGGCCACAGGTCAGCAGGAGAGCAGCTACAGCAGCAGCATTACGGACGAAAATAGCAAGCTGAACAACCACACTTGCAAAGACAACACCTCTGTGTGCCAACATGCCAGGGGCAGTCGCGGTCCTAGCACTACTGATGGGTCCCCCGGTACGGAGGAGGTGGGCACGTGAGAGGATATACCGCATGCGCATGAGCCTCTTTGGCATGGGGGATGAGGAGGTGTATCGCCTCTTCAGATTCAGCCCT
Source organism: Rana kukunoris (assembly GCA_029574335.1). NCBI lineage: Eukaryota > Metazoa > Chordata > Amphibia > Anura > Ranidae > Rana > Rana kukunoris. Next base: position 92,239,696 of record CM056055.1, on the reverse strand, counting down.
GATGCAATACTTGAACTAACCACAACCCTGCAGGGTGACATCACCAGCAAGACACACCGCTCACAAGCAGTGCAGCCACTGGTGAAGGTACTGGCAACACTTCATTTCCTTGCCAGTGGATCATTCCAGCGTACAAGTGGAGCGGTGGCTGGGATGTCACAGTCCTCCATGAGCAGATGTGTGCACCAGGTTGTCCGTGCAATCCTCAGACGCATGTCCCACCAGTTCATCAGACCCACCACTGAGGAGCTGCGGCTGAAGGCAATGACAGATTTCTACAGCATTGCCAGATTCCCACGCACTGTGGGGGCCATTGATTGCACACATGTGGCCCTACAGCCCCCCAGTGCCACAGAGCACATATACCGCAATCGGAAGCATTGGCACTCCATCAACGTACAGGTGATATCCGATGCCCAATGCCTCATATGGCACATCCGTGCCAAACACCCCGGATCCAGCCATGACAGCTTCATATACAATCAGAGCCCCATCCCAACGGAATTTGAACAGAACATGTATGGGGACAGCTGGTTGGTGAGTGACATGGGTGGCAGGCATGACTGTCCCCCCCCCCCATGATGCTGACATCACAAGGGGCACATGCACGGCTAACATCCTCCTGTCTTTTCCCTTCCAGGTGGCTCTGCATATGCACTGGGACCCCATCTAATGACTCCTTTCCGGAACCCCCAAACCAGAGGAGAGAGAAAATACAATGAAGCACACATCAAAACCCGTGCAGTGGTGGAGCAAACATTTGGGCTCCTGAAGTCCCGTTTCCGATGCCTGGATAAGTCTGGGGGGGCCCTATTGTATTCCCCTACCTTTGTGTGTCAGATCATCGGTGTTGCATTCTGCACAACTTTGCCATGAGAAAAGGCCTGCAGATTGACATACGTGATGACCTGACCCCCCAACCAGACAATCCCCCCCTGCCATAGGAGACCCAGTCTGCTGATGGAAGAGCAGTCAGGAGGGTCCTCGCGGTAGACATCTTTGGACAATAAACAAATACATGGATCACACGGACAATGCATGCATGCACACCACTGATGTCCCTAGATCACACACACCACATCCACATCGCATTGGATTAGCCCAAGTCCAACATGTAGGACTTGGGAGCAGCAACGCCGCGTCAAGGCCCCAATGGTGTCGCTGTCCATTCATACACCATTCACACAGCCGTGGGGATAACTTCTCCACCACGGCCAAGGGTGACACCCCTTACTGGCAGGAGTGCCACCCCCTCACATTCACACACCATTCACACTGCAACGTGTGCAGTATCAACAAAGATAAAAAGCTCATAACCTGAGCAAAATAACAAAGAAAATAAAAAGCTCATAACCTGAGCAAAATAACAAAGAAAATAAAAAGCTCATAACCTGAGCATTAATGAAAAAAAAAAAAAAAAAAAAAACATCATCTGGGATGATGGGGGCTCCTTCTGGTGGGCCTGCATCCTGAGCTGCCGGGTGACCTGGTAATGCTGGGCCCGCTGACTCTGCCTCCCCTGGTCCCGGATGGCAGCAGTGTTTGCCTGGACGGCTGCAGTGAGGTGCCTAATATCAGCCTGCACCTCCCCCAGACTGGTCACCACTGCAGCGCAGTTGCAGCTGACATCCTGCACTGCATTGGATATCTGGGCCACGGAGCACAGGTTGTCAGCCACTCGGTCCAGGTGCCCAACTATGTCCCCCATTTGCTGGGTCTGCCTGGCGTGGTCCCTCGCCACCTGGTCCTAGACCAGATCAGACACCCCCCTGGTCTTCCGGGTGGCCTTCCTGGGGCCAGGAGATGGTTGTCCCCAGGGGGGATGGAGCCGCCCTTGAGGGGCTTACTAGGATGGGGGAGGGGATTAGAGAGGGCCCTGCCGAAGGGGAGGACTCCTCCAAAAATAAAATAATGTCCTGCTCTGCCACAACAGGCTCCTCCTCAACCACCTCTGCAGGTGAGGTGTGGGCACTCCCCTCCATCTCTGTGTCTTCACCACCCAGGGGGTTGGGCTCAGGATGCCGTTGGGGGATGGGTTAGACTGGCCGCCGACAGATGATGGCCCAGCTCCGTCATCTGAGGATGACACAAAGCAGACACATGTTGGGTGGTCCTACACACTTGGCACATGTACCCTCCCCCCACATGCAACACACCAAAAAGGGGGTAAAAATCACTTACCTGTCCTGGAGCCTTCCTCCACGGAATCATATCCCGGTACCCCCTCCAACTGCTCCCTTTCCAGGCAGCGGACGACCACCTCCTCCTCCGTGGTCAGGCTGACCGCACATGGGGGTCCACCCCCCCGTGCCCCTCTCATGCCTCCTAATGGTGGCCACCTTGGTCCGGACTTTGCGCCGCAAATCATTTATTTTCTTGCCAATATCGGCAGCAGTCCGGTTGGAGTACCCCAAAATATTTACCCTGCCAGCAATGCTTTCCAGGATGGCCTGCTTCCTATCCCGGCTGGTCTTTCTACTTTTCCTGCCATGGAGGACATTGTTGTAGGTCTCCATAGCCGATATTACAACAGAGACCTCCTGGGCATTAAAATTGAGGTTTCTCCTCTCTTTGGGGGGAGCGGGAGCAGCCATAACACAACAAAAGTAACTTCCCTGGGGTGGGGGGAACCAGATATACTTTTGTGCCGGAATGACGCTTCCGTTGGGGCTTTTATACGCGCAACGGAACACATTGCGCTGACGTTTCCCGTGAAGTGGTGCCGACGGAAGTTGTGAGCATGTGCACAGGGGGGCGAGTGGAGACACACTCACTGCGCATGCTCGGTGGATGATGCGCTGAACGTAAGCCTCTGCGCTGGGCTCCGCCCATCATTTACATATGATCACACCCACTTCCTCTTGCGTCGGGTTGCGCTAGCGCATTTTCGTTACTCCGGCGCAAAGTAACGAACATGCACTTGGTGAATACTGTACTTCTCTCACTAGTTTGCGTCAGCGCAACATAAATGCGCTGCGATACGCTGGCGAAAATATGCGCGCATCTACCTGAATCTGGCCCAAAGTATGTACATCACACTAAAAATATCAAACATAAAAACATAATAAAGCAAGTATATTGTAAGTGCTGGGAGATGGTTTCTTATAATTTACCTCAAATAATGATTTCCTGGGCCCAGGTCATCCCATCATCTCTCTTCCCTATTCATTGAGGCTCCTTCTTTTATATCCCCTTTCCTATTGACTTAAACATGTTACCTATGATTGGCTACGGTTAGCTCCCCCCCCCTTGGGCGGGTCTCTCCCAAATATGGGAAATATCCTCCTACATGAGTTTAGTGATAATTAGATTTGAAGATAAATTAATTAAACTTAAGGTCGTTACCTTCCCTTCAATGGGGTACTTGGCTATTCATGGAAGAGTACAGCCAATCAAGGCGTCTCCGTATAGTCTACAGATTCCAGCTGTGATTTCTTCTTGGCTTGTTTGTATATCAAGAAGGTATAGGAGACTGACCGTCTCCGTGGCACCTTGTCACCCAGCATTCATGCATATCAAACGGAGAGTGTTAAATAGATATTTTCAAACCCTAAACTGTTAGCCCAGTTAACCCTTTACAGAAACCATCTCCTACACACTACACATTTCTTATCCTAAATTATATATATATGTACAATTATTCCCAGTTGCTAATGGTGATTAGACATAAAATTTCGAATAAGGCAACAGATGACTCCTTGTGGCAAGTTGAGACAGATGAGACAAGGCCACACTTAAGTGAGTAATTGTTTATGTCTAATCTCCATTAGTGTGTTAAGTTTCTCCCTCTGCCATCTTTGAAGTCGGCCAAGATATATCACCATGCCCGTCATGAAAATCAGTACCCCATATTGCAACATAAGACCTTTTATTCCCATTTCCATCCAGGTCCCAGTGGTGACTAAGCTAAAACTCCCATCATATAAACTGTAAAAACCTTTCCTATCCTGCGAGCCCCTCGACACCCTGCAGAACTGGTTTCAGCACGTGCCGACCCTCTTCCTGTTCACAATTTCCGCTATGCCTGCGAATTGCTGACAAATTGGCTTGGTTCCAAATTGACATGCCAGATCCAATAAGTGCTGGGACGGTTCCAGTATGCTCTTTTACGCCCTTTAACCTTCTGGATCTGAAAATGCCCCTGTGGGGAGGAAGGTTTGGTTCTGCAAATGGATCCTGAGTTTGGCTTGCATGTGGGGCAATCAAATCTACTAGCAAGGAAGAGTAAAACAAAGATACATTGCAGTAATGGGCATTCCAAGGATGTTGGTTTGTAATAGGGGATTGCAGCTGTATTTTTGGGCAAAGTTGTAGGGGTGTTAGTCTTTGGTGACACCTGCAAGGTAATTTTCCCTGGGACGTACTGAAGAGTGGATGCATGAGTGTTGCTGGACAAGGGGATAGAGATACCAAAAAAATATTTCCACTCTCCAGCATCCCTCAACCGTGTCTCTCGGATCAATAAGGATCCGTTCTGAAAAATCATGACTCTTTCCTGGTAGTCCGTGATATTCCCAGCAACACTATTACTCCAGACTAGATGATTATCAATGGGACTCTACCAATACACGTGCTTCCCTACAGTCCCTACAATGACCGCATGCAATAAGACAGATTCCCCCTCTAGGCAGTAGACCGGATTCTGGTCAATGATCATGCTGATGAGCGGTCCAGTCTCCTCTCCCTTGGTATGTCCGATCAGATGGAGCAGGATCACAATCCACATCAACTTCATGGCTCTAAAAGGTAAGAAAGCAAAACATTTTAGAATTTTGTGAGGCACAAACGATGGGGCACAAGACTGAGTCCAGTAAATTCAAAGGAATTTCCCAGATCTCCCCCCCCCTTGTGCTCCTTGTTTGGCCAAGCAATCTGCTACCTCATTTTGTTCCCAGTATGGGGCAGTGCCTGTATGACCTTTTACTTTCCACCCCCATGTTTTGAGTGGCAACTTTTGCACCAATGTTACAATATATTTCACCAGGAATACATGTTTAAGTGGAGACCCATCTGAGGACATGTACTGGTGGGTGTGCCAGAAGGGCAGAAATTCTGTAAGAGCATTACAGACCCACGCAGAATCTGAGTATAAAACAATTTCTTTATCTCCTTTCATCAGTTCTAGGGCATGAGCAATTGCAGCCATCTCAGCGAATTTTGCTGATTTCACTTGACATGACCGAAAGATTGATGTTTGGGTCTTTGCATGTGGATCGATAATGTATATTTCAAATCCTGCACGTGGGGAACCCTCCACGTAAAAACATGATCCATCTGTGAAAATTGGGACTTCATTTTCCGGGATCATTTCATTTGCTGACAAAGGTCTAAAGAATTGTCGTGCCGCTGATTGTGGGGTGATAGCACGTTTATATGGTATTCCTTGGTAAAGGAGGCCATGGGCCCTAGTGGAAGGATTATTTGTTTGTTTGACTTTAATGTCATGATCTTGGAGCAACAGAGCCCAATGGGCCAGTCTGACATTGAATACATTGCCCTCCTCCACTCTGTCTGTGAGCAATAACTTAGTGGGAGTTGTGTGCAGGATGACTGGGTTAAGTCCTATCATGTATGTGTAGTATTTCACTGCTCAAAACATGACCAGAAGGTGTTTTTCACATAGAAAGTACTTCATTTCCCCAGGAGATAATGGTTTAGAAGCATATAATATGGGTCTCTGTTGCCCATGGATTTCCTGTGACAGAACTGCTGACATGGCTGTCTCTGATATGGCAGTCGCAATGTGAAAGGGCAGTTGGTACTCTGGGTTGGCTAATACTGGCGCTTGTGCTAAAGCTTCTTTAAGCTCCTGCACTGGATTGCACCAATCATACAGTGGTGCGGACTTATGGGCACAATCAGGGATGAAAGCCCGCAAATCATTTACCAATCCTAGGAAAGATCTGAGACATACTCACTGGTAGAGGGAATTCTAGAATGGTTTTTACCTTCTCCGTTGCTATCTTACTACCGTTTGCTGCCACTGTAATCCCCAAAAAAGCCACAGATTCCTGCGACAATTGTGCCTTAATGGGATTACACTTCTGTCCTGTTTTTCCTAGGATCCGTCGGAGTTCCTCTAATAGCCGCAAATGCTTTTCTTTGTCGCATGTGGCTATAAGCAAATTGTCAATGTACTGAAAAAAAATTCTTGGTAGAAGAAAAATCTGTTAAAATCTGCATGTAAAAGTACTGTGTTCACTAGTTTTAATTTTGCCAAAGAAATCAGCCATACTCATAAGGATTTTTACCGGTTGAATTGGATATACATTGGAAATCATCTCATTCCCTTCACTATCAAACCCTAAAAATGTTTAATTTCCTTCATTAGAAGAGAAGATCTGGGTCCTACCCATGATGAGGAACTTGTCATGCTCCTCATTTCTAGATAGCTGGTCCCCATTGTCTGCTGGGTCTATGACAATGGGGCCTTCTCGATTTTCCTGTGGCTCTGCGATTTCTCCCATCGCCACAGGAAAAGTAGAATTAGGATCCATATCTTCCTCTCCCCAATACTCTTCATATTCCTCAGTGTCCCCAATTTCAAAGGCACAGGTAGGTGCCGTAGCATTACTATGTCCGCATATGCTAGCCACAGCCTGTGCTTTAAATTTTCCTTTCTTAGATTTAACTGATCTTGGAGCACTTTGTATGCAAAAGTTATATGGTCCAGTCCAGTTCAATCTCAACTTTAGTTAGCATGCTTTTATATTGTACCACGTCTTTTTGGGCCAATTTGTATTTTTTTTTATTTTCCTCCTTTGAGGCATTAACTATGTGATTAAGGGTAGTTAAAGGGGTGTTCCAGCCGCAATTTTTTTTAAAGTCAGCAGCTACTAACAGTGTAGCTGCTGACTTTAAATAAGGACACTTACCTACTTGCCCGCGCATTTTTTTTTTGTTATTTTTTGGTTGCTTTTGCTTGTTCTTCCGATACTTTAGCATCACAGGCAAATTCATTGTTCTTATGTTTAAGAGCAAAAGTTGCTTTAAAACTTTCTAGACAGGACATGGCAGCCATTACAAACAGCTAGTATGTACAATTTGTGAGCTGAATTAAATTAATTGTTCCCCTCTACTATAAAGTCACTTAAAAATTACAGTAAAGGAGAAAGAGAAGCAGAAAAAAAACAAAAACAAACAGGAACTCAAATGAAATAAAATCCCCAAAAATACAGTAAAAAAAACGATGGGCCAGATTCACAAAGCACTTACTCCGGAGTATCACGAGTTAGGCACGCGCAAGTCTAAAAATGCACACGCTTATCTATGCACCGTATCCCCAAAACTATATACGCCTGAAATCCACATTTTTTAGACCGTCGTAATTTGGATAGACCGGCGCAGCGTGCGTGCAAAAGTGCACTAGACACACCATTAATTTGCTATGCAAATATGCAAATGAGGGAGATATGCCGATCCACAAAAGTAAATATCCACAACCATATAAAACAAAGAAAAAGAATGTGTCTCTAGAGTCTAATAGGTAGGAATCCCTACTAGTGTTGTTGATTACACTAGTAACCACACTAGTAGGGATTCCTACCTATTAGACTCTAGAGATACATTTTTTTCTTTGTTTTATATGGTTTAGGGTGCATCGGTCACAACTCGCATCCTTATAGCAGCATAGGATCATTTTACTTTAGCAATCTTTGGGCCTGCTGGCCTGCACAGGCTCCTGACCGAATTAATCCACCTTTCCCCAATTTCACTGAAATTAGTGGAAGCTGAGGAACCAACATCTACCCTCCTATTAACACAAGGTATCTCTCCAATTGCACCCTAATTCCAGCCAAAAGGGGGGCCTATTACCATTGGGCTCACCCCACGGATATACCCGACAAAGGTATTAATTTAACAGCGCCATTTCCCTTTCTTCTATTCATATTTATATTAGCTCCCCACATAGGGATCCTACTGGGAGGCAGCTACTTTATTCACCATAGCGCGGACTCCCCTGTTCTTACACGGGAGAGGATCTGCAGACAGCCACTGGGCAAGGTACTGGCAACACTCCATTTCCTTGCCAGTGCCTTTTTTCACACTAATGGGTAAATATATATTTTATATACATTTTTTTTTGTTTAGTATATATTTTATAATAATTCATATAATAAATATATATTTTTATTTTTTTAACTAATATAAATTTACAAATTTTAATATTATACTTTTGCAATGGAAGGGCATTTATCTCGGTCTATTTAAGCACTGTGCATAGCTCACTAAGTCTGACGGGCCTAGTTCCTATCTAACTGATTGCGCTGTGCTGAGTTCTGAGCATGCTCAGAGAGGTGTTGACCATAGTCTGCTTCATGTGCACATGCCCAGTCTGGCCGGCCCTTTATTTGCATGGGGTCACGGCTCATTTTAATGGAACATGCCCACGTTCTTCCCACTTTGAATTACACCGCCTTACGCCTCGGAATTTACATTGCACCAGTGCAAATTTGGCCGAAAATACTACGGTACTTGCGCCTCGAAATTAAGCCGGTCTAACTTAAAGAAGTTGCACTACGCCAGTCCAAAAATGCGCCGATGTACGTGAATCTGGCCCTATATTTTCAGCTGTCCCTAAAACAATCTTTTTAGATTAGTGGGGAAAACAAATTGTCCTTAACAAAGCCTACCTTGTCTGAATTTGCACAATAGACCAAGGGAACAATAGAAGCCCTCAAGGATCAATTAGGATGAACACCTCTAAGCAAAGGTAAATACAGCAGTGTTTACACCACTATTTGTAACACTCAATTCAGTAAAAAAAAATGAACTAACAAAAAAAAAAAAAAAAATCAAGGTATATTGTATTTTTTTTTTCAATGCACCTTATTTTACGCTAATAATCTTTCTCAGATATTAGTTTCAGTAGCAAGCCATCCACAGTCTTGTACTTTAACTGACATTAATGAGAACATTACTGCTTGTAACTTCCCACAGTTAAAAAAAAAACAAAAAACAAAAACAATTAAACAAACAAAACAAAGGGCCAGATTCACAGAGAATTAGATTATCGTAGCTTTTCCGAAATACACTACGCCGCCGTATTTTACCTGGCTCTACGTGGAATCCAGGTAGATTTTGTCCAGTAAACGACGGCGGCGTAGTGTATTTCTCCCGGCGCAATCCATCTACGCGAGTAGGGGGCGTGAAGCATTTAAAATAGGCGTGTTCCCGCAGCGATCGAACTGCGCATGCTCCGTTCCCAAATTTCCCGCCGTGCATTGTGCGAAATCACGTTGTTACGTCGTAGTAGCGTCGTTTACGTACATTCCTATTCCCGAACGAGTTGCATTAAACAAATAAAATAAAAATTCAATTCGACGCGGGAACGACGGCCATACTTAACATGAGTTACGCACTGTTAGACCAGCAAAAAGCTGCTCTAATATTACGTAGCCAAAAAATGACGTAGGCGATTGCGAAGGACACTCGTACCTTCGTGGATCGCTGTAAAAACTCATTTGCATACCCCGACGGTGAAAACGACGCGGACTCCACCCAGCGGCCGCAAAAATATTGCAACGTAGATCCGAAGGCTTACGAAGACGTAAGCCTCTCGGATCGAAGCCCGAAGCCGCCGTATCATGGTTTGAGGATTCAAACTAGTGATACGGCGCGCGAAATTTGAAATTACTCCTGTCTAACACCAGTTAGACAGGCGTAATCGCTCTCTGAATCTGGGCCAAAATCTTTTGTAGGTTATTTTTCAGTGACCTAACTATTTTGCATGTTAGTGGACATACAGTTTAAAGGGGTGTTCCAACCTAGTTATATGTTTATTAAAAGTCAGCAGTTCCAAAAAGTGTAGCTGCTGGCTTTTAATAAACAATTACCTGCTCCAGCGTTCCAGCGACGCGCTGACCGGGGCTCCGCTCCTCTCCCCTCCTCCCCGGCCGGCGTCCTCATCGCAACTGTGGGCACCGCGCATGCGCGAGCGGCGCGGCCCGCCGCTGATTGGACAGGCGATCGCATGGGACCTGTCAGTGTCCCATGCGATCGCCTACAGGTAGGGGCTGCTGTAGGAGATTAAGCTTAATCGCCTAACCAGCCCCTTGGCGGAAGAAGGAAGTGGGACAGAAAGTCCCACTCCTCCTGAAGCCCCCACTCCCCCCCCAAAAAAAATTACATGCCAAATGTGGCATGTAAGGGGGTGAGGAGTGGGATTAGAGGAAGTTCATATTTTGGGTGGAACTCCGCTTTAATTAACAACCAAAACACTATTGAGCCTGTTTCAACCGACACACAACGGAAAACAAGCACTTTTCTGTGTCTTAAACAACAACAACAAAAAAAAATTAACGCCTAAAACTAAGGCTGGGACAAAAAATAATAATAAAAATAATAATTAATAATGATAATAATATATAAAAAATATTAATTATGAAAAATTAGTATAATGCAAAAAATATAAACATTTATTTTTTTCATAAAACCAATGACCACTCTTTCAGTGTGTCAATAAAACAACGACAATTAAAACCAAAATGTTGCCATTCTGTACCTCCTCCTTATTAAATTGACCGGTTATAATGGTACATCCAAAATACTTTTATCAATTATGATTTTGGGATATTAATGAAACAAACAAAACACATTTTTTTTTTTTAATAAAAATAAATGATAATAAAAATAACCTGTGGTGTATGATCTCTCCTTTAGAGGTAATATCCACTAATAAAAACTACAAATAAAATAATTACCTATACTTTTCCCTAGATTGGATAAACTGACTCAGCTTAAATTCCCCCAATAACCTTAATCTCTAATACACAAATATTTTGTTATTATATTAAATACTTTCAGTCTTGTTCATAGTTTCGTGGCCGCCAATTGTTACTCAATATACAAGTACATTTAAGATTTAATATCTCACATATATGATATATGGTTTGAATAAGAGTTCTTTTGACCAGAAGTGAAAGCTTTAACATAATAAGCATGTATTTGAGAATGATATTAGTCTGTCTGTCACTGCATACATTCTTAACCTCCCTGGCGGTATGAATATTTCAGATTTTAGGTGCTGAAAGTGGTACCATTATTTGCAAGGAAATTTGGCGTTTATATTGTAGGCCTGTAATTCTTAGGAATAACTCACTTAAATCTGACCAAACAAGAGTCTAGTAGGCATCCCGGGTATGATTTTTTTTTTTAAAACAAAATGATAAATTATAATATAATAAATAATTATAACAAATAATAATATGATTATAATAAAAATGATTCAATAATGTATTCAACTCAAAATCACTGAAATTTGCTCAGTTGCATAATTGTCGCTGTCATTACTTTTTTTTTTTTTTTTATGACGAATTTCCCCACAAATCTCTATCGTTCAATTCTGCAAGTGATTATAATTTATTATCGCTGTTTTCTAGCTGCTCTAAAACCATTTTTGACATAAAGGGACACTTTTGGTTTTGGGCAGACCACTAGGGACAAGGGGTGTGTGTATTTTTTACATTCAGTACTGTAATCTATAAGATTACAGTATACTGTATGTAATGTGTTTGTTTACTTTTTTGAATTTGGCGCCGTTCTCCACCCCCGTGCGTCGTAATGTCACAGGGAACAGAGATCGGCGGCACACAGTGAGACTGTGTGCATCAAGCAAGGACCCACTCGCTCACACATTGGAGAGGCATCGCTGGATCCAGGGACAAGGTAAGTAAACCATGCCTATGGATGCTGCGAGGCGAGCCTGGCTTGTTTGTTTACCAAAAGGTGTAGGAGACTGCCCGTCTCCATGATACCTTGTTACCCAGCATTCATGCATATCAAACAGAGTGTTAAATAGATATTTTCAGGCCCTAAACTGTCAGCCCAGTTAACCCTTTACAGAAACCATCTCCTACACACTACACATTTTTTATCCTAAATATTATATATATGTACAATTATTCCCAGTTGCTAATGGCAATTAGACAATCTCTCATAAGGCAACACTCCTCTTCTCAAGAGTGAATAAATTCAGTTTCTCTAATCTTTCCTAATAGCTGAGCTCCTCCATGCCTCTTATCAGTTTAGTTGCCCTTCTCTGCACTTTCTCCAGTTCCCCAATATTTTACTTGAGAACTGGAGCCCAAAACTGAACTGCATAATCCAGATGAGAAATTACTAATGATTTGTGCAGCGCCATGAAATTAGAAGCACTTTCCGTATGCTGGAATAGGCTATGAAGAATACAGTTTATCAAAACATACAACCAACATGTGAGACTGCAATTTTTTTTTATTAATTATAAAGTCCACAGTGCCAAATGGTGTCAGTGACCGTGAAAACACAATGTAATGTGCATATATAATGTCCATCCAAATCCAATGAAACTGTCAGGGCCAATATAGGAGATGGTGCCTGCGTCTTCAAAATATCACTGTGTCTGGGATCCCAATCAGAGATAGTATTAATCCTCAAGGTAAGAAGAGATTAAATATGCTTACCGACTGTGATGGACCCAGAAACATCGTACGGTGATGGGTCAAATGCGCATTATCAACCCAATGGATGGGGAGCGGCTCCTCTCGATGGCCCTGGACTGCGATTCTCCACGGTGATAAAATCCAAATTGACTCGGATTGTGGTGGGATGAATCACTGTTTTGTCGATATCATAGGATGGACTCACCACATAAAAAGAAAAAAAGAAAAAGAGGACGCCTCCTCATAGTGTAAAAAATGGTACAAAATTTATTGTTCAAAGGTGATCAATCAAACATGAACACACTCAATAAAAAAATGCAAATCCACATCAAAGGAAAAAAAATATATAAAAAGCTTAAAAATCCCTGTAAATGAAAAAATAGCACAGTTGGGAATGGCTGGGGCCAATGTACAGTATGTGCCCGACCGGTTTCGTGTGCTAACGCTTCAACTGGGGCATACAACGGCCAGTGTTTCCCCTGTGCTTAAATACTGTATGTCAACATTTGATTGGGAGGCTTATGCGAGACCCTTTGTCCACCTGGTGTGTAGGTATTGCGGGGATGGGCGCTCGGTGATGACGTCATCACCTGCGCTACACTGAACCGGAAGTGCTGAATCTCAGATTTCCACCTATACAGCCTGTTTTTATGTGGTGAGTCCATCCTATGATATCGACGAAACAGTGATTCATCTCACCACGATCCGAGTCAATTTGGATTTTATCACCGTGGAGAATCGCAGTGGAGCTGCTCCCCATCCATTGGGTTGATAATGCGCATTTGACCCATCACTGTATGGTGTTTCTGGGTCCATCACAGTCAATAAGCGTATTTAATCTCTTCTTACCTTGAGGATTAACACTATCTCTGATTGGGATCCCAGACAAAGTGATATTTTGAAGACGCAGGCACCATCTCCTATATAGGCCCTGACAGTTTCATTGGATTTGGATGGACATTATATATGCACATTGTGTTTTTATGGTCACTGACACCAGTTGGCACTGTGGACTTTATAATTAATACCAGTTTTTTGCAGTCTCACATGTTGGTTGTATGTTTTGATAAACTGTATTTCTTTCTTCATAGCCTTTGCCAGCATATGGAAAGTGCTTCTTATTTCTTGGTGCTGCACTTTATTCTCACATTTCACACAATTTTCCATTGTTGTGTTGGCAGCCTTCACATATACTACACTTTGCAAGAGCGCCGTATATTTATAAATTTTTGCTTACTAGTGATTTGTACAGGGGCAAAATTATGGACTCTGGAGTCCATACCTCTCTTAATACAAGAAAGCACTTTGCTTGCTTTGGAAACCGCAGCTTGGCATTGCATGCCATTATTGAGCTTATTATATCTACTAAAACCCCCAAATCTTTCTCCAGTTGTACTCCCCCAGTATGTATGATGCATGCATATTCTTAGCCCTCAAGTGCATAACTTTACATTTATCAACATTAAACCTCATCTGCCACTTAGTCGCCCAATTAGACAGAGCATTGAGGTTGGCTTGTAAATTGGGCATCCTGTAAAGACATTATTCCACTGCATAGCTTGGTGTCATCTGCAAAGACAGAACTGTTACTTTTGATCTCAGACCCAATATTATTTATAAAGATATTAAAAAGTAAGAGTCCCAACACTGAACCCTGGGGATTTTCCCTGCTTGCCTAGCACTGCAGGCAATAGCCTGCAATGCTGATCAGCGTTCTCTGATGGCAGGGACAGCATACAATAGCTTAGTGGGGAGGATTCAACCATCTACATCAGGTGTGTGGATGGGGGAATCCAGTAATCCAGTCAGTTTTTTGCATTTAACCCTCTGGTTGAACAAAAAACCGACTAGTCTATGGGCTGCTTTAAGCTGGGTACAAACTAGAAGCATTTTTTTTTTTTTTTTTTAATCTGGTGGGCCAAAAAAAAATACTGATCGCTGTACAAGTGATTTTAGTGCGATACAACTTGCATAAAGACATGGAAGAGTGAGTTTGGGGTGGAGGAACTTGACCTCAACCCCGATGGAACATCTTTGGGATGAATTGGAACGAAGATTGCGAGCCAGGCCTTCTCATCCACATCAGGGCCTGACCTCACAAAAGCACTTCTGGAAGAATAATCACACATTCCCATAGACCAATGATGGTGAACCTTGGCACCCCAGATGTTTTGGAACTACATTTCCCATGATGCTCATGCACTCTGCAGTGTAGTTGAGCATCATGGAAAATGTAGTTCCAAAACATCTGTGGTGCCAAGGTTTGCCATCACTGCCATAGACCCAGTCCTAAACCTTGTGGACAGCCTTCACAGAAGAGTTGAAGCTGTTAGAGCTGCAAAGGGTGGACCAACTCAATATTGAACACTACGGACTAAGACTGGGTTGCCATTAAAGTTCATGTGCGTGTAAAGGCAGGTGTCTCAATACTTTTGGTGTTCTAGTGTATATTAAACATGATATGCTGGGGTTTGATTTGCTTCAATATATTTTTACAAATCAATTGTTCATCACTAGAGATTGCTTTATTTTTATTATTACTATTTCAACAACTGTTCTTTAATCAAGCACATTATGCTATTTAGCGTAACAAGACTGTATATAGTACAATTAATCCATTGATCTTAAAGCCATTTAAAATACAGTTAGATGTAATGTTATTAAAGCCAAAGTAATCCCTGGGAATTTAAGGCAGGCCTTCAGATAAACAAGCCGCTTTACAAGATGCTCATCTTTAAATTCATTCATTGCAGATGTTGTTTGCAGATATTAATCAGGAGTAGCATATTGTTTTCTGTATATTGCACAAGTTATTTTTAGTACTATGTGAAAACATCAGACTAAGCAAATTAAATGTGCATGTGTGTTAAGGTAGCCATTCATGGATCAAAATTCATCTGGTTCAGCAGGGACTGGCCGTATTTTGATCCATGTTTAAGCAGGCTGGTTGTACACAAGTTGATATATCAATCGACTTGTGTGCAACCAGCCTGCCTATACGTGTATCAAAATACGATCTATCAATTTAACTTGTTTACAGCCAAACAACAACAAGAACCTGGGGAATGCCCAGGGAATAACCAAGCCTACTTACCGACCAGCTAGCAGAACAACCAATTAACCTGTCTAACAATGTGCGTTAAAAACAGGGGTTTTGTCCGCACGCATTTGCAAACGCATGCGTGAGCCACAGAGCCGCGCCAAGGCACCCCATAATTCTGTGGTCCTAACACTAACAGTGAGTGTCCTCACAATGGAGGCACATGCATTTTAATGGATAGATAGGGGCAGGTGGACTGAAGGGGAGCCACCCCTCCTTAAAGGTACAGAAGCACACCAAGCACCCAGCATATAGCACAATGGCTGCAAAGGTGTTGGTGCACTGCTGGACCAAAATAAACACCACAGGTGAAACAAAACGTATCCACCGCCCCCATCTATGGCTGGCAATCACAGTAAGTAGCAATGGAAGGCTAAAGCAGATAACAACAAGAACCTGGGGAATGCCCAGGGAATAACCAAGCCTACTTACCGACCAGCTAGCAGAACAACCAATTAACCTGTCTAACAATGTGCGTTAAAAACAGGGGTTTTGTCCGCACGCATTTGCAAACGCATGCGTGAGCCACAGAGCCGCGCCAAGGCACCCCATAATTCTGTGGTCCTAACACTAACAGTGAGTGTCCTCACAATGGAGGCACATGCATTTTAATGGATAGATAGGGGCAGGTGGACTGAAGGGGAGCCACCCCTCCTTAAAGGTACAGAAGCACACCAAGCACCCAGCATATAGCACAATGGCTGCAAAGGTGTTGGTGCACTGCTGGACCAAAATAAACACCACAGGTGAAACAAAACGTATCCACCGCCCCCATCTATGGCTGGCAATCACAGTAAGTAGCAATGGAAGGCTAAAGCAGATAAGGTAAGTAGGCTTGGTTATTCCCTGGGCATTCCCCAGGTTCTTGTTATCTGCTTTAGCCTTCCATTGCTACTTACTGTGATTGCCAGCCATAGATGGGGGCGGTGGATACGTTTTGTTTACAGCCAGCCTGTTGGGGTCTTTCTGGTCAATCTTTACTACTGGATACAGCTGGCAACACTGATCCCTATTTTCTGACAGCAGGGAATCCTTTCCACTATCAGAATACAATAACTCAGCAGGAGTGATTCCCTCATTCACATCAAGTGTGTGGGTAGGGGAATTGGCTATTTTTTATTTTTTTTAATTTAACCAAAATGTTGGAAAAAAAAGGAATAATGTATTAACCTTGGATCTAGAAATATAAGAAACATGTGCTTCTGGGTAATTTCACTATCAGCATTGATGTTTCAGCACTGAACATCACGTGAGAATTTGTAGGTCCAGAAAATAGAAAATCTGGGCCAGATTCACATACATTGGCGCATATATAGACCGGCGTAGCGCATCTCCTTTAAGTTAGACCGGCGCAATGTAGAGGCGCGAGTACCGTATCCTCATAGTATTTGCGCACACATTTGCACAGGTGCAACATAATTTCCGTGGCGTAAAGCGGTGTAATTCAAATTGGGAAGGACGTGAGCGTGTTCCATTGAAATGAGCCGTGACCCCATGCAAATGAAGGGCCGGCCGGATTGCGCATGCGCGCATGAAGCAGACTATGGTCAGCACCTCTCTGCGCATGCTCAGAACTCGGCACGGCGCAATCAGTTAGATTGGAACTAGGCCCGGTCAACTTAGTGAGCTAGGCACAGTGCTTAAATAGACCGAGAGAAACGCCCTTCATTAGGAAAAGTACATCCATTTGTTTCCCTTCCTACAGCAAGGTGCTTTTGTTCTGTTGTTTGTTGGCGTTTGTTGGTTTGTGACGTGTCTTTGAGATTTTTGGAGAGTGACATTTGGTGATTGTTTTGGAGAGAGTGTTGTGTGAACATGAGTGAGAGGAAGCGAAAATTAAATATGGGCGATTTCTGCATTGCACAGAGAGTGCCAACACCCCCCCGGCCAGGAAGAGTCAGATTTTGCAGGACATCGCCGACGAGGTAAATGCTTTGGGGGGGGGGGGGGTGAGACCCGGACACGCCAGGGGATCCAAAAGAAGATCAATAATCTCCGGCGTTTGGTCCATGGGAAGCTGGCCAAGATTGCAGCACATGGCAGGGGCAATGGAGGGGGCCCACCATGCACTGTTAGGCTGACTGAGGAGGAGTGTTTGGTGGCCCAGACCTTCACCAGGCAGCAAGTGGAGGGGCTGCCTGGCTTTCACTCCATTGAGGAGGCCGTGAGGACAGGTACGTTTTTGTTTTTCTATCTGGTGTGTAGCATGTGTGTGTGGGGAAAGGAATATGTGGCAAGTGTGTGGATCCTCCAACCTGTGAATGTTTTGTGTCATCCACAGATGTGCAGGAGGGTGCTGGGCCATCTCCATCCCCGGGACAGCAGAGTTCTCTGAGGTGGTTGAGGAGGAGGAGTTTGAGGAGAATGTCATGGCAGGGAATGACTTCATGTTAATTTTGGAGGAGTCTTCCCCTATAGCTGGCAGCAACCAGGCCTCCATCAGGGGTAGCCCCTCCCACTCCTCCCCCAACAGGGCTCCCCCCAAGGTGCTCCCCTTCTCCCCTGCCACAAGCCTCATCTGGAGGCAGGAAGGTGACCCACAAGACTAGGGGGGTGGCCGCGGTTCTGCCTGCAAATCTGAGAAGGGACCAGGCCCTTCAGACCCACCATCTGGGACAGGTTAGCCAGACTTTGGGGCGGATGGAGGAGAGCCTGTCCTCCATAAAGGATTCAGTTGGGGACATGGCCTGCAACTCCCTGGCTCTGATCAATTGCCAAAATGAAATGCAGGCTACCACAGCAGGCATTGGTCAGGATGTGCGGGCCCTCGGTCAGGATGTGCGGGCCCTCACCCAGGCTATCCAGGCCAATACGGCAAGCCTCAATGCTGGCCTGACTCGCATTGCCGTGGCCTTGGAGGGCAGGTGGGCAGAGACCAGGGGATGCTCCTCCTTCCCCGGATTACCCCCCCCCATGAGTCTCCCCTGAGGAGCCGGGGACCGTGGCTGTGGCCACCCTAGGCGTGGGTCACGCCAGCGGCGGCATTTCTTTTTTGCCTTTTCTGTGTTTTGTTTGCTGTGTTTTTTTTGCTGGGCATTTTTTTTTTTGGGGGGGATTTTGATTTTTTTCCGTTTTTGTTACTGATTTTTGAATGTGGGGGTGAAATTCCTGCCGGAAAAGGGGTGTCACCCTCATTTGTGGTGGAGAAGGTTTCTCCAGACCAGGGAGAAGTGATCCCCAGGTCCGTGTGAATGGTGTATGAATGTACAGTGACATAATTGGAGCCGTGGCGTGGCGTTGCTGCTCACAAGTCCTGCATGGTGGGCTTGTGCTAATCCGATGTGATGAGGATGAGGTGGGTGTGATCTAGGGACCACAGTGGTGTGCATGCATGCGTTCTCATTGTGCCATGATTAATGTGTGTGTTTAACGTGCAAAGATGCCTAATGTGAGCTGTCTCCTGGCTGCTCTTCCCTCAGAAGACTGGGTAGTCTCGGTTAGGGAGGGATTGTCTGGTTCGGGGGTCAGTTCATCACGTATGTCAATCTCCAGGCCCTTTCTCACCGCAAAGTTGTGCAGCATGCAACATGCACCCATGATCTGGCATACAAAGTTTGGGGAATACAACAGAGTACCCCCAGACTTATCCAGGCATCAGAAACGTGACTTCAGGAGGCCAAAGGTGCGCTCCACCACTGCACAGGTACGTGCGTGTGCTTCATTGTATCTTTCCTCTCCTGGGGTTTGGGGGTTCCGGAAAGGAGTCATGAGATGGGGTCCCAGTGCATATGCAAAGTCACCTGGAAGGGAAAAGACAGGAGGATGTTAGCCATGCATGTGCCCCTTGTGATTTCTGCATCATGGGGGGGGGGGGGGACAGTCATGCCTGCCACCCATGTCGCTCACCAACCAGCCAGCTGTCCCCATACATGTTCTATTCGAATTCCATTGGGATGGGGCTCTGATTGTATATGTAGCTGTCGTGGCTGGATCCGGGGTGTTTGGCACGGACGTGCCATATGAGGCATTTGGCATAGACTATTACCTGTATGTTGATGGAATGCCAATGCTTCCGATTGCGGTATATGTGCTCTGTCTCACGGGGGGGCTGGAGTGCCACATGTGTGCAATCAATGGCCCCCACGGTGCGTGGGAATCTGGCAATTCTGTAGAAATCTGTCATTGCCTTCAGCCGCAGGTCCTCAGTGGTGGGTTTGATGATTTGGTTGGCCATGCGTCTGAGAATTGCAGGGATAACCTGGTGCACACATCTGCTCATGGAGGATTGTGCCATCCCAGCCACCACTCCACTTGTACGCTGAAAAGAGCCACTGGCAAGGAAATGGAGTGTTGCCAGGACCTTGACCAGTGGCTACACTGCATGTGAGCGTTGTGTTGGGCTGGTGATGTCCTCCTGCAGGGTTGTGGTTAATTCCATGATGGCATGAGGGGTGAATCTAAAGATGCGATACACCTCACAATCACTAATGCCAAAGAGGTCTATGCGTGTGCTGTATATCCTCTCCCGTGCCCTCCTCCGTGCCCTACTCCTTCTGCGCTCATCTAAAGTCAGTAGTATAGCTATGAGCAAGCATGCCCCTGGCATGTAGGCATACAGATTGTTGTCCTGCAAGTGTGGCTGCTCAGCTCGTCCCTAACGATGTTGCTTTAGCTGACATGTAGACGGATTGTCCAAATTTAAACCTGCTTTTATATGGACTAACTTTAGACCGGACGTGCAGCTGATGTGCACAGCGCGTAGCACAAACGTACTTTTGTGGATCGCCTCCCTCATTTGCATATTTGCATAGCAAATCAATGGTGTGTCTAGCGCATTTTTGCGCGCACGATCTCCTGAAACGCCGGCTTAAGTGCTTTGTGGATCTGGCCCTCTGTTTCTATAATTACTACTCACCATTGCTCTACAGATTTTTCTGGCTGTCAATGAAAATGCACTGACACAAAGTTCTTAACGTTAGAGAATTTAATGAAATGAAAGGAAGGGGTTTGTGTTTTCCATTTCAATCAGTCATAGACTAAATGGTGCTTATGGTTACACAATCGCATTCATGCATCATACAAGAGCTGTATAGAATAGAAACCTGTAAAGATCTCATGCAAATAAAAATAATTTTTAACCCATGCACTATAGCTCTAAAAAGCAAAAGGGTTAAAAACAAGTCATTGGAAAACTTTACCTGTAGTCCATTTTCAACATCCTCTCTTGCTGCTCTTAGTTTACCAGTAAACATTTCCTATGTACTATGTCTTTAGTTGCTGGTAGTGCTCACAGATCAGCTGCTTGAGTAATCGCAACAATGCTGTATTTAAGTGGGCCAGGTTGTGCCAAGTAAGGCCCCATGCACACGGCCACGTCACCAGTTCACATCACTTGGCACGTCACCTGACCACAAGTTGTGGATTGTCCACTGGCCACGTCACCTAGCCACGTCACCTGCCACAAGTTGTGGATTGTCCACTTGCCACGTCATTTGGCCACGTCACCTGTTCACATCACCTGCCACAAGTTGTGGATTGTTCACTTGCCTCATCACTTGCCACGTCACCTGCTGCAAGTTGTGGATTGTCCACATGCCACGTCACCTGCCACAAGTTTTGGATTGTCCACTTGCCATGTCACCTGGCCATGTCATCTGGCCACGTCACCTGCCACGTCATTTTTGCCACGTCACCTGCCACAAGTTGTGGATTGTCCACCTGCCATGTCACCTGACCACGTCACCTGGCCATGTCACCTGCCAAAAGTTCTGGATTGTCCACTTGCCATGTCACCTGGTCACATCACCTGGTAGTTGCATTTTTCAGTCTTCTTTTCAACTGTTGAACTTGCAAGCAATACTCTTCATGTTTTAGCACTGTCACTGTACTGAATCTATGGAAGAGCCTTCCAGTCACCCAGGGACAAGAAGTGTTAAGATTACAAAACACCTCAAAACACAACTCTTCGCATAACATCTAAAGATACCCAACCTCGACCCCAAAGACCCAAACCATCGTCGACCTATAAAGGGTGAAAACTCTGCCCCAAGTGAATAAATATAAAGTAGTAAATAATATAAGCTGCTCCCCTCAATGGGTGAATGCTCCTAGTGATATGGGTAAAAGATAGGGGCGCTAATAATTAATAAAAATAACAACTAGACAAGTCATAGGACTGCACTCCTGAAGTCACTAATCCTTATCAAATAAACAAATGTGCACAAAATATTGGGGGGGGGGGGGGGGGTAGTTTTACAACCACTTTAAGTTGAAATCCAAAGCAAGTCGGATGATGTTAGCTTCCTATTAAATTGTTCCAAATTATGCTACATAGACACTCTGTAGTTGGGTTTAAGTAGTGTGAAACTTGTGTTTCCCCAACATGATTAGAGTTGCTGTTGCTCGTGTTCTCACATCCTGAATTACTGGCTATGCAATTCAGGTTTCCCATAAAGCTTCAACGACTGAACTTCGTGTTTTTAATGATCATTTCCTATTACCATTTTGTTGCAATTATGTTTGCACCATTTAGTGTATGCATCTATTAAAGTAATAAAAAATATATATATATTTGTCGTCTTGTGTCTTGTAGGCTCGGAATGTCAACACTGGAGAACTAGCAGCAATTAAGGTGATCAAACTGGAACCAGGTAAGAAGTCAGTGGTGCTTTTATTTTTTTAAACTGGTGGTGGTGTGAAAAATGGGTATCGGTACATAGAATACAAAGGTGTATACAAAATTCAATTATGATCCATTCAGCAGCTTTTGTTGCATACATGTGCATATGCATATTAATGAGCTTTAGGACATGATTAATTGTATGCAGTTTAACGCCAGTAAATAACCTAAAATGTTGCACATGTAGCAAACTTAAGTAAAAAAAAAGGTTAGAAACCTATTTAAAGGGTGGCAATCGGTAAGTGATTAAGAGTATATACAACTCAAACACTTAGTAAGCACACATCCCTAACCAATTAAAGAGGAGAAAACACTGAACCCAATCGAAAAACTGCAATATCAAGACGCCTATGAAACATGGAATCTCTCAAATGCATGACATTTTAACAACATTAGAAGAAAGTGGGGCCCTACCTTTTCATAGACAATGGTTACAAGACCTAGCAATTAAGCTAGATGAATAACAAATGATAGGAGCAGTACATGACTACGCAACAGACATCACTACGATAGAAGCTAACTACAAATGTCTGGTAAGATGGCACCTGACCCTGGAGAGAATCAATCAATTTCAGCCTAATAGGTCTCCCCAGTATTGGAGGGAATGCAACCAAAGGGGAACAACATTACACATTTGGTGGGAGTGCCCAAAAATAAGAGTATTGGTATAGTATTTTAGCTTACATAGATGAGATAACTGGGGAAAGGATCTCTCAAAACCCCTGGAACATGTTGTTCCATGGGACAAATAAAACTAAAAAACAATACAAAGAAACCTTGGTCCCTCCCCTGGTCAATGCGGCAAAGACGCTGATCCCAAAAAAATGGCTTCAAGTAGGGAAGCCATCTGTAAAAGAATGGATACAGAGAGTGGTTTATGCGTGCGAGATGGAGTACCTTTGCAGCAGGGAAAAGAGGAAAGATATATAGATTAACCTGGAAGACATGGGGTAAGTTTAAACTAACAGAGAAGTATGCAGCAGTTATGATAGAAACGGAGGGGCCCAAAATAAGTTAAGATGGCGAAAATATCAGATCTTGGGGAGGGGTTGTGGGTTGGTTAATTAAATATAGGATGTTTTGAAATAATTTAAAATACTTTGTATTGTATGCGGAAATATTCCTAAATAAAATAAAGTTTAAATAACAATAAAAAAAAAAAGCTTTCTATTATATTATTAATTTTGTTTCTTAATTAAATAGGGTTCATTATTCTATTGAAGTTATTTTATACTGTTAACAAAAAAAATTTTTAAAACGGAAAAGCCCTAATTATAAGGTAATGTAAATGACCTTAAAAAACCTCTTTCAGCTAACTACTGAATTCACAGTGGAAGTAATTATTAGTCTTTAACCACTTGACCTCTGGAAGATTTACTTCCCCCCTTCGCGACCAGGCCATTTTTTGCAATACAGCACTGCATTACTTTACCTGACAATTGCGCGGTTGTGTGACACTGTACCCAAATAACATTTATGTAATTTTTTTCTTTTGAGATATCATTCATGATTGGTCCTTTTCTGATCATGTGATCACCATGTTAAGAGTATTTATTTTGAATGTATTCTTTAGAGTGTAAGCTATGAGTAAGCACTGAGTATCCGTGCGAAACATCAGCTGTGTATCCTGTTTTTCACCTTTGCTGTGGATTGTAGTGTATTCCATTTTACTATTGAAGGACAATTCAGGAATCTCTTCCAGGAGTGCGGCTGTCCAAATATTTTCTTTTTTTTTTCTGCTATATGCACTGCCAGCACCTGTGGTCTCCAGAAGGCGATTGATTAACCAAGCATTTCCATCTGGAGCGGTAATTACCTTTTTTCCCTATTTTACCTGATCAGAAGTTGCTTTTGGCTCACCTTCCATACAGCACTCGTACAGGTTGTCTATCTGTACAAGAGCCCACTTGTCGCTCATTGATATTACCTTACCTACTCCGCCAGCAATAGAATCGGGATACAGCAGGACACTTAGGGCACTATCAGATAACCCATTGAGATCGGGTTCACAGGTAGTAGGTAGGTTGAGATAAAAGCTTTTTGACTGAATACCTATTCCTGACCCAGACCCAGATCCCCAGAGGATTGAGGATTAAGGATTAAGAAATTCCCTACATCAGATCTTTTTGACGATTCTCTGAAAAAGGAATGGACAGACACTTTTAACACCTGCTCATTTAATTGAAATAAGGGAAGAATGTATCAATACGCATAGTGGTACTGCGGATACATAAATAATAGTTAGTGTGCCAACGTCCTAAATATAATTGAAAATAGAGGACCAAGGGGCAAGTCATGGACTTTTTAGGCATGATGATATAGTACGGATATAGTCAAGATTCCTTAAAAAAGCGATTTATTACCAAAATTTTTTTTACATATAGAATATTAGTTTCATAGGAACTGTACACAAATACAAACTTAATAGCATTCTTAGTGCCTACAGAACCAAACAAGAAGACTGTCCTTCAGATGTACATATAACCTCCAGCTAGTTGTATAATGAATGGATCCTGAAGGAGATTGAGGAGCAGTAAAATTGATGTCTGTAGGTTGGTGTAGACCATGCTGTGGCTTGACATGTTTCGCTAGCAAAACTAGCGCTTCTTCAAAAAGCCTGTATAATACGTTTGCTACAATAATAGAAAGGTATAAATATTACAAACATATCAAAGATATTCATAATAATAACCATGCATGCAAATAGGCACCATATGCAACCATGATGCACCGAAGCAGCCACCAGAGGGACACCAGAAGGACACCGGGGGGGGGGGGGGGGGGAGACCAGCAGCCAGAGACGGCTAAAAGGTACCCAGGTGAATGCAATTTGGGGACACAAGTGTAAGATGGTTCAAAAGTTAAAACAGGAAAATAATGATAATGTGCATAGTGACAGTATCATCTTGTCCTATACTTACAATGCCTAATAGGGTAACCGCAGAAAAAGGTGCTAATATATACTGGCCAGTATTAAGGCATAACAGTTTTAAAATAATCAGCGGACCCTATAACATAGAGAATTGTTTATAGAATTAAGGACTTTAAACATTGTTTTGGGAGGATGTCATTTAAAATAAATTGCATTCCCATAAGGTATTAAACAAAACGGCCCACAGCTTACCTATCCAGGGTAAATGAGTCCAAATGATCCTGCACTGCAGCCTAATCAGGTCAGGCACTAGGAATGGCTCTTATGACTGTACACAAAAGGTATAAAATAACTGCCAAATATTGGCAGAATAAAGGTGCACTGTAAGGTAAAAAGGTAGAAGTGTAAACCCAATGATGAAAATTAAATCTCACTCATTTGGATGTTCAGACGACTTGAACACCTCATGGCCAAGGAAATTAGATATTATTGAGATATAAGCTTTTTGACTGAATACCTATCCCTGACCCAGATCCCCAGAGGATTGAGGATTAAGAAATTACCTACATCAGATCTTTTTGACGATTCTTTGAAAAAGGAATGGACAGACACTCTCAACACCTGCTCATTTAAGCTGATGGATATACTCATTTCATTTCCAAAAAACAGGTGGATAAATTACAGATAGAGATGTCATCCATACAAAAGGATTTGACTACATTACAAACCCATGCTGAATTTGCCAAGTTAGATGGACGTTTGAACAAAAAATTGGACAAAATGGAGAAACCAAAAGGGGAAAGGTGACCCGTGATAGTATTGACTACGAAAGTAACAACGTATATGTATGGGAAAAAAAACGAATTTCATCCAAATCGTCCACGTAGAAACAGAGGGATCCATTTTTAAGAATAGGGAACGTGTTTTCCCGGAAATGTGTCTCCTGTAAAAGGACAACTTCTGCATTCAGGCGTCTCATATCATTAAGCAAGATCCGTCGCTTTTCCAGTACGTTGAGACCCTTCTCAATTAATGTGACTACGGTTAGCTCATCCATGCTCGTGGGAGGAGGGGGGATGGGCCAGAGGGAGCGAAGTAGAAGGGAGCGGGGGGTAGGGTTAGAGCTAGAAAAGGGGAGAGAAGAGAGGGAGAAGAGATAGGAATAGAAACCCCCTAAAGGTGGTTAGGCCCGCAAGGGAGTAAGGTAAGACCACTGAGGGACTATCCCGCAGCAGTATTACGAGCATTGTTCTAAGTAGTGGTGTGTTCAGCAAGAGCCTTTGGGAGGTTCATAACAGGAACATGTGTGTAGATGCTCAGGGACACAGAGAATACACAGGTCCGACAAGACTTATAAAAACTCTATAAACAGAAACATCAAAACATGCAGTTGAAATGACTCAATCAGGTTTTCCCCAAACCCCCCCGCCTGGCTCTAACCAGGCCGGCCAAAGAGGGGCAGCCCAGGGGCCCATTCTTTATCCCTGTGGGTAGGGTTGTCCCGATACTACTTTTTTAGGACTGAGTACAAGTACCGAGTACATTTTTTCATGTACTCGCCGATACCGAATACCGATCCTTTTTTTATATGTGTCCCCAAATGCAGCCATGTCCCCCCAAAAATGCAGCCATGTCCCCCCACAAATGCAGCCATGTCCCCCACACATGCAGCCATGTTCCCCCACATATTGCAGCCATGTCCCCCCACATATTGCAGCCATGTCCCCCCACATATATCCAGCCATGTCCCCCCACATATATCCAGCCATGTCCCCCCACATATATCCAGCCATGTCCCCCCACATATATCCAGCCATGTCCCCCCACATATATCCAGCCATGTCCCCAAACATATGCAGGCATGTCCCCCGTACCTAAATGATGATGCCGCCTCCCCTGCCGCGTTAATGACCGTGCAGGGAACATTACAGGCAGCTTTCGTTTGAATAGCTGTTTTCCCTGCCGCGCCGTGTATAGACACTCCCCCTTGCTCGGGATTGGACAGATCTGTCCAATCTCGAGCAAGGGGGAGTGTCTTTGCGCGGCGGGGAAAACAGCTATTCAAACGAAAGCTGCCTGTAATGTTCGCCGCATGATGATTAACGCGGCAGCGGCGGCTTTGCGATATACGGCGGGGGGGGGCAAGTATTCAGGCATCGGGGGCATTTGCGGGAGTACAAGTACTCCCGCAAATACTCGGTATCGGTCCCGATACCAATACTGGTATCGGTATCGGGACAACCCTACCTGTGGGTCATAAAAGATGGGATGCAGAGTCTCTTTTTCAAAAAATGGGGGGTAGTGTTGGAATTTGATGTCGCCAGGCAGGGGGAAGGCAGGGGGAAGGCAAGCAAGCGTACAGAAACAGTCCGTTCACCTCTGCAACACCCCACTCACCGGCCAGGGACGGCACAGACGGGGGCCGGCCGCCTCATTTCCACATTCACAGGGGGAGGGGGGGAAGAATAGCTGCATAGTCAACCTTCATAGTCAAAGGACTGCATTCAAAAATTAGGTCTCACATGACTTGGATGGGACATAGGAGCGCCCCCAAGACCTCTGAGCGCGGGCAGGCTGGTTGTACCTGGTGGGCAGCGGGGACCATGCGGCCTGCCGGTTTCGGGATCCTCAACAGCCAATTTGGTTCCTGCACCGGCTCTGCTCTGAGGAAGGTGAAGAGCTCCGGGAGGTTAGCCGGGGTGCGCAGTGTGAATGAAGCCTGTGCTGTGCGGAAGATGACCACCAAAGGGTATCCCCAATGATAGGTTCAGCCGTGGCGTCTCGCAGTCTCCAGAATCGGTTAAAGGAGGGTCCTTCATTTGCTCCATCGAAGTCGATGTCTCCGCTGTCTCAGGCCTCTAAGGAATATACATTGAAATAAATCCTTTCTGCAGGGCCCTTTTTTATTTATTATTTTTTTTAAATTAAATTGTCTATTTTGGTCTTGCAGAAAGGATTTATTCCAATTGATATTCCTTTGATTGCATGACTTTTACTATTGCTGGTATCACTTGCCAAATTTTTTATTATGTACTTATGTGTTTTTTAGATATGTTCTTTTATATTATGTTATTTTTATTAATTATGTATGGTATATTATTGCATTGTTAAAACCACGTGGCAGTGAGGGGAGGTAGTGTGTTTTGTTCCCCCTCTGTCATTTAATAGATTTTCTTTATATACAATTTTTGTTAATTTGTGTTTTTGGTCTTCAGTATCATGGCAGCGGTGCCATTTTGCTGTGGACCATCACAGCAAATGATCTAGCTCTGGATGTTAAATAGGCTTTGGTCTTCAGTATCATGGCGGCGGTGCCATTTTGCTGTGGTCCATTACAGTCATTGATTGAGCTCTGGATGTTATAAAGGTTTTGGTCTTCAGTATTATGGCGGAAGTGCCATTTTGCTGTGGACCATCACAGCCAATGATTTAGATCTGGATGTTAAAAAGGCTTTGGTCTTCAGTATCCTTTCATTTTTCAATATTGCAAAAAACAATGGCAATAGCAAAACAAAAAAATATATATTATATTCATTCATTAAAAAAAAAAAGACA
Organism: Rana kukunoris; assembly: GCA_029574335.1. Taxonomy (NCBI): domain Eukaryota; kingdom Metazoa; phylum Chordata; class Amphibia; order Anura; family Ranidae; genus Rana; species Rana kukunoris. The sequence goes on along the minus strand of CM056055.1, from coordinate 92,211,128 downwards.
ATTAAATATATATAATTTTGCACAAATATATATTGTTTCAAACGTTAATGAATCTCGATGGGGCCTCCAAATATGTCAAAATGTTTATACTGAAATAATAAAATAGTATTGAAAATGAAATGAAAATATGCTAATCTTGTTTTTGGGAGATTTACAATTTTCCTACAATACAAACAAGAAATTTGAGTTTGTTTATCCATGCTCTTTTGAAGACTGACACAAATTATTGCTTAAAAAAAATATATATACATACATTTCTATGCAAGCTCTTATTTTAAAATGTCACATTTCAATTCTAGAATGATTACTTGTATATTTAAAAACTTGGTAACTTTTAGGCTGCATTCACACCTGAGCGTGATTTTGCAGCGTTTTTTACCACGATTTGTTGCAGCATTTTTTACCGCAATTTTGGACAGGTCTAGGGTCAGCAATGTTAAAAACAGAAAAACACCCAAATACGCTCAATTCGAGCGACAAAAAAGGGTCCAGAACTTGTTTGAGCTTCAGGCGTTCGGCTTCAGGCGTTTTGGAGTGGAGATGTGCACCATCTCCATTAAGAATAATGTATTTTTTCCCCTCTAGCGTTTTGGAGCTTCATGCTTCAGGTGACAAAACTCTCAGGTGTGAATGCAGTCTTAGTAAATAGCTTCCTGTGACTTCACGGCTCTATGTAAATACTCTTGTTTATCCTAGCTACAATGTAATCTCTTCTGTAAAAACAAACAGACCTTCTCACTAATTCCCGGTACACACGATCCGATTATCGGACGAATGATCGTCCGTTTTTTTTTTGTATGCTAACCTCACATCGAATCTGATGAGTTTACTAAAGTCACGAAAATTCTCGTACGGCATAATAAAAAATCGGATGTGATGTCATGCATTTGTATTGCATTTTCGAACGACAGCTGTACTGATTAAACGAAAATCGTACGATCTGGCATCGTACAAAAAAAAAATTCCGTGCATGTCCGATAGAATAAAATCGGATGAACTGTCCTGATCAGCTCTCGAAAGCTCTGTACTAACGATCCGATTATCGTACGATTGTTTCGAAAGCGGCATTTTTCGTACGATTTTCGGATCGTGTGTACGGGGCTTTACACTCTTAAATGCATAAACAAAATGTTACATTATGCACAGCTTAATAGTTTGGTCAAAGCTTATATTTTAGATTTAGAATGAATCAATGATTTAACACAGAATATAGCCTATCCAATTCTAAGGTGTGAATTATTTTTTGAGGTAGGGTGCACAAAAACAAGATTTTTGAACTACCTGGAATTATCGTATATCCACAGCGGCTAGATTTTTTTTTTTTTACATATATCTGGGCAGAATGTTAAAATCATATATTCAGTTTCTCTTCTGCAATAAAATTCACTTATTAAATAAATGCCTGCTCTCACTGATTCCTGCACGTGTAAACTGAGATGCGCAGCTCAGTTTATGATGACTGGCTGAATCCCTGTTTGCAGTAACGATGGCCTCTTGTGCATATGCAGGAGTGACATCCCGTATTGGCCAATAAAAATAGTCAGAAACCAGCAGACCTTTGTAAGTCAGACGTCTTTTCGGCTTCACTCTGTATAACTAGGATGTGCTGTGCGATCTTGGTTGACCGTGGTTTCCACCTTAGATGGCACACCTTTGGGAAGTGATCTTGGCAAATGGCAGTATTTTGGCCAAAAGTTGTCTTTCCAGCACATTCAAATCGCAGAGCTCTGGAGGAATGGGCGCCAGCTCCATGTTGTTAGCCACAGCGATGGATGCTTTTAAATGTGAATCACAGTTGTGACAAATCCATTCTTTGGTCCTTTCATCTGGTACGGTGCATTGTTCAGGGCCTTGACAGTGATTGTTGCATATTTCCCTGTCAAACAGGCAGCAACAATGTGTAGATTCTTCTTGTAATTGCTGTGAATGCAATGTTTCACTTGGTTAGGGAAAAGGGTGCGATGACACATTGTGCACACAAAAGTTGGCCCAGCTTTAATGCATTCATGGAAAGTGGATATAGCTGTCTGCACTTTCCTTCACTGGTTTATCATAGACTTTTAACCGCTTAATCACCGCCTTATAGCCAAAATACGGCTACAAGGCGGTTCCTTAACTCTGGGAGGACATGTCCTTCCAAAATCGCGCTCCTGTGCGCCCCCTGGGGCGCGCACATGGGAGTGTCCGTGACCGCCGGGTTCAGAGGACCCGGCGCATCACGGTTCTCGGTAAATTGCCACTGATAGCGGCCGTTTACCACGTGATCGCTCCGTCCAATGACGGAGCGATCACATGTAAACAAACCGGCGTCATTTGATGATGCCGGTTCCTCCCCCCTCTCTCTGTACCGATCGGTACAGTGTGAGAGGGGGGAGCGCGGTTGTCGGCAGCACTGTCGCTGGATCTGTGACTATTGCAGTCACAGATCCAGCCATCCCTTCTCAGCCATCCCTGCAACCCCCGCCCCAATACTCTGCAATACACTCTGCGCTAATACTCTGCAATACTCCCTGCGCCAGCACTCTGCAATACCCCCTGCGCCAGTACTCTGCAATACCCCCTGCGCCAGTACTCTGCAATAACCCCTGCGCCAGTACTCTGCAATAACCCCTGTGCCAGTACTCTGCAATACCCCCTGTGCCAGTACTCTGCAATACCCCCTGTGCCAGTACTCTGCAATACCCCCTGCGCCAATACTCTGCAATACCCCCTGCGCCAATACTCTGCAGTACCCCCTGCGCCAATACTCTGCAGTACCCCCTGCGCCAATACTCTGCAGTACCCCCTGCGCCAATACTCTGCAGTACCCCCTGCGCCAATACTCTGCAGTACCCCCTGCGCCAATACTCTGCAGTACCCCCTGCGCCAATACTCTGCAGTACCCCCTGCGCCAATACGCTGCAGTACCCCCAGCGCCAATAAGCTGCAGTACCCCCTGGGCCAATACGCTGCAGTACCCCCTGCGCCAATACGCTGCAGTACCCCCTGCGCCAATACGCTGCAGTACCCCCTGCGCCAATACTCTGCAATACCCCCTGCGCCAGTACTCTGCAATACCCCCTGCGCCAGTACTCTGCAATACCCCCTGCGCCAGTACTCTGCAATACCCCCTGTGCCAATACTCTGCAGTACCCCCGCACCAATACTCTGCAATACCCCCTGCACAATACTCTGCAATACCCGGAAAATACTCTGGGGGAAAAAAAATGCGTTTTAACCACTTCCTGCCGCTGGCCGTCATATGACGTCCTTGACTTTGTGCAGGGATATCTAAATGATGCCTGCAGCTACGGGCATCATTCAGATATCATCTTTTTCATCCGGCGATTCTCTACACCATAAAAACAATCATGTCGGCTGTTCCACCTCTTGATTGTTCTTACAGGAGGCGAAAGGGGATGTCCCCCCCTCCCTTCTCCCTCTGGTGCTTCTTCCCACTCACCGCTACGATCAAAGCCAGGATTTTTTTTTTTTCAGGCTTTCCAGCCTAGAGGTGGGATGTGGGGTCTTATTGACCCATATCTCACTGTAAAGAGGACCTGTCATGCTATATACCTATTACAAGGTATGTTTACATTCCTTGTAATAGGAATAAAAGTGATCAAAACATTTATTTTTGGGGAAAACTGTGTCAAACTAAAATAAATAAAGTAAAATGAACAATACATTTTTAATTTTGTTTTTTAAAGCGCCCCTGTTCCCGTGTGCTCGTATACAGAACAGTGTTCAAACCACACATGTGAGGTATCGCTGCGAATGTTAGAGCGAGCGCAATACTTTTGGCCCTAGACCTCTTCTCCAACTAAAGAGATGTAATCAGTAAAAATATTTAAAGCCTCACCTATGGGGATTTTTAAGTAGCGAAGTTTGGCGCCATTCCACAAGCGTGTGCAATTTTGAAGTGTGACATGTTGGGTATCTATTTACTCAGCGTAACTTCATCTTTCACATTATACAAAAACATTGGGCTAACTTTAATGGGTTTTTTTTACGCGTTCGAAAAATTGCTGAGAAAATACCGTGCGCGATAAATAGTTGCAACGACCACCATTGCATTCTCTAGGGTCTTTGCTAAAAAAACATATATAATGTTTTGGGGTTCTATGTAATTTTCTAGCAAATAAATTATGATTTTTCCATGTAGGAGAGAAATGCCAGAATTGGTCTGGGTGTTCCAGAACGCCTGATGGTGCTCCCTGCATGTTGGGGCCTCTGTATGTGGCCACGCTGTATCACACGTGGTATCGACCATACTCGGGAGGAATAGCAGAATGTGTTTTGGGGTGTAATTTGTGGTATGCATATGCTGTGTGTGAGAAATAACCTGCTAATATGAACATTTTGTGAAAAAAAAATTAAAAATCTAGATTTTGCAAAGAATTGTGGGAAAAAATTACAACTTCAAAAAACTCACAATGCCTCTTTCTAAATACCTTTAGAATGTCTTCTTTCCAAAAAGGGGTCATTTGGGGGTATTTGTACTTTTCTGGCATGTTAGAATCTCAAGAAACGAGAGAGGCTGTCAGTACATCAGATGTGATCAAATTGATCAATTTTCAGTAATTGGTACCATAGCTTGTAGACCCTATGTCTTTCACCCAGACTAAATAATATATATATATATATATTTTTTTTTGCCAAAGATATGTAGCAGTATACATTTTAGGCCAAATTTATGAAGAAAAATAACTTTTTTTGCAAAATGTTATAATAGAAATAAAGAAAAAATATTTTTTTTACAATATTTTCGTTCTTTTTTCATTTATATAAAGTGATTGTTGTGCCCCTGGGTGACAATCCGCACCCTTAGTATTATAAGTGCCACGTCCTACTGCATTAGGAAATTTTTATGTGGGAAAGAAATGGACTTTATAGGCACGAGTTGTAGAAAAGTGAAAAAATAAATGTAATTTATATAAAAATACATAAATAATTACAGTACATCAATACCACACATATTGATGTGTCCTGTACATTAACCACTTAAGACCCGGACCAATACGCTGGTAAATGACCCAAGGTGTTTTTGCGATTCGGCACTGCGTCGCTTTAACAGACAATTGCGCGGTCGTGCGACGTGGCTCCCAAACAAAATTTGCGTCCTTTTCTTCCCACAAATAGAGCTTTCTTTTGGTGGTATTTGATCACCTCTGCGATTTTTTATTTTTTGCGCTATATACAAAAATAGAGCGACATTTTTGAAAAAAAAAACAATATTTTTTACTTTTTGTTAAAAAAAAATCAAATAAACTAAATTTTAGTCAAACATTTAGGCCAAAATTTATTTAGCCACATGTCTTTAGTAAAAAAAAAAATCGCAATAAAAAAAAATAGCTACCTAGCGGGAACAGCGACACTAATACAGCGATCAGAAAAATGATCGCTTAGTGACGCTGGCAATAGGGAGTGAAAGGGTTAACTAGGGCGGTGATCAGGGGGTTAAAACTTTATTAGGGGGGGTGGGGGGGCTATCCTGAACCTAACACTAACTGTTTTTTACACTGCCTGTCACACTGACACTAAATGCAGTGATTAGATCACTGCATTCAGTGACACTGTGACAGGGGGGTGGGGGGGGCGATCACAAGGGGTTAATATGCCTATGTGAGTGTGTCAGTGTTGTGTTGGTGCACACTTACTTGTGATGTCTTCTCTCATCAGCAGCACTGGGAAACAGCGCTGCGATGAGAGGTGACATCATTTCCTCCTTCCTGTGTAAACACAGGAGGAGGAACTGACAGGATGGGAGCGCGCTCCCATTGGCTGGGAGCGATCGCGGGGGGGCGGGTAAGCGCCGACATCCGCCCGCTGATCCCGGATCGCTCCTGGAGCCAGGGGTACCCCCGCACGCCGCGGAGGGGGTCCCGATGGGACCCCCGAACCGCACTTAGGCGGGGACGTAAATTTACGCCCTTGTGCCTGTACGTGCCATTCTGTGGCCGTATATGTGCGTGCGGGGGTCCTTAAGTGGTTAAAAACAACAAACTGTAGTTGTACAGTGATTACAATGTCAAGAAAGAAAACAAAACATTAAATTTCTACTATAGTAACCAATACAGAGCAGATAAGGGGTTAATCCAACCCAGAGGAAACTGCTTAGTGTATCGCTGAGTAGTTTCTATTCAGATCTTGACATTCATACGATTTCCCTTGGAATTACTCTACATGTTTCGTGGTTTTACCCACTTCATCGGGAGCATGGAGAAATAAACAAAAAACATTTATGGCATATAGAAACCAAGGGAGATAAGTTGCGGTTACCCAATAAGGATCAATAAGGCCGTTGGTATCCCCTGATGGGGGAGCAACGTTGTTGTTAGGATGAACAGAGATAGGTAATATGAGCACCCTGGTCACATCGAGATGAAGCCTACCCCCACCCGAAGGGGGTGCTATTAAACCTTGCCTGAAGGGTGCTGGAATTTTCCTCAGACTGTCAGTTTGAATCCAAATGGATATTTAGCCAGTGTGGTCTCTTGCTTGTCCTAGCTGTTGGTCTGCAAGCGTTTCCCCAAAGTTGTATGTGGCAACACCTGGTCTTGCACTGTGCAAGACCAGGTGTTGCCACAAACTGACAGTCTGAGGAAAATTCCAGCACCCTTCAGGCAAGGTTTAATAGCACCCCCTTCGGGTGGGGGTAGGCTTCATCTCGGTGTGACCAGGGTGCTCATATTACCTATCTCTGTTCATCCTAACAACAACGCTGCTCCCCCATCAGGGGATACCAACGGCCTTATTGATCCTTATTGGGTAACCGCAACTTATCTCCCCTGGTTTCTATATGCCATAAATGTTTTTTGTTTATTTCTCCATGCTCCCGATGAAGTGGGTAAAACCACGAAACATGTATGACTGAGTTATTGTCATTCAAAATGTGAGAGCAACGAAAGCTGAAAATTGGTCTGGTCATTAAGGGGGTTTACTTGCCCGGTGTTTTTTTAGGTATATAGAGTTAGCGCAGTATTTCCTTTTATTAAATCTTAGAAGAAAACCTGTTTGAGTCTGCAAAAGACTTGAGACTGGGGCAGAGGTTCACCTTCCAGCAGGACAACTACCCTAAATATTCAGCAAGGTGCTACAATGGAATGGTTTAGATCAAAGCAAATTTATGTGTTAGAATGGCTCAGTCAAAGTCCAGACCTAAATCCAATTGAGAATTTGTGGCAAGACTTTTAAATTGCTGTTCACGGATGCTCTCCCTCCAATCTGTCTAAACTTGAGCTATTTTACAAAAAGAATGGGCAAAAATTTCACTCCTAGATGTGCAAAGCTGGTAGTGACATACCCAAAAATACTTGCAGCTAGGGTTGTCCCGATACCAGTATTCCGAGTATTTGCGGGAGTACTTGTACCCCCGATACCCAAATAGAATATATATGCCCACCCCCTGGAGAGTGTCCTTCACTTGTATGGATGTTGTGAATGGGTTTTCTTTACCATAGAGAGGATCTTGCAATCATCCACCACTGTTGTCTCTGTGGACATTTCAGGCCTTTTTATGTTGCTGACCTCACCAGTGTGTACTTCTTTCCTCAGATTGTACCAAACTTGATTTGGACATTCCTAATGTTGCGATCTCTCTAATGGATTTGTTTCATTTTTGAAGCCTTACAATGGCCAGTTTCACTTGCATGGACAACTCCTTCCAACGCATGATGTGGGTTCACAGCAATAGATTCCAAATGCAAATACCACGCTTGGAATCAACTCCAGACCCTTTACCTGCTTAATTGATGAAGAAATAATGGAATAGCCCACATCTGGCCATGACATAGCTTTTGATTCAATTGTCCAATTACTTTTGGTCCCTTGAAAGGGGGGGGGGAGTGACTATTCTTAAAGGGGTTGTAAAGGTAAACATTTTTTTTCCTAAATAGCTTCCTTTACCTTAGTGCAGTCCTCCTTCACTTACCTCATGCTTCGATTTTGCTTTTAAATGTCTTTATTTGGGGGCGTGGCCTGGATGGCAATGGAGTAGGAAGCAGGCAGAGTGAGCTCCTCTTGATAAATATCCTTCCTGATATCCTCCTCACAAAATAGCCCTAAAAACATTACTGCCAGACAGTGCACAACAGCAGGGAATGGATCAGCACCATATCGCCACCCAAAAGAACCACGGATGTGATGGATAAGCTGGAGAAATTCAGACACCAGGATAAAGGCCGGGCAGACCAAGATGGCACCGACATGTGCTCTGCAGCAGAACATCAGGGTGCAGACACAGCCAAAGTACTGGAGGCCATAGCCACCCTCCAGTGGACACTTAACATCGATATATCCCTGCTTAGACAAGATCTTTCTACTGTGAGGGACTGGGTCTCAGAGTCAGAGACCCGCATAGGAGCAGCAGAGGATATACTGCACCCCTGCCATATTGCAGAAGACATGCAAAGGCAAATACAACAACTACATGCACATCAAGATGAAATGGAAAACGGATTGAGAAGGTGCAATCTTTGGTTCATAGGACTGCCGGAGAGAACTGAAGGTAACAATCCCACTGAATACCTAGAGTCACTTTTCATTGATCAATATGGCAGGAAGGCTTTTTCTGTCATGTTTGCAGTGGAGAGTGCTCATCGCATCCAAGCAAAACCCCCTCCAGCAGGAGCCCCCCCCCCATGACCTTTATTGCAAAGTTTCTCAATTTTAAGGATAGAGACAAAATCCTGAAACTATCCAGAGAGAGAGGAAATATTCAGCTTGATAAGTCATGTGGCAGTCTTCCCTGATTTCTCTAACGAGGTTCAAAAGAGAAGGGCACAGTTTCAAGATGTTAAAAGGCGGCTTAGAGCACTACATCTCAAATATGCCATGCTGTTCCCTGCTAGACTAATGCCGCGTACACACGGTCGTTTTTTGTGATGAAATAAAATTACATTTTTAAAAACGTCATTTAAAATGATCGCGTGTGGGCTAAAACAACGTTTTACATCTTCTGAAAAACTACAAAAAAAAAATCGAACATGCTTACATTTTTTATGTCGTTTTTGAAAATGACGTTTTTTGTGTTGTAAAAAATGATCGTGTGTGGGCTAAAACTACCGTATTTTCCGGCGTATAAGACGACTGGGCGTATAAGACGACCCCCTAATTTTCCAGGAAAAATGTTGGTTTTGGGATATACTCGCCGTATAAGACTACCCCCTTCCTAGACAACATCATTTAAAAAAAAAAACAGAAACATAAAAAAAAAACACATGAGATTTGATTTTTTTTTTTTGTTCAATAAGTTTTTATTGAATATGCAAAACAAAAGGACAAGTAACAATCACTTGAGCAAATAACAAAACATATACAAACAAAATAATGATACCCAGGCAACAGGTGTGGACCATCCTCATCAAGGCATCAGAGACCCCAAGATGTCATACAACCAAACTACGGAAGGAGCCATCATATCTGAAAGGTGGCTGACACAGAGTAACGGCCGGACACTAATCAGATTTGGTTTAAACATGGTAATTTTAATGAAAACTGTTGACATTCTGGTACTTAAAATCCTTCAAAATCCTCTTCATGTTCATCCTCTGACATCAGAAGTTCATGAATGACATCTTGTGTTTCATTTGTAAGACAGTCATCATATGGATCTGGTTCCACATCAGATGGTGTGGATTCAGTGTTGGCTTCCCCTTCATCTTGCCACAAGTACTCATCCTCCATACCATCCAATGAATTTAATATGCCACACTTCTTGAAAGACTTTATTACTTTTTCTGCATCAATATCATTCCAGGCTTTTATGACAAAGTTGCACAAAACATCCAACTGTGGAGCACGCATGTTTCCTCCTTTTGTGAATGACTTTTCGCCGCTAACCATCCACTCATTCCACTGCTCTCTAATGCGATCCTTAAATGGCTTGTTTAGGCACACATCCAGTGGCTGTACCAACAATGTCAATCCTCCAGGAATAACCGCTGCGTCTGTGTTCATTGTTGTCAGCCTTTCCTTTGTGCTGGGAGTTAAATGAGCCCTGAACATATCCCACACCAGTAGGCTACGTTCTTTACGAAGTCCACCTGGTCGTCTACTCCAAACATTTTCAAGCCATAGCTTTACCCCTTCTTCATCCATCCAGCCTTTTTCATTCACATGTACAAAAACTCCGACAGGGAACTTGATTTTTGGCATTGTTTTTCTTTTGAAGATAATCATGGGTCTTAGTTTGACACCATCAGCTGTACATGCTAGTACCACTGTAAAACTGGACTTCTCATGTCCTGTTGTTTTGATTAACACGGTTTTTGCACCTTTTGAATTTACGGTTTTATTTCCAACCATATCAAAAATTCATTGGAGTTTCATCCATATTTCCGATCTGACTTAACGCATAGCCATGTTTCTTGCGCTGTTTTATTACATAGCGATGGAAATCATTTACTTTGCAGTCGAGATCTGCTGGTAATTTTTGCGCAATTTTGGTCTTTTGCCTCAGTACCAGATCATGCCTTTCCAAGAACCTAGTACACCAGGATACAGTGTTCTGGGTGAGATTTGGCCCACTGAAGTGCAGAAATACGTATGCCGTTTCGGGTCACTACATAACCATTGCGGCGATGCTCATGCACCATGTCTGCTACATGCTTCTCAAGTTCTGGCCAATGTGGGGTGCCTCTTCTTAATGCACACTTATCCCTTGGCATACTCTTTAATGCATCTGCCTTTGCTTTCCAGTCTCGGACCATCTTTTCCGTTACGCCATACTTGCAGCAGCGCAGTTATTAGTTTCCTTCGCAAAGTTTAAAACTTTGAGCTTAAAACTGGCTTCATGTTTCCTTCTTCTTGCTGGAGCCATGCTGGGGCCCTGTCTATCAGCCATTTCTGTCAGGTATTACGGTATCACTTTTTTTAAATCAAAAAAGGAAACTGGTGAACTACAAGTCCCAAAGATCCCACAATTGGTAGGCAGCAACAATAAATCCTCTCCTCCAAAGCACCATAAATCATACCGGTATTTATTATATGAAGGGGAAATCTGGAGCTGGATGTGCAGTACGGGTTGTATATGATGCTTTGTAATACCGTATACAGTAGCGCAGGTACACACAGTATACAGTAATATGATGCTTTGTTAGTAGGTACAGTACCATATATATGATGCTTTGTCCCAGGTACACTATATACTTCTGATGTAGATCAAATGCTTTTGTTGGTACAGTATATAACAGTACAGTATATGTAATATGTGAATTTGAATGTTTCTGCTTTCTATGGGTCCGTTTTCTACTGCAGAATACATCCATACAGTGTGCACCACTAAGAGCCAATCACGGCAGGCAATGCATTTTACTAATTTGTTGCTAGATGCAAAGCCTGCCTGGACTGGGAGAAGCTGTGAGGTCATCAGCCGGCGCCGCTCCTATCATGCTCGGATTGGCAGAGGTATTTTGTCCAATCCGAGCAGGCGTAACAAGCGCTGCATGCAGCAGCAGCGAACATACACCAGCAGGGATTGGCCGAGCGGCGCACACAGTGTTCCCTTACTACAATGTCGCGCGCTCAGCAGCGGCCTCTTCATTCACCGGGATTTGCCTCTATACCCACTACCGACCACCCGGCGGGCCTGGCACCAATCTGGCTACCTCTTGTACAAGGTATGGAGCACTCGGTGACATTAAAACTATATTTCAGCCATTGTACCCGGCGTATAAGACGACCCCCTAGTTTTGGCACTATAATTTGGGCCTGACAGGACTGGGAGCTCTGTGTTTAATAAATATCCCCCAAAAATATATAAAAACATGTTTTTCTTCCACATATTTTTCATAAAAAAATTTCAATAAGCGATTGATAGCGTTTACAAAATAGGGGATAGTTTTATGGCATTTTTATTTAATATTTTTTTTTTTACTAGTAATGGCGGCGATCAGCGATTTTTATCGGTACTGCGACATTATGGCAGACACTTCGAACACTTTTGACACATTTTTGGGACCATTGGCATTTTTATAGCGATCAGTGCTATAAAAATGCATTGATTACTATAAAAATGCCACTGGCAAGGAAGGGGTTAACACTAGGGGGCGGGGAAGGGGTTAAGTATGTTCCCTGGGTGTGTTCTAACTGAAGGGGTGGGGGGTGGACTGACTTGGGGGAAATGACTGATCGCTGTTCATACATTGTATTAACAGACGATCAGACATTTCTCCCCCTGACAGGACTGGGAGCTGTGTGTTTACACACACAGCTCCCGGTTCTCGCTCTGTAACGAGCAATCGTGGGTGCCCAGTAGTGATCCCGCCCGTGTGTATAACTGCGGCGGCTGGTCGGCAAGCAGTTAATGATGCACTTCCATTTAAAAAATTAGTCTATGCCCATAGAAAGTGCATACGTACTCAAAGGTATGTGATAGATATTTAGAGGATGGAGAAACATGATAATACAAGCCCAGCAGACAGGCATACGTAGATGAAAGTAGAAAGTGACGGTCATATAAAGGTGTTGACCATGAAAATCTTAATCAGAACTGTATTGGTAGTTGAATGACATGAAGTTTTTTATATACTGTATGTCTATACCCTCATAAACCTGTGCCTTTAACATGTACAGTGCCTGCCGCCGAGAATGTGTTTTTAGCATGACAGCATCGCGCTGAATCTCGGCGACAGGCTGCCGATATCTCGCACTCGCTGGAATAGTAAAAGCACATTCCAGCGAGTGCGTCATAGAAGCGAGGGGGATCCGACGCGGATTCCCGCCAATTCTACACGTGGGCGGAGTTTGTTATGAATCCTGAAGGAGAAATCCCCGCCGGATTTAAAAAAAAAAATCCGGCATGGGTTCCCCCCTCAGGAGCATAACGGGCCCTTAGGTCTGTTATGAGTTGTAAGGAGACCCCCTACGCCGAAAAAACGGCGTGGGGGTCCCCCCCAATCCATAACAGACCTGTATCCAAAGCACGCCGGCCGGCCGGTCAGGAAGGGAGTGGGGGCGAGCGAGCGCCCCCCCCCCTCCTGAGCCGTACCGGGCAGCGTGCCCTCAACATGGGGGGGTTAGGTGCTCTGGGGCAGGGGGCGCACTGCGGCCCCCCACCCCAGAGCACCCTGTCCCCATGTTGATGAGGACAGGGCCCCTTCCCGACAACCCTGGCCGTTGGTTGTCGGGGTATGCGGGCGGGAGGCTTATCGGAATCTGGAAGCCCCCTTTAATAAGGGAGCCCCCAGATACCGGCCCCCCACCCTAAGTGAATGAGTATGGGGTACATTGTACCCCTACCCATTCACCTGCAAATAAAAAGTGTAAACACAAATAAACCACACAGGGTATTGAAATATTTTATTAGTTGGCCGCCGGGGGGGGGTTGTGTATGATCGCTTTTATAAAAGCGCCCCCCTCTGGCGGGCTTCTGTGGGGGGTGGGTGCCGCCGTCTGGTTCTCTTCCGCCGCCGGGGGGGGCGCTTTGATAAAAGCGCCCCCCACCCGGCGGGCTTCTTTCGACGTCTTCGGCGGCTGGGGGGTCTTCTCCCACTCTCCGGGGGTCTTCTCCGCTCTCCGGGGGTCTTCTCATGATCCATGATCCAAATATTTTTTTTTTCAATTTCAATTTTTTTTTTGATTTTTTCTGAGAAATCCCCACTTCCTGTTCTTGTGTCTGTAACTACACACAGTAATGCGAGGCTTGCTCCCTGGTGTGGAGTGTTGTGCTCGACCCCTCCCCTGGAATACAGGAGAGTCAGGACGCTCTCTACATTGCAGATAGATAAAGGAGCTGTGTGTTAGTGGGTGTACTGACTCTTTACTAAGGTAAAGGAAGCTCTAACGGTCACCATCATTTACGATTTCCATTCCACCAACCCAAGACAGCTTATCCGACACTACACAATCCACCAGACAAGACCTATTCCATTTCCCAGAATAAACGAGACACGCACAGCTCTGTTCTCTGGTTCCAAAATGAATGAATACTTTAATGGTAACTCAGTTTGTTATATACAGTTGAACTAAGAGTGAACAATGAATCAACTCCACCCACCACATCACACAAGGAGCTTCAATACACAATACACAGACGTCTGATCTTTAGAGGGTGCTCAGTCACATTCCACATCTTATCAATAGAATTCACACCAAACAGTATTAGCATCACACAATGAGTTCCCCTCAATAACATCTTAGACAGACGTTCTGACTCCGATAAGCTGCTACATAATGCACATTCCTTTGTAGACATAATTGACATGCTAATCCACTACACCTTAAAAGAGACGTCTGACCTTTAGACTACTAACTCGCAACACATCTATCATCAATAGTATTTTCACACAAAACCATGTCATTAGCATACACAATGAAAGGTCTTTCAGAAGCCAGACCTAATTAACACCTCATTATGTGTCCCCACATTGAATGAGTCACAACTTGTAATATTCTAAGGTATTCTGCAATACATGAAGTATCAATGTCCCATCTCATGTAATTTATGATATCATTTCTCAGTCTTTCTATGCCCCTAAAGGACATAGGATGACCCTAGACCCAAGAGCCATTGGTGAAGCTGGCACAGGAGTACACCGCATCCTTCAAAAGTCTGAGTATCAAGGATCATTCCGTTACAGAAGCTATTTAGGATTTTTTTTTTTTTTTTTTTTTTTTTTTACCTTTACAACCCCTTTAAGAGCTGTAATTTCTTAACCCATCCTCCAATTTGGATGTACATACTCTCAAATTAAACCTGAAAATGTGCACTTTCATCCCATATTCATGATATAACTATAGCTTGAAGGTGTTTTGGTAAACAAATACCTGAACAAAACTACAATTTGTGCGTGTCCAAATATATATGGACCTGACTGTATTTAAACACTCTGTGTGTGTGTGTGTATATATATATATACACACACACACACTTTTGCACTGTGCTGGAAAGTCAAAATTATGCCATACGTTTCATAGTTTTGGTTTATCATGAAAACATCATGTTTTTCAGGGTAGTCATGAAGAGCCTTTGGGCTCTTCAGGCTTAAAAGAATACTTCAATGTCTGTTCTGTAGAATTCCAGCAATATGTTTGTTACCATGGAGACAAGCGGCTGTCTTATTTCTGTGCTTGCTGGAGCTAGAAAGCAGTGTGCCTACTTGGCGTACTTGATTTATATCATAATGTTAACAAGGCTGGCTTGCAGTGTACATTGATGCTCCTGTGTGCTGTGTGGAGATATGTTGTAGACTTAGAGCATACACTGAATTCCTTTCTGTATTCATTTAGCCTCATCTTACTGGCTGTACTCATATATGCAGCCTCTTGGCAGGTGGTATTTAACGCAGAGAAGTCGCCCCAGAATTAAACATTTCTGTGCTGTGAGATGCCTACTTGTGATCGGGAGCTATCTGATGTGATTGGCTGTGATGTGCCCGCCCCTGCCTACCTACATTTAGAACCTCTTAAAGAGGAAACCCTGGTGGGTTTTATGTCCTCTTTCCCCCCTGCAAAGTAAAACCATAATGGGCTAGTATGCCTCGTGTACTAGCCCATTATGTGCCACTTACCTGTGAACGGTGTGCCTGCTGGTGGCCGCATCCATCTTTGCTCTACTTACTTCTGGGGCATGCGCCTGGGAGCCATTGGTCACGGCACTTGCTAGTAAAGAAACAGCACAGGTGGCCGTTTCTTCATAGCACATGTGCCGTTTACATCGTCGGCACTCTACAGGGTAAATATCTCAAACGGTGCACGTTTAGAAGATATTTACACTACCTGTAGGTAAGCCTTATTATAGGCTTTCCTATAGGTACAGCTTATGCATTGGGGGTATACAACCACTGTAAAAGACCAGTAGGCGGCGGGAAAGGGGTTAAATACACAGTGAAGGTTCTGACTTTTCAAATTTCCACAACACAATGATGTATGCATGGCAGTAGAGATTAGGAATAAGCTCAGATGTATTTGGACCCCTGTCCGAACCCACATGAGTGAGCCTGCCAGAAAGCAGTCACTGTACTGGGCCAATCACAAGAGACTGAGGCATTCCCTGCCCTGAAGTTGCACATATACAGGTAAAAGAAAAAGATGGGAATAGTGCGCTTATTCAATAATGGGCCATAAAGTAATATACTCAAAGAAATATGATGAGTATCCAAACATACAAATAAATAAATAAATGTAAATAAAGTCCAACTAAAGCCCAATGGTAGGAGTTAGTTCATATAAAGGCAAAAATCTCATAGAGGTAACTTGATAGAAGAAAAAAACAGATAAAACATCTATCCAAGCATCGACTGTTAAATTTATGAATTGGCCGCTCACCTCCAACAATGACCCAAGGGTCAAACAAGGCTCATCGGATAGTCAGATAAGGAATCCTGCTGATGGATCTGTAAAGGCATGCAGGTTCAGGCGAAGACGAAGAACTACGTCCAAAACTCAACATCAAAACATCTTGGGTAATTCCACATATAGAGGAAACACTCAAAGGAATTGCACTTCTATATATAAATGGCGCTCAAATGAAACAAAGAACAGCCATAGTGCAATATTGCCAAATGAAAAGGAAATTTATTTAGTAAAAAACTGCTTACATCAAGTAAGGATAAAAACCACAGTAAAAAGCAATGGGAGTAGTGACACACAGGCCTCCTCACCGTACTTCTGTTAAAACACTACCGGAACTGACGTCGCAAGGCTCCACCCGAGGCGCTGCATCACTGGTCACGTGACTTCCTCTGGGATTGGAACCAAGTGACAAGCGCCGGGTATTTGTACCCCTTAATTTATTGGCCATAAAAACTGCCTAGCAACCAAAAGGTGATAGGTTGCACACAATAAAATAAAATATATATAACATTAATGGTGGACAAACATGGAAACATTTTAGACATTCAATATGCAAATTAAGGCCATGATGGATGTTTTTTCTTCTTGGCCGGTTTCCTTTGAGCGCCAATTATACAAGAAGTGCCATTCTTCTGAGTGAGCTGTTTCCTCTATATTTGGAATTACCCAAGATGTTTTGGACGTAGTTCTTCGTCTTCGCATGGAACCTGCATGCCTTTACAGATCCATCAGCAGGATTCCTTATCTGACTGTAACGGATTGAACCGTGACAGACTGAGATATTCCTATGTCTAGGGTCACCTTATGTCCACTAGGGCCATAGGGTGACAAAGAATCAATTCATATATTACATAAGATGGGACATTAATAATAATTCATATTGCAGGACTGGAATATTACAAAGTGGATGTCTTGAGATATCACAAGCTGTTGCCTATTCAATCTGGGCACACGACAAGTGACTCACAAGACATTGTATAAAGGGTATTGAAGTGTCTTGAGGTGTTGGCTATTCATTGTGAAAGACACATTCTGTTGAAAAGGTGTTAATTGCAAGAAAGACTCTTTCATTATGTGAAGCTCTCTGTTTACCCTATTGTGTTATGCTAAAGGTTAATTGAATTCTATTCATACAGCAATGTATTGAGGCTCAGGTGTGATTGTATTTAGAAATGTAATGTATCTCGTCAGTAGCGATGCCGACATGTCTACCTTGTAACTGGCCATAGTTATGTAGACGGAGGTCAAGGCATTGTGTAATTGTATTTTGAAATGTCTTTTAGAATATGATTGAAGCCCCCCATGGTGTGAATAGGGGGTGGAGATGGCATTGTCCTGTGATTACCTGTAACATCTTGTACTGTATAAATAAGCTGGAAAGAAACCATTAAAGCGTCATATCTTTGGAAGCAAGTGCAGAGCTGAGTCTCGTCTTGTTTATGGGAATTGATATGGATCGTCTATGCAGTATTGTGGGAGTGTGTCAGATAAGCTTGTCGTGACTGGATGGAAGGTCGTAAGCGGTGGTGACCCGTTATACTGACTATCTGATGAGCCTTGTTTGACCCTAGGGTCAATGTTTGAGGTGAGTGGCCAATTCATAAATTTAACAGTCGATGCTTGGATAATACTCATCATATTTTTTCTTTGAGTATATTACTTTATGACACATTATTGAATAAGCGCACCATTCCCATCTTTTTCTTTTAGGCCTCGTACACACTATCGGACATATCCGATGAAAACGGTCCGCGGACCATTTCCATCGGATATGTCCGATCTGGAGTTTGGTCCGATGGCGTGTACACACCATCGGATCAAATTCCCCGCCGGCGGACGGCGCGGTGACGTGGCGGTGACGTTGACGCCGCCACGTCACCGCACCAGGAAGTAAAACACTTCCGCGCATGCGCCGAATCCATTCGGCGGCGGCGGTGCGGGACGACATGTCTGCTGGTAAGTGTACTAACCAGCAGACATGTCGGGCGGACACATTCCCACCCGATAGATTTCAAAGCATGCTTTGAAATCTGTCGGGTGGACAAATCTGTCCGCTAGCCCATACACACGATCGGAGATGTCTGCTGAAACGGTCCATCGGACCGTTTTCAGCGGACATATCCCCTCGTGTGTACGAGGCCTTACACTTATTATGCAGTGTCTGTTGAATACACTACTAAGTGGTTGCAGCTAATTCACGGTCACTATACATGTACTTTTTTTTTTTTTTTTCTGAGTTTATTTTCACTATATTCACTGGAGGTTGATGGTTTATATTTACTTAAAAATGAGAACATAGTAGCGTTTAAGTTTTTCTCTTATAACACATGCACATATACATGCCCATTATATACAGTTGCAATAAAAAGTATGTGAACCCTTTTGGAATGATATGGATTTCTGCACAAATTGGTCATAAATAGAGTTGAGAGAACCCGAACTGTAAAGTTCGGGTTCGGTACGGACTTTGGGTTTTTCCCGAACCCGAATAATTACTGAAAGTTTCGGGTTCGGAGTTCGGGGGGAAAAAAAATGCGCGGGGGTCACCCCAAATTCGATAACCAGACCCTTTAAGTCTGGTATGGATATTAAGGCCTCGTACACACGATCGGACATATCCGATGAAAACGGTCCGCGGACCATTTCCATCGGATATGTCCGATCGGGAGTTTGATCCGATGGCGTGTACACACCATCGGATCAAATTCCCCGCCGCCGGACGGCGCGGTGACGTGGCGGTGACGCGACGGTGTCGTTGACGCCGCCACGTCACTGCCACGTCACCGCACCAGGAAGTTAAACACTTCCGCGCATGCGCCGAATCCATTCGGCGGCGGCGGTGGGGGACGACATGTCTGCTGGTAAGTGTACTAACCAGCAGACATGTCGGGCGGACGGATTCCACCCGATAGATTTCAAAGCATGCTTTGAAATCTGTCGGGTGGAGAAATCTGTCCGCTAGCCCATACACACGAGCGGAGATGTCTGCTGAAACGGTCCATCGGACCGTTTTCAGCGGACATATCCCCTCGTGTGTACGAGGCCTAAGGGGAACCCTGACGTCAATTTAAAAAAAAAAATGGCGTGGAGTTCCCCCTAAAATCCACACCAGACCCCTTATCCGAGCACGTTGACCTGGCTGGCCGCAGAAAACCGCACCCTCTCCTGAACCGCACCAGGCCACGTGCCCTCAACATTGGGAGGGTGCTTTGGGGTGCCCCCCAAAGCACCTTGTCCCCATGTTGATGGGGACAAAGGTTTCATCCCCACAACCCTTGCCCGGTGGTTGTGGGGGTATGCGGGCAGGGGGCTTATCAGAATCTGGAAGACCCCTTTAACAAAGGGGACCCCCAGATCCTGGCCCCCCCTGTGTAAAATGGTAATGGGGTACACTGTACCCCTACCATTTCACAAAGGAAGTGTAAATAGTAGTTTTCAAGAAAAAAACACACACACACACCGTAGAACAAATTACTTTATTAATTAAACCAAATAAAAATCCAGCGGTGAAAATAGACGACCGATGCTGCTCCCTGCTCCAACGTTGTCTTCTATCCAGCGACGGGTGATCTCTCCAGCGACGGCCGGTTGGTCCAGCGATGAAAAGATCCATCCATTCAGAGCACAGCTCAGCGAATGACGCGCCGGAGCTTTGACATTTCTTTTATAGGGGAGGCGGGCCACGCGTCACGTGACCCCGTCCCCCTCTGACGCACACTCTGCTACATCACTGGGACAGCCCAGGCATGCCCCTTGCGTCAGAGCGGGACGGGGTCACGTGACGCGTGGCCCGCCTCACCTATAAAAGAAATGTCAAAGCTCTGGCGTGTCATTCACTGAGCTGTGCTCTGAATGGATGGATCTTCTCATCGCTGGACCGATCACCCGGCGCTGGATAGAAGACAACCTTTATAGCAGGGAGCATCATCGATCGTCTATTTTCATCGCTGGATTTTTATTTGGTTTAATTAATAAAGTAATTTGTTTTACGGTGTGTGTTTTTTTTTTTCCCCTGAAAACTACTATTTACACTTCCTTCGTGAAATGGTAGGGGTACAGTGTACTCGGTTACCATTTCACACAGGGGGGGCCAGGATCTGGGGGTCCCCTTTGTTAAAGGGGTCTTCCAGATTCTGATAAGCCCCCTGCCTGCATACCCCCACAATCACCGGGCAAGGGTTGTGGGGATGAGACCCTTGTCCCCATCAACATGGGAACAAGGTGCTTTGGGGGGCACCCCAAAGCACCCTCCCAATGTTGAGGGCATGTGGCCTGGTGCAGTTCAGGAGAGGGGGGGTGCCGCACTCTGCTCCCCCTCTTTTCTGCGGCCGGCCAGGTCAATGTGCTTCGGATAAGGGGTCTGGTGTGGATTTTAGGGGGAACTCCACGCCATTTAAAAAAAAAAAATTGGGGTGGAGTTCCCCTTAAAATCCACACCAGACCTTAAGGGTCTGGTTATGGATATTTGGGGGGACCCCCACGCACTTTTTTTCTTTTTACTAAAAGTCTGTGTCCCATTGACTTCAATGGGGTTCTGAGTCCGGGTTCGGGTTCCCGAACCCAAACTTTTTTTTTAACCACTTCCCGACGGCCGTGCGAATATATGCGGCCATCGGGATGCTCTGAATCTCTGACAGGACCCTCGTTCCCCGCGCGCTCTCCTGAGCGCGCAGCGGGGAACTTCTGTACTGGCCGTGTCCCCTGGACACAGCCAATGACAGATCGCGGTAAATAGCCTAACACAGCGGCTATTTACAGCGCGATCTGTGTGGCCAATGGGGGATGATCTCAAATGTAAACATATGAGATCATCTCTCATTGCCGGCTCTCTCTCCTCACACACAGACAGCGCGTGTGAGGAGAGAGAGAATCTGTGAGTGATACAGTGTATCTTTCAACTTTTACAGTCTGTAAAAACGTTTACAAAGTGCCCAGTGATACCTGTGCCACCAGTACCACCAGTGCCCACCTGTGCCTAGTGCCCATCTGTGATCAGTGCCCACCTGTCGCCTCAGTGCTTATCAGTGCCCACCTGTGCCACCTCATCAGTGCCCACCTGTGCCACCTCATCAGTTCCCATCTGTGCCCCAGATCATCGCACATCTGTTCCGCCTCATCGGTGCACATCAGTATCAATCTCATCCATACCCATCTCAGTGCCATTTGTGCCGCCTCATCAGTACCATCTGTGCCGCCTCATCAGTGCCATCTGTGCCGCCTCATTAGTGCACATCTGTGCAATTAGTACACATCTGCTGCCTCATCGGTGTACATCTGTTCCGCCACCTCAGTACCCATCTCTGCCACCTCAGTACCCATCTCTGCCCACATCTGTGCCACACACCTGTGAAGTCGCCAGCAACCATGTCAAATTTTCTCTTTTCCGTTGAGCAGGCATATCAAATTATTTCCGCGGCTGACGAGAGCAACGGGGAGTTCTCTTCTTCCGATTCCCATTCTGATTCTGATTCGGACGTAGACTATGAGCCAGTCTACAGTAGTGGAACAGAGACAGGCTCAGAGGGGGAAGATAGTCAGCCCGCCAAATGAAGGCGCTCTGGTGAGGAAGTGGTGGCATCCACCAGCACCGAAGTGCCATCCACCAGCACCGAAGTGCCATCCACCAGCACCGCAGTACCTCGGCAACAAACGATTCTGTAATGCCTCTGCCTGATCTGGAACTGACCTTGGAGTGTTTGACCATGCCTTTTGCCTGCCTCTTAGGCCTTGTACACACGAGGGGATATTTCCGCTGAACATGGTCCGACGGACCATTTCAGCCGAAAAATCCCCTCGTCTGTAGGGGCAAACGGGCGCTTCTTGCCGGATTAATCCGGCGGAAAAATTTCAAAGCATGCTTTGAAATATTTCCGCCGGATAGCTGGCCGTCAGATATGTCCGCTGGTTAGTACGGCAAACCAGCGGACATATCTTGACGCACATGCGTCGTATCCTGTGAATGGATCCGACGCATGCGCGCGGAAGTGTTTACTTCCTGGTGCGGTCACGTAGCGGTGACGTGGCGGCGTCAACGTCACCGCCGCGTCACCGCGATGTCCGCCGGCGGGGAATTTGATCCGATGGTGTGTACAGCCATCGGATCAAAGCAATCCGGCGGACAGATCCGATGGGAAACGGTCCGTCGGACCGTTCCCATTGGATTTATTACCTCGTGTGTACAAGGCCTCAGACTGATCTTGTACCCTGCTACTGGACTAATGGGATTCAACACAGGGGTCTCACATATGTAAGGGGCTCCAGAAAAGTTTTTCTAGATGAAGAAAACTTTTTTTATTTGTTTTCTCATCCTAGATTAGGGTCTGGTTGCCCGGAGGCTTCAAAGAGATTTTGGGTGGGAGAAGCCTCTACCCCTGTCCCCATTCTGTCCTGAACGAGACCCTCCTTCTGCCTGCTGCCTGTAGGACCTATGGCATCATGCCTCTGCCTGTTGCATGAACTGACCACCTGCACTAACCCTGACGGGACAGTATCCCTGCCTGGACAATTGTGTATGCTGTTGCTGACCAAGTCCCTGCCTGCTGCCTGGACCAGTGCTATCCTGCTGTGTAGAACTGTGCTACTATTACCACAGGTAGTCTTTTGTTTACGCTTTGCTCAGCATAATGTATTTTGGGGTGTAATGCTTGGTATGTGCATGCTATGTGTCTCTGGAACACCTGACGGTGTTCCCTGCATGTTGGGTCTCTGTATGTGGTCAGGCTGTGTAGAAGTCTCACACATGGGGTATCGTTTTACTCAGGAGGAGTAGCAGAATGTATTTTGGGGTGTCATTTTTGCTATGTACATGCTATGTGTTGGAAATTTCTTATCAATGGAAAACTTTGTGTAAAAAAAAATGCGTTTTCATTTTTTTCCCCACATATTCCAAAAACTTCTGGAAAAAAATGAACCATTCAAAAAACTCATTATGCCTCATAGATTATACGTTGGGGTGTTAGCTTTCCAAAATGGGGTCACTTTGTGGGTAATTCCATTGTCCTGGTGTTCCAGGTTCTTCAAAAGTGTAATAGGTAGTCAACTAGTTAGATGTGCAATTTATGCTCCTAAAACCCCTGATGGCGCTCCCTGCATGTTGGCTCTCTGTATGTGGCCAGGCAGTGAAAAAGTCTCACACATGGGGTATCATTTTACTCAGGAGGAGTATCAGAATGTATTTTGGGGTGTCATTTTTGCTATGTACATGCTATGTGTTGGAAATTTCTTATCAATTGACAACTTTGTGTAAAAAAAAAATGCGTTTTCATTTTTTTTCCACATATTCCAAAAACTTCTGGGAAAAAAATGAACTGTTCAAAAGACTCATTATGCCTCATAGATTATATGTTGGGTTGTTAGCTTTCCAAAATGGGGTCACTTTGTGGGTAATTCCATTGTCCTGGTGTTCCAGGGCCTTCAAAAGTGTAATAGGTAGTCAACTAGTTAGATGTGCAATTTATGCTCCTAAAACCCCTGATGGCGCTCCCTGCATGTTGGACCTCTGTATGTGGCCAGGCAGTGAAAAAGTCTCACACATGGGCTATCGTTTTTCTCAGAAGGAGTAGCAGAATGTATTTTGGGGTGTCATTTGTGGTATGCACATGCCATGTGAGAGAAATAAGCTATTACAAGGACAATTTTGAGATTTTTTTTAAATAAAAAAATAAAAATCTTAATTTTGAAAAGTATTGTGGGAAAAAAATACAACTTCAAATAACTCACCATGCCTCTTACTAAATACCTTGGAATGTCTACTTTTGGGTTTTTGGGGGACAGAGGTGATCAAATGCCACCAAAAGAAAGCTCTATTTGTGGGAAAAAAAGGACAAAAATTTATTTTGGTTACAGTGTTGTATGACTGAGTTATTGTCATTCAAAGTGTGAGAGCCCTGAAAGCTGAAAATTGGTCTGGTCAGGTGGGTGTTTAAGTGCCCAGTAAGGAAGTGGTTAACCACTTAAGGACCTCCGCACGCCTATGTACGTCCACAACATGGCTCGTACAGGCACAAGGGCGTAAATTTACGTCCTTGCCTTTGTGCGGTTCGGGGGTCCGATCGGGACCCCCTCCGCGGCGTGCGGCGGTCCCCCTGGCTGTGGGAGCGATCGCCGACGAGCGGGCGGATGTCCGTGTTTTTCCGCCCCCCCCCCCCCGCGATTGCTCCCAGCCAATGAAAGCGCTCCCCCTTCGTGTCAGTTCCTCCTCCTGTGTTTACACAGGAAGGGGGAAGTGATGTAATCTTTCATCGCAGCGGTGTTTCCCACCGCTGCTGAGAGAAGACATCCACAGTAAGTGTGCACTGACACACACACATAGGCACATTAACCCCTTGTGATCACCCCCCTGTCACAGTGTCACTGAATGCAGTGATCTAATCACTGCATTTAGTGTCAGTGTGACAGGCAGTGTGAAAGTCAGTTGGTGTTAGGTTCAGGGTAGCCCCGTACCCCCCCTAATAAAGTTTTAACCCCCTGATCACTGCTAGTTAACCCTTTCACTCCCTATTGCCAGCGTCACTAAGCGATCATTTTTCTGATCGCTGTATTAGTGTCGCTGTTCCCGCTAGGTAGCTATTTTTTTTTACTAAAGACATGTGGCTGAATTAATTTTGGCCTAAATGTTTTACTAAAATTTAGTTTATTTGATTTTTTTATAACAAAAAGTAAAAAATATTGTTTTTTTTCGAAATTGTCGCTCTATTTTAGTTTATAGCGCAAAAAATAAAAATCGCAGAGGCGATCAAATACCACCAAAAGAAAGCTCTATTTGTGGGAAGAAAAGGACGCAAATTTTGTTTGGGAGCCACGTCGCACGACCGCGCAATTATCTGTTAAAGCGACGCAGTGCCGAATTGTAAAAACACCTTTGGTCATTTAGCAGCATATGTGTCCGGGTCTTAACCACTTAAGCCCCGGACCAATATGCTGCTAAATGTCTAGAGGCGTTTTTGCGATTCAGCACTGCGTCGCTTTAACAGACAATTGCGCGGTCGTGCGACGTGGCTTCCAAGCAAAATTTGCGTCCTTTTCTTCCCACAAATAGAGTTTTCTTTTGGTGGTATTTGATCGCCTCTGCGATTTTTATTTTTTGCGCTTTATACAAAAAGAGCGACATTTTTGAAAAAAAAACAATATTTTTTACTTTTTGTTATAAAAAAAAAATCAATAAACTAAATTATAGTCAAACATTTAGGACAAAATTTATTTAGCCACATGTCTTTAGTAAAAAAGAATCGCAATAAAAAAAAAATTAGCTACCTAGCGGGAACAGCGACACTAATACAGCGATCAGAAAAATGATCGCTTAGTGATGCTGGCAATAGGGAGTGAAAGGGTTAACTAGGGCGGTGATCAGGGGGTTAAAACTTTATTAGGGGGGGTACGGGGGCTTCCCTGACACTAACACTAACTGACTGTCACACTGCCTGTCACACTGACACTAAATACAGTAATCATACATGTATGATTACTGCATTCAGTGACACTGTGACAGGGGGGCGATCGGGGGGGGAGGTTAAATGTGTTTATGTGTAGTGTAGGTGCAGTGTAGTGTTAGTGCAGGACTTACTGTGTTGTGATCTCTCCTCAGCGGTGATTGAAAAAAACGCAGAGGGAGAGATCACATCGCTTCCTCCTTCCTGTGTTTTACACAGGAGGAGGAAGTGACAGGGCGGGCGCGCGCGCGCATTGGCTGGGAGCGATCCGGAAGGCGCGGGCGAAAACGAATAGCCGCCCCCTCTTGTCGGATCGCTCCTATATACGTTGATCTGCCTGTCAGTGCCATTCTGCCGACGTAAAAGTACATGCGGCGGTCCTTAAGTGGTTAAGTGGTTAAAGTTCGGGTTCGAACCTGAACATCCAGATGTCCGCTCAACTCTAGTCATAAAATGTGATCTGATTTTCATTTAAGTCACAACAATAGACAATCACAGTCTGCTTAAACTAATAACACACAAATAATTAAATATTACCATGTTTTTATTGAAGACACCATGTAAACATTCACAGTGCAGGTGTAAAAAGTATGAGAACCCTTGGATTTAATATCTGGTTGAACCTCCTTTGGCAGCAATAACTTCAACCAAACGTTTCCTGTAGTTGCAGATCAGACGTGCACAAAGGAGTAATTCTTCCCCATTCCTCTTTACAGAACCGTTTCAGTTCAGCAATATTCTTGGGATGTCTGGTGTGAATCGCATTCTTGAGGTCATGCCACAACATCTCAATCGGGTTGAGGTCAGGACTCTGACTGGGCCACTCCAGAAGGAGTATTTTCTACTAGAGCCGAAACAACTAATCAATTAATCGACAACCTAATCGATTATGAAATTAATCGATTACAATTTTTTATAATTTAACAAAAACTAAAATGAGCCCTTTATTGTACAAAAAAGTAAAATGCTACTGTAAATATTACTTTCACTATCCCACAGTAAAAAAATGAACCCCTTACAGTATCGATCATTTGCTCTTTTTGTACTTATTTGAGGTTTTTTGACCCCATTATGTTACTAAACATCTCAGGCCGGGGTCACACCTCTTTGTTTTTGTGCTTTTTGTAGAAATACACTACAGCAGTGGTCATCAACCCTGTCCTCGGGGCCCACTAACAGGCCAGGTTTTATGTATTACCTTGGGGAGATGCAGACTAGAATACTGCAATCACTGAGCAGCAAATGTCACCTGTGATGTATTTCAGTTATCTTGCAAACCTGGCCTGTTAGTGGGCCCTGAGGACAGGAGTTGATGACAACTGCACTACAGTTCATTTACATGTTTTCCTATGAAACACGTTTACATCCATGATTGTTTTTCGCCTGCTGCCTATTTTGAAAGGGGCGGGGACTTTTTAACGCAAAACGGTGCCATTTAGTTTTTTTGGTTCAATAAACTTCAATGGAGAAGCTGCAGAAAAGCATGGAATGTGTTTTGTAATCTGCCCAACAATAAATTGGCCCAATGTTTTTTAAGACTATTATCCGAATAATCGAAACAATAATCGGCCAACTAATCGATTATGAAAATAATTGTTAGTTGCAGCCCTATTTTCTACTGTATAAACCATTCTGTTGTTTTATTTCTTTGCTTTGGGTCTTTGTCCTGTTGCAACCCCCATCTTCTGTTGAGTTTCAGCTGGTGGACAGATGGCCTTAAGTTCTCCTGCAAAATGTCTTGATAAACTTGGGAATTCATTTTTTCTTCAATGATAGCAATTCGTCCAGGCCCTGGCGCAGCAAAGCAACCCCAAACCATGATGCCCCCACCACCATACGTAAACGTGCAGCAATTTTTTTTGGACAGAAGTGTCTTCCTCTGTGGTCTCCTCCCATGAAATCCATTCTTGTTTAGTGTTTTACCTATCGTAGATTCACTAACAGGGATGTTAGCATAT
Organism: Rana kukunoris; assembly: GCA_029574335.1. NCBI lineage: Eukaryota > Metazoa > Chordata > Amphibia > Anura > Ranidae > Rana > Rana kukunoris. The sequence goes on along the minus strand of CM056055.1, from coordinate 92,183,467 downwards.
GCCAGGGACTTTTGTAAGTCTTTAGCTGACACTCTAGGATTCTCCTTCACCTCATTGAGCAGTCTACGCTCTGCTCTTGCAGTCATCTTTACAGGACAGCCACTCCTTGGGAGATTAGCAGCAGTGCTGAACTTTCTCCATTTATAGACAATTTGTCTTACAGTGGACTGATGAACAGCAAGGATTTTGGAGATACTTTTATAACCCTTTACAGCTTTATGCAAGTTAACAATTCTTAATCGTAGGTCTTCTGAGAGCTCTTTTGTGTGAGGCATCATTCACATCGGGCAATGCTTCTTGTGAAAAGCAAACCCAGAACTGGTGTGTGTTTTTTATAGGGCAGGGCAGCTGTACCCAACACCTCCTATCTCTTATTGATTGGACTCCAGTTGGCTGACGCCTCACTCCAATTAGCTCTTGGAGATGTCATTAGTCTAGGGGTTCACATACTTTTTCCACGTGCACTGTGAATGTTTACATGGCTTGTTCAATAAAAACATGGTAACATTTAATAATTAATAATAGGGTTGTCCCGATACCGATACCGGTATCGGTATCGGGACCGATACCGAGTATTTGCGGGAGTATTCGTACTCCCGCAAATACTGCCGATACCTAAATAGAATACTTTTTTTTTTTCAACGAGCAGGCTGCTGAGTGTTAGAACGGGACCTTAGAAGGGGTGGGGATTGGCGAGCGATCATCCTAATTGGTTGCGGCAACTTGCGGCAGTTTAGAAGGGGGTGGAGCGAGCGGCAGTGACATCCTAATTGGTTGCACTGGTACTGTGTATAGTTAACCTTGTTCCTCCTGGTAAAGCAGCATAATAGTGGCAGCTGACAAGGGGTGGAAGCTGGATAGAGCGGCGGCAAACAGGTATGTCTATGTGCCGTTTTGTGGACGTTTTACTCCCCTCGCTCGTGCATACTGGGGGCGGAGAGCAGCAGCAGCTGAGGGGTGGAGAGAGCGCCAAACAGCAGCCAATAGTTGTTTGTTTTCCTCCTCGCCTCGTGCTGCTAAAGTATGAGGGGAGGAGAGCGGGCGGAGAGAGGGAGGAGAGCGGGCGGAGAGCGGGCGGAGAGAGGGAGGAGAGTGGGCGGAGAGAGGGAGGAGAGCAGGACCAGGACAAACTTCATAGCAGCAGTCAGCCTTTGCCAGCCCTCGCTGAGCAAGTAAGATTAAATATAGAATTGTAATGTAGACACTCAAGAGTCATACAGTGATACTGAATGAATTATTGAATAGAATACCGAGTGTCTATGTCTAGTAAATTGTAATGCAGTAGTGCACACAGAGGCAAGCTATGTGTAGTTGGTTGCCTTGCCACTGCCAGAAGTTCTCAGTCAGTGCACTGCATTGCATGTTATTTCTTTCTGTGTCACTCAAAATGGAGTCACATAGAATACAACTTCCTAAAGTACAAGCTCTGTATTTTAAGTAATTTCTAAATAATTAAATATTAATGTTATTAATGTAAAAGATATTGATTGATTTATGTAAATTGTAAATAATTTGATTTTGTAATACTTTAGACTAGAGTTTACTTTAGATCTTTTTTTTTAAAGCAAAGTTCCGTTTTGATAAGCTCAGACAGCAAGCATGGCCCAGGGGGAGGGGTGCTGCCTTTCTCTCATGAGTAAGAAGATAAGAATTAAGTTAACTCTTAAGGAGGACAGTGCCACCCGCTGACAGTTATTCTGTATTACACGCACCTATAGTACCTAATTAAAGTTGAAATGCAATGTTAAAAAAGCAGCATTTTTTTTTTTTGCATTGACTCATTTCCAACTTGCAAAATATTAACCCCAATGAATGTTTTTTGACATCTGTAAAATAGCATTCTTCCCACCGACCACCAATGTAATGGGCATTGTTCCCACCGACCACCAATGTAATGGGCATTGTTCCCACCGACCACCAATGTAATGGGTATTCTTCCCACCGACCACCAATGTAATGGGCATTCTTCCTACTACTGAGTTACTGACCACCAATTATGCAAGGGACATTCTTCTCACTGACCACCAATGTAAAGGGCATACTTCAAGTTCCCACCGATCACCAATGTAAGGGACATTCTTCCCACCGACCACCAATGTAATGGGCATTCTTCCCACCGACCACCAATGTAATGGGCATTCTTCCCACCGACCACCAATGTAATGGGCATTCTTCCTACTACTGAGTTACTGACCACCAATTATGCAAGGGACATTCTTCTCACTGACCACCAATGTAAAGGGCATACTTCAAGTTCCCACCGACCACCAATGTAAGGGACATGGAGTCACTGTGGTGCCACTGCCATTTAATGAGGACTGGTTCTTTATGGACTATTTATCTGCGCAAATCTTCATCATATACTGTATGCATAATCTTTCCTTTACTTGGCGCAGCTGTCTCCTTTTCCTGGAACCCAAGAAAGGCTTCTTATTCATGTTTCCGTTTTTTTTTAAAAAGGCACCGTAGTGATTAAATAAAATTACTACCACCAAAATAAGCTCTTTTTGTGTGGAAAAAAATTATTAAAAAAAAGAGAGCACGGTGTAGCATTGCGCAAATGTCACTCAAAGTGTGACAGCGCTGAAAGCTGAAAATTGGCCTGGGCAGCAAGGGGTGAAAGTGCCACTGCCTGATATAAAAGTAGTTTAACAATGGACGCTTGATTTTTATTTTGCTTTTTTCACCCAAGGTCGTGCAAATTATCAACACCTTTCTTCAGTGCACACCGCACAGAGACACCAGCAGAATGTCAGCTGTGTGGAAGTATTTTAAAATTTACGACCAGAACCCAAGGATAGCAGACTGTAAACTTTGCTCTGCCCAATTATGTAGAGGAGGTACAAAAATCAGCTCTTACAATACAAGTAATCTGATAAAGCATTTGAAAATAAAACATAAAACTGAGCATGCAGAGTTTACCGCCAGCACTAGCAGTGGTCCTCAGCAGCCAACCTTGCAACAAACTATTGCCAGAAGAGAAAAGCTGTCAAGAGACAACCCCAGAGCTGTAAAGATAACAGATGCCCTCACCCAATTTATTATTCTGAATGATCAACCTCTTTCAGTTGTTGAGAACATGGCTTTTCAGCGATTTATTAATGTGTTCGAGCCAAAGTATGACATTCCCAGTCGCCACTACATAACGGACGTCATCTTACCAAAGATCCATGGTGCGGTTAAGAAGCACATTACCATCATGTTGCAGAAGGACATAAAGGCAATTAGCTTCACAACAGACATCTGGAGCAGCAGTGTGAGTCCACTGTCTCATCAGTTTAACGGCGCAGTGGATAGACGGCAAATTCTCTCTGCACCAGGTCATGCTCCATGCTACAAAATTTGAAGGCTCCCACACCGGTCAAGCAATTGCCAACATATTTGAGGAAATGCTTCAGACTTGGGCCATTCCAAAAAGTTTGGTTCATGTTGTGGTCCGGGACAATGCCAAAAACATGATAAAGGGAATGGAAGATGCTGGACTTCCCAGTATTTCATGTGTTGCGCACACATTGCAGCTTGCCGTCACAGAGGGACTGTTGTCACAGCGCAGCATTACAGATGCTGTGGGAGTCGGGCGCAGAATAATTGGCCACTTCAAGCATTCTACTCTCGCATACTCTCGGCTGCAGGATATCCAGAAAGACCTTAGTCAGGCAGTAAGAAGACTCCAGCAAGACGTGCAAACTCGTTGGAACAGCACATTTTACATGCTGAAGTCTCTATTTGAGCAGAAACGTGCCCTTGGAATCTACTCGTCTGAACATGAGCTCCCTGCCACCATTACTTTTAACCAGTGGAACCTGATAGAGAAGTTGCTCAATATCTTGGCTCCCTTTGAGGAGATGACCCGCCAAGTCAGTTGTTCTGATGCTTTCGCCTCTGATGTTATTCCTGCAGTAACAGTGCTCCAGAAAGTTTTAGCACAAGTGGATGATGACCAGGGCATCAAAACAATGAAGAGCACTTTGCTTGCTGCTTTGCAGAAGCGCTTCTCCGATACTGAGAGAAACCCCCTTTACTGTATCGCAACTTTACTGGATCCAAGGTATAAAGATCGATTTTTCTGTAATCGAGACACTTTCAGGGAGGCAAAAGAAATGCTAATCCAGGAACTGCAAAACTTTTCTGAGGAGACATTAGTATCTGAGGAACATGAAGAACAAGCTTCCAAAAGACCTCACCGTGACCAGCCAGGTACCAGTCTGAAGAGTATATTTGCGGAAATTGCTGCTGGTGAAGGTTCATCTACATCGCAGAGCAGGGCTCCAAAAGCTGCTACTATACAGCTGGAAGCTTACCTGGGAGAGATCACCGTACCTCAGTCAGATAAACCCCTAAAGTACTGGGCAGTTCACAAAGTGAGGTTTCCAACTCTGGCCAAAGTGGCCCAAAAATTTCTTTCTGCCCCATGCAGTAGCGTGGAAAGTGAAAGACTGTTCAGCTTAGTGCCCAACGTGCTTACCGATAGTAGAAACAGGCTAATTGCTGAACATGCAGAAATGCTTTTATTCCTTAACCACTTCCCGCCCGGCCAATAGCCGATTTACGGCCGGGAAGTGGTTATGAAATCGTGACTAGCCGTTCTCAAACGGCTTAGCACGATTTCAATGCCGCGCGCCCTCGTAGGGGCGCGCAGCGCGGCGATCGGTGATGCGGGGTGTCAGTCTGACACCCTGCACCTCCGATCTCGGTAACGAGTCTCCGGCGGAGCCTCGTTACCACGTGATCAGCCGTGTCCAATCACTGCTGATCACGATGTAAACAGGAAGAGCCGCCGACGGCTCTTCCTCACTCGCGTCTGACAGACGCGAGTACAGGAGAGCCGATCAGCGGCTCTCCTGACAGGGGGGGTTCGCGCTGATTGTTTATCAGCACAGCCCCCCCTCGGATCGCCACACGGACCACCAGGGAGTGCCCACACTAGACCACCAGGGTACTTACAAAAAAAAAAAAAAAGGACAAAAAAAGGACAAAAAAAAAGGGCAGTAAAAAAAAAAAAATAATGCCAATAATGCCAATCAGTGCCCACACATGGGCACTGATTGGCAACAGGTGATCCATCAGTGCCACCCCTCAGTGATCATCAGTGCCACCCCAGTGTCTGTCAGTGCCAATCCATGCCCAGTGCCCACCTATCAGTGCCCACCTGTGCCACCTATCAGTGCCCACCCGTGCCACCTATCAGTGCCCACCCGTGCCACCTATCAGTGCCCACCTGTGCCGCCTATGAGTGCCCACCTGTGCCGCATATGAGTGCCCACCTGTGCCGCCCATGAGTGCCCACCTGTGCCGCCCATGAGTGCCCATCAGTGCCGCCCATGAGTGCCCATCAGTGCCGCCCATGAGTGCCCATCAGTGCCGCCCATGAGTGCCCATCAGTGCCCCATACCAGCGCCGCCTATCAGTGCCCATCAGTGCTACCTAATCGGTGCCCATCAGAACTACCTCATTGGTGCCCATCAGTGCCACCTCATCGGTGCCCATCAGTGCCACCATATCAGTGCCCGTAATTGAAAGAGAAAACATACTCATTTACAAAAAAATTAACAGAAAAAAATAAAAACTTATTTTTTTTTCAAAATCTTCGCTCTATTTTTAGTTGTTGCGCAAAAAAAAAAAAACGCAGAGGTGATCAAATACCACCAAAAGAAAGCTCTATTTGTGGGGAAAAAAGGACGCCAATTTTGTTTGGGTGCAGTGTAGCATGACCGCGCAATTGTCATTCAAATTGCGACAGTGCTGAAAGCTGAAAATTGGCTTGGGCGGGAAGGTGCGTAAGTGCCTGGTATGGAAGTGGTTAAAAAGAACTTGCCACTAACTTTTGTCAAATAATTCTATTACAGTGGTTGACCGCGATATTGTGTCAATCTCGCTCCCTTTCTCGGCGAGATTGAGCACTTGCGAGCCCCATCGCGGGAGCCAGCGCTGAGCTGGCTTGCCGCGATGGAGACAAAGCCGTCATAGAAGCGACGGGGATCCGACGCGGATTCCCGCCAATTCTACACGTGGGCGGAGTTTGTTATGAATCCTGAGAAGGAAGTCCCCGCCGGATTTTAAATAAAAATCCGGCATGGGTTCCCCCCTCAGGAGCATAACGGGCCCTTAGGTCTGGTATGGGTTGTAAGGAGACCCCCCCTACGCCGAAAAAACGGCGTGGGGGTCCCCCCACAATCCATACCAGACCCGTATCCAAAGCACGCCGGCCGGCCGGTCAGGAGGGGAGTGGGGGGCGAGCGAGCGCCCCCCCCCTCCTGAGCCGTACCGGGCAGCATGCCCTCAACATGGGGGGGTCAGGTGCTCTGGGGCAGTAGGCGCACTGCGGCCCCCCACCCCAGAGCACCCTGTCACCCTGGCCGTTGGTTGTCGGGGTATGCGGGCGGGAGGCTTATCGGAATCTGGAAGCCCCCTTTAATAAGGGGGCCCCCAGATACCGGCCCCCCACCCTAAGTGAATGAGTATGGGGTACATTGTACCCCTACCCATTCACCTGCAAGAAAAGTGTAAACACAAATAAACCACACAGTGTATTGAAATATTTTATTAGTTGGCCGCCGGGGGGGGGGGGTGTGTATGATCGCTTTTATAAAAGCGCCCCCCTCTGGCGGGCTTCTGCGGGGGGGTGGGTGCCGCTGTAGGTAGCACGTGGTACCTACCGGAGCATGATGGGACTGCGACGTCACAAGACAGGCCTATATAACTCGCTGCGAGCCGCGCGCCCGGCATAACAGCGGAAGGAAGCGTCGCGTCAACATCTGGAGAAGAAGAAGAAGACGACGTCACAGAGGAGGGGACTCGCCGCCGCTAGTAATTGAACTAACACACAAAGTTAGCGGCGGCGAGTCCTGTAGAAGAAGAAGACCCCCGGAGAGCAGGAGAAGACCCCCGGAGAGCAGGAGAAGACCCCCGGAGAGCAGGAGAAGACCCCCGGAGAGCGGGAGAAGACCCCGGAGAGTGGGAGAAGACCCCGGAGAGTGGGAGAAGACCCCCCAGCCGCCGAAGACGTCGAAAGAAGCCCGCCGGGTGGTGGGCGCTTTTATCAAAGCGCCCCCCCCGGCGGCGGAAGAGAACCAGACGGCGGCACCCACCCCCCACAGAAGCCCGCCGGAGGGGGGCGCTTTTATAAAAGCGATCATACACAACCCCCCCCCGGCAGCCAACTAATAAAATATTTCAATACCCTGTGTGGTTTATTTGTGTTTACACTTTTTATTTGCAGGTGAATGGGTAGGGGTACAATGTACCCCATACTCATTCACTTAGGGTGGGGGGCCGGTATCTGGGGGCCCCCTTATTAAAGGGGGCTTCCAGATTCCGATAAGCCTCCCGCCCGCATACCCCGACAACCAACGGCCAGGGTTGTCGGGAAGGGGCCCTGTCCTCATCAACATGGGGACAGGGTGCTCTGGGGTGGGGGGCCGCAGTGCGCCCCCTGCCCCAGAGCACCTAACCCCCCCATGTTGAGGGCATGCTGCCCGGTACGGCTCAGGAGGGGGGGGGGCGCTCGCTCGCCCCCACTCCCTTCCTGACCGGCCGGCCGGCGTGCTTTGGATACGGGTCTGTTATGGATTGTGGGGGGACCCCCACGCCGTTTTTTTCGGCGTAGGGGGTCTCCTTACAACCCATAACAGACCTAAGGGCCCGTTATGCTCCTGAGGGGGGAACCCATGCCGGATTTTTCTTTAAAAATCCAGCGGGGATTTCTCCTTCAGGATTCATAACAAACTCCGCCCACGTGTAGAATTGGCGGGAATCCGCGTCGGATCCCCGTCGCTTCTATGACGCACTCGCTAGAATGTGCTTTTACTATTCCAGCGAGTGCGAGATATCGGCAGCCTGTCGCCGAGATTCAGCGCGATGCTGGCGTGCTAAAAACACATTCTCGGCGGCAGGCACTGTACCAGCCGGACACCTTGGGAGGAATCCTTTATCTGGCCTTTCTACAGCTGAGTCGATTTGAGTGGAATTCACCCATGCTTACGGGATCTGTTGTTGCTGACAAGCAGATCTACACCGTCCGGTAAGGGTATTCATCTATTCCTTTGTTACAGTGCAGAGTGTCCCTTACATGATGAGGATGTGGCCATACATCTTCTATTGATGGACTATTATATTCTTGATGTTTGTTTTTACACACGGACACTTGTTCACTTATCATTGTGGTTCCAACTACCAGAGTGTTTTATAGCGCTACCTATTCTATCCACTGTTCATATTCCAATTTTGTCTAATTGTTTTTGTAGCTGCTCACCTTCACTCGTTTATAAGATTAGCGCAGTTTTTCCCTTCCTTTTTTTTGATCTCCTCTGGGCCCTGGACAGAAATGAGGCTTCGGCCTTGGTAATGCTGGATCTGTCAGCAGCATTTGATACCATCAATCATTCTAGACTACTTGATCGTTTAGGGACTGTGGCAGACATTGATGGTACAGCATTGGCATGGATGACCTTATTTCTGCTGGACAGGGTTCAGAGAGTAAGGCTGGGACTGCACTCCTCTTCTGATAGTCCCCTGTCCTGTGGAGTCCCTCAAGGATCGGCCTTATCGCCTCTCCTGTTTAATATTTATATGAGGCCTCTTCTGTATATCATCCGCCGCCACAACCTATCTTTTCATGGTTAGGCTGACGATACCCAGCTCTACATTCCTCTGCCTAAGGATGGGGGGGGCACAGATAACTCTGGCCACCTGCCTGGAAGAAATTCAAGCCTGGATGGGGGCCAATTATCTTATGCTTAATGGCTCCAAAACTGAGTGCATGGTCTTATGCAATAAGTCATGGGCGGGCGGTTTCCCTACTTGGCCAGACTCGTTTTCATCGGTCCCAGTCACCCAGATCAGGGATTTGGGAATCATCTTGGATGATAGATTAACGATGCGACCACAGGTAAACCAGGTGGTGAGTTCTTGCCACTTCCACCTGAAACTCCTGAGGTCGACTTTCTTTATCGTACATCACGGGACACAGAGCGCATAGCCATTACACTTGGGTTATATGGGTACCTTCAGGTGTGGACACTGGTGTAATCAATTTCACAGGAAGTTTCCTCCCTATATAACCCCCTCCCACTGGGAGTGCTTCAGTTTTTTCGCCAGTGTCTTAGGTGTTGGTCACGTCTAGCTGTCCCTCGGAGGTCTCGGGACCCAGGATAGCTAGCCGGATCCGTCCGAAGTGCTTCAAAGCCAAGGTGTACGGTACCCGGGCCCTGCTGGAGTGGGGTTTTGCCTATAATGCCTCTCCTTGGAGGGCTGGATTCTGGGCTCCAGTGCCTTAGTCTCTTCCAAGAACTAAACGCTACTGATGCCAGGATGCTATATAGGTCCAGGGGTGTGGGTTCCTTAACACAGGACCCCGGTCCCTGAAGGTCCAAGACAATACCCACGGAGATTGGGGAAGGCTGGGCCTCTTGCATTTTGCAATACCCTGCGGCGTGGAGCAGGTAAGAGGGAACCTGCGGGACTTGGTTCGACAGTAGGTATCCCCCTGGGGGTTCTGGGTTGGCTAGTGGTATGCTTGTGCATCAGCCACTATCTCCACTATGTCTTTTGAGGCAGGATGGGATGTACTAATGTTTACCCAGATAACATGTGGATATATATATGCTTTTAAAGATATGTATTTTGCTACTCCCCCCAGATTTGCCTGTTAGCATGATACTGCAGCCCCACGTGTATAGAGAGGAAGTGCTGACAAAACTCCTGTTTCCTAGGAAGCCTAGGGGGACAGCTTCCTCTATGTGTGCACTACAAAGATTAGTGGCTTACCGGGTGTCTGTGTTACTAGCGCTGGTCCAGGCTTCTCCTCTGCTCTCTGCTTCCTCCATGTTGGTTTCAGCTTGGGGGGGCGGGCCAGCAGCGTCAGGTCTCGGATAAAGCAAAAAAAAAAAAAAAAAAAAGCATTTCCTGGCTGGTCATTCCCTCCTGAGAGCAGTGGAGAGTGAGGACACAGAGCGCGCAGCTGAGCCATTTCTGGCTAACAGTGACACCCAGTGGTGGTTTGTGGATCTTCAGGTCTGGACTTAGTCCACACTGACCAGAAAAAAAAAAAAAAAAGATTTTTTTCTTAAAGGGACTCAGCCTTAGATCTGGCAGTATCTGAGTCGGTGCAACCTTGGACTCCAGCTAACGGGCATTGGTGTGGCAATACTCACAGGACTCTCCTCGGTATTGCCGCCTTCTCAGGCGTATGAAAATTAAAAAAAAAAAAAAATTTTTTTTTTTTTTACCATAGCCTGTCCTTATTAATGTTTCACTTCTAGCTACAACAGTTGGGTGTTGGCTGTAGGGGTGTCTCAAGGTTGTGCAATGGCTCCCAAGGGATCAGGACCAGCTAAGGCTGCAAAAGGTGCCAAAAAAGTAAAGGGGTCTCCAACGGGGTCAGAGGATTTGGGCCAGGCTCCAGTGGTCCCACCCTCACCAGATAGACCACCGAACAGCATCATGCAGGAGCCATTGAGGGTGCTAGGGGCAGAGGCGGCCCCCAATCAACCCATTCCCGTTTATGTTACGGAAGAAATGCTAGAATCCACCCTGGGTGGGCTAGAGAAAAGGTTAACTGCTTTAATTGCCCGCTCTTTGCCGGGTGGCAAACGGGCTAGATCCCCGTCACTTAGAACGGTGTGTTCGGATGCAGAGGTCCTCTCTTCGGAGGAATTGGACCCACAGGGGGATCAAGCGGACCTGAGTCCTGACGGGTCAGACATTGAAGATTCCACTATAGATGAATTATTTTTTTCGGCTTCTCAAGCAGAGAGTCTGTGGATCCAGTCTCTGACGGATATGGTTCGCACTGCTTTTAAACTTCCAGTGTCAGAACAATTAGCCCCCGCGGTATCCTCTTTAGGTTCCTTGAAGGCACCATTGAGTGGTGCGTCTTTCCCGGTTCACCCCCTTCTGGAGAGCGTGATTTTTCAGGATTGGGCTCGACCTGATAGGATTTGTATCCCTCCTAAAAGGGTCACCATTCTCTATCCTATGGAAGAAGAATTTGCAAAGAAATGGGCACTCCCTACCGTGGACGCAGCCATTTCCTGCGTAAATAAATTACTGACCTGTCCGGTGGAAAATGTCCAGGTGTTTAAAGATCCAGTCGACAAAAAATTGGAGACCCTACTGAAGGCTTCTTTTACCACAGTAGGTGCCGGGGTTCAGCCAGCAGTGGCAGCCATTGGCGTTTGTCAGGCTTTAAAGGATCAGACTAAACCGATATTAAGGGACATACCGGCTCAGCAAGCTCGTGAATTGGCTGACCTCCCAAGAGCTCTCTGCTTTGCAGTAGATGCTATTAAGGACTCCGTTCAACAGGCGTCCCGTTTATCTCTGCTGTTGGTTCATATGCGTCGCCTTTTGTGGCTAAAAAACTGGTCAGCAGAGGCACCCTGCAAAAAGCTTTTAGCAGGATTTCCCTTTCATGGTGGGAGACTATTCGGTGAAGACCTAGATAAATATATCCAGACCATATCAAGTGGTAAAAGTTCTTTCTTGCCTATCAAGAAAAGATCGCGTGGGCCCGCATTTAAGCGACAGGCCTTCACAGGCTCGGCCCCTTTAACTTCCCGTCAGTATCGACGGCCTCCCGGGCGTTCAGCATTTAATAGCCGCCCACAAGGACAAGCCACGACAGGCAAGAGGCCATGGCCTCGCAAGCCGGTTAAACCAGTCCTCAAGTCAGATTCATGAAGGGGCGCCCCCACTCTCTTGGGTGGGGGGAAGGCTTCGGTTTTTCTCCGAAGTGTGGAAGGCCAGAATTCCCGACTCTTGGGTAAGATCCGTGGTAACCACGGACTACAAGCTAGAGTTTCGGGAAGTCCCCCCTCCTCATCTTCAGGGGTCAAGTCTTCCAAGCGACCCATTAAAGAGGGCCTCTCTTGTAAAAGCATTGGATCGTCTCTGGCTCCAAGGAGTAATTGTAGAAGTACCAACCCAGGAATGGAGTCTGGGATTCTACTCCAACCTTTTCATAATACCAAAGCCCAATGGCGACGTCAGGCCTATCTTGGACCTCAAACGCCTAAATCGCTTTCTAAACATTCAGACCTTTCGTATGGAGTCCATACGTTCGGTGGCAGCCAGCCTACATCAAGACGACTTTCTAGCATCTATAGACATAAAAGATGCGTATCTGCACGTGCCGATCTACCCGGCACAGCACAGGTTTCTTCGTTGTATGATAGATCACCGCCATTACCAGTTCGTAGTCCTCCCTTTCGGGTTGGCAACAGCTCCGCGGGTATTCAGAAATGTGTTAGCCCCGGTGCTAGCCGTCCTAAGGACAGAAGGCATTTTAGTCTTGGCATACTTGGACGATCTTCTGGTTATCGACAGCTCAGCTTCCAACCTCAATCAGGCAGTAGGTCGCACAGTTCAGCATCTAGAGGAATTCGGGTGGATTGTAAACCTAGAAAAATAGGTATTGGAACTCACAAAGCAGTTGGAATATCTAGGCCTTCGGCTAGATACAGACTGCCAGAGGATAAGTTTACCTCAAGCAAAGATCAGATCAATAGCTCAAGCAGTTCAAGTGATCTTAGGCAAGAAGAGGCCGACTATTCACCTATGTATGCGACTGCTGGGGAAGATGGTGGCCGCCTTCGAGGCTGTGCCCTACGCCCAGATCCATACCAGATATCTTCAGGCAGCCATTTTCTCTGCTTGGAACAAATCCATTCAGGCGTTAGATCGTCCGTTAGTGCTCTCCCCGAAGGTCCGGCGCAGCCTGTCTTGGTGGCTGGTCTCTCAAAATTTGTCAAAAGGGAAATCCTTTTGCCCCATCACGTGGAAGATAGTATCCACGGATGCCAGCCTGTTAGGTTGGGGGGCAGTTCTAGAAGAACAGACCCAGCAAGGGCTGTGGTCGGGGGCAGAAAAACTGCTTCCCATCAATATCTTGGAGATCAGAGCTGCTCGACTGGCCCTGATCGCCTGGACTCTCCCCCTTCAGGGTCTGCCAGTAAGGATACAGTCCGACAACGCCACTGCGGTGGCATACATAAACCACCAGGGGGGCACGAAGAGCCCAGCAGCCCAAAGAGAAGTAAACCTGATTTTCTCATGGGCCGAAGCCCATGTACCCTGCATCTCGGCGGTGTTCATCCCGGGGATAGACAATTCTCAAGCAGATTTTTTGAGTTGTCAACAGTTGCTCCCGGGGGAATGGTCTCTTCACCCCCAGGTATTCCAAGAGATTTGCCAAAGATTCGGAGTCCCAGATGTGGACATTATGGCAACGAGATCCAACAAAAAATTGGACAAATTCATATCCCGAGCCAGGGATCCCTCGGCCTACGGGACCGATGCGTTGGTTTGCCCTTGGCACCAGTTTTCTCTTCTGTATGCGTTCCCTCCACTGCAGATGATTCCCCGCCTTCTACGGAGGATCCGGGTGGAGCGCAGGCCTGGGATCCTGGTGGCCCCAGCCTGGCCCAGGAGGGCTTGGTACGCACTCATCGTGAAGATGTCAGTCGGGGCGCCGGGGCCGCTCCCCCTGCGCCCAGATCTGCTGTCTCAGGGCCCAATCTGCCATCCTGCTTCACAGCAGCTAAATTTGACGGCTTGGCAGCTGAATCCCTAATTCTTAAGGGCAGAGGCCTCTCAGATCAGGTCATATCTACGTTGATTCAGGCTAGGAAACCGGTCTCCAGAAATATTTATTACAGAGTCTGGAGAACCTATGTGGAGTGGTGCGAGTCTCAAAAATGGCATCCTCGAAAGTTTTTTTTATTGACAGGATCTTGCGATTCCTCCAGGTTGGCGTTGACAAAGGGTTGGCTCTTAGTACTCTAAAGGGGCAGGTGTCGGCTTTATCAATATGGTTTCAAAGACCCTTGGCCACCCATTCGCTTATGAAAACCTTCTTGCAGGGGGTCTTGCATGTGAATCCCCCTATTAGAGCTCCCCTCTGCCCCTGGAATTTAAATCTGGTCTTGTCAGCTTTACAAAGGCAGCCGTTTGAACCTCTGACAGAAATCCCTCTTGTGCTACTAACCCGAAAGTTGGTTTTCTTGGTGGCTATGGCTTCAGCCAGAAGGGTTTCCGAGCTGGCAGCCTTGTCATGCAGGGAGCCATACCTTATTCTGCATAAGGACAGAGTGGTTCTGCGGCCTCAACCTTCTTTCCTTCCTAAGGTCATATCCAGTTTTCACTTGAATCAGGACCTAGTCCTACCATCCTTCTTTCCTACTCCCAGAGAGGAAAGACGGCTTCATACTTTGGACGTGGTTCGAGCCACGAGGGTCTATCTCAAGGCTACAGAGAAGATTCGGAAAACAGATGTGCTTTTTGTTCTTCCGGATGGCCCCAAGAAGGGTCAGCCGGCTGCCAAGTCTTCCTTGGCTAGGTGGATTAAGCAGCTGATTTTTCAGGCATATGGTCTGAAGCGCGTTCCACCTCCTTTATCAGTTAAAGCCCATTCTACGAGGGCCATGAGTGCCTCCTGGGCGGCACACCATCAGATCTCTATGGCACAGGTTTGCAAGGCGGCAACCTGGTCTTCCGTACATACGTTTACTAAATTTTATAAGTTGGACGTTGCAAAGGGTACGGACGCAGCTTTTGGGCAGGCGGTCCTACGGGCAGCAGTATAGAATCCTCTGGCCCGGTTCACGCCCCCTTGTTTTTCTGTTGGTGGAGCTATTTTTTTCTCCTGACAATGTTTTTATTTGGCTATTCTTGGCCTTACGGTCTCCCTCCCTTCATAGAGCATTGCTTTAGGACATCCCAAGTGTAATGGCTATGCGCTCTGTGTCCCGTGATGTACGATAAAGAAAAAAGGATTTTTAATAAACAGCTTACCTGTAAAATCCTTTTCTTGAAGTACATCACGGGACACAGAGCTCCCACCCCTCTTTTGGGGAACATTGTGTAACCTCGGGAGAATTGCTTGCTACAAAACTGAAGCACTCCCAGTGGGAGGGGGTTATATAGGGAGGAAACTTCCTGTGAAATTGATTACACCAGTGTCCACACCTGAAGGTACCCATATAACCCAAGTGTAATGGCTATGCGCTCTGTGTCCCGTGATGTACTTCAAGAAAAGGATTTTACAGGTAAGCTGTTTATTAAAAATCCTTTTTTTTGCTTCATTGAAGAATCGCACAAGATCTCTATGGTTAATGCCATTATTGGAAGTCGATTAGATTATTGTAATGCTTTGTACCTGGGTCTACCCAATAACATCATGCAATTGCAGCTTATCCAGAATGCCGCTGCAAGGCTACTCACGGGTGTTGGTCGTCGTGACCACATCACACCATCGCTGAGAGCCCTGCATTGGCTACCCGTGAAGGAACGGGTTCTGTTTAAGACTGGTTGCATGGTGCACAGGGCTACCCATGGCAAGGGGCCAGTGTACCTGCAGGATAAATTCACCAAATATGTGCCTAACTGCACTTTAAGGTCGGCTAAATCAGAAACTTTGGTGATACCTAAATTTCGAAAGAAAAAATGCAGAGGGAGGACGAGTGCGGTTCAGGGAGCACTGTTTTTGAACTCCCTGCCTTTAAAACTAAGGCTTGAGAATGATCTTTTTAAGTTCAGGAAGCTTCTAAAAAAGGAGCTTTTTAGTCAAGCCTATGGAATCACATAGGTTTATATATTTTTTTTTTAATCTGCTAACCATTTTAAAAATTGATTTGTTCCGCTGCCTGTGTGTTTTTTTGGTTGTTGCTGTATTGTTGTTCTTGGCGCATTGAGGCCTACGGGTAACTGACTGCGTTTGTACTATTTTGTACTTTTAAGAATTTTTATAAATAAATTCTGTCATCGGGCGTCCATTGTGCAAGTTTGCAAGGCAGCCAATTGGTCGTCAATGTACACTTTCCAATGTTCTATGAAGGGGATGTGTTGGCATCTGAGGATGCTTCTTTGGGCAGCAAGGTTTTGTGGGCTGCTGTTTAGAGGGTCTATACCCTCTTGAAGGGGTATAGTTCGGGTCCAGCTTGTCCAGTGTTGAGCTCCTGTTACCTGGTGGTCTCTAGTGGTAGTCTTGAATTTTTCATTGTCCCGCCCCTCATGTTTGGCATTGCTTTGGGACGTGCCTATGGTTCTAAATAAGGAAGTGCTGTGTCTGTCAATGAATGCATGAGAAAATAGGATTTTTGACTTACCGTAAAATCAGTTTCTCAGAGTTCATTGACAGACACAGCACCCACCCCTCTAAGGCCTCGTACACACGAGGCAATTCATTTGTTCAAATCGGTCGGACCGACCGATTTGAACAAATCTGTCTCTTTGGATTTTGGTTTGCTCGCGTGTACACACGAGCAAACCAAAATCCCCGCCAGCAGACGGCACGCTGACGTGTCGGTGACGTGGCGGTGACGTTGACGCCGCCACGTCACCGCACCAGGAAGTAAAACACTTCCGCGCATGCGTCGAAATCATTCGGCGCGTGTGGGAGAAGACATGTCTGCTGGTTAGCGTACTAACCAGCAGACATGTCGGGCGGACGGGTTCCCAGCCGACAGATTGGTAAGCATGCTTTCCAATCTGTCGGCTGGCCAACTCCGTCTGCTCGCCCGTACACACGATCGAATCTGTCTGCTGGGACGGTCTAGCAGACCGTTTCCAGCAGACAGATTTGATCGTGTGTACGCGGCCTAAGGAGTTTTGATGCTTCTGACACGGCTTGTTACTAAACTGCAGACCTATAGCAGAGAGGGGGTATATATCACCTAGGACTGCCCATAGGCGTAGCCAGGTCTTTTTTTTTCTTTTTTTCTGCCTGGTGTCATACTCCTGTAGGGGGCGATTATAACCCTATGGTTCTGAATAGGGAAGAGCTGTGTCTGTCAATGAACGCAGAGAAACTGATTTTACGGTAAAGCCTCGTACACACACTTGGTTTACTCGGCAAGAACCAGCAAGAAAACTGCTGGCAGAGCTTTCTTGCAGAGTATACCGAACATTTGTACAAGGCTTTTAGTAGGGTTGTCCCGATACCACTTTTTTAGGACCGAGTACAAGTACCGATACTTTTTTTCATGTACTCGCCGATACCGAATACTGATACTTTTTTTTAAATGTGTCCCCAAATGCAGCCATGTCCCCCCACATATGCAGCCATGTCCCCCCACATATGCAGCCATGTCCCCCACATATGCAGCCATGTCCCCCCATAAATGCAGCCATGTCCCCCCATAAATGCAGCCATGTCCCCCCCCATAAATGCAGCCATGTCCCCCCCCCATAAATGCAGCCATGTCCCCCCACATATATGCAGCCATGTCCCCCCACATATATGCAGCCATGTCCCCCCACATATATGCAGCCATGTCCCCCACATATATGCAGCCATGTCCCCCCACATATATGCAGCCATGTCCCCCCACATATATGCAGCCATGTCCCCCCACATATATGCAGCCATGTCCCCCCACATATATGCAGCCATGTCCCCCCACATATATGCAGCCATGTCCCCCCACATATATGCAGCCATGTCCCCCCACATATATGCAGCCATGTCCCACCACATATATGCAGCCATGTCCCACCACATATATCCAGGCATGTCCCCCGTACCTAAATGATGATGCTGCCGCGTTAATCACCGTGCAGCGAACATTACAGGCAGCTTTTGTTTGAATAGCTGTTTTCCCTGCCGCGCTGTGTAAAGGACACTCCCCCTTTCTCGGGATTGGACAGATCCGTCCAATCCCGAGCAAGGGGGAGTGTCTATACACAACGCGGCGGGGAAAACAGCTATTCAAACTAAAGGTGCCTGTAATGTTCGCCGCACGGTGATTAAAGCGGCAGCGGCGGCTTTGCGATATACGGCGGCAGGGGGGGGCAAGTATTCTATTCAGGCATCGGGGGCATTTGCGGGAGTACAAGTACTCCCGTATCAAAAACGTATCAAAAGCAAACTGCATTGGTGTGAACAAAGCTTTATGCTGGCCATACATGTATCAATTTTCGGAAAAGAATATTCACTGAACGAAAGAATGTAATTTGAAAATGTAACTATTTTTTGACATTCAATTTTAAAATTAATGTAATTTCTGAACGAAAACCACATACACTGTCTGAAAATTTCTTTTGACCAAGAAGTTTTCTATTCTGTTCCTTCGAACTTTCACATCACTGTAGTAAAAAAGAATGTTCATTTGATCCCACGAAAAAAATCAAACAAACGCTCTAAAAAATTATTTTTTTAAGTAAGACATTCTTTTCGTATGACCATCATATAATATATTGCAGTTCTGTCTGAAAATCGGGAAAACAGTCTTTTAATCTTTTTTTTTCTTTAAATAAACATGTAATCCAAGTCTGATGTTGACCAGATTCACCTTGTATTAGTGTGTATACAATATATCTCTTGGCTAGGAAAGGACACATATATGAAGAGACAAGAAGGCTGCGAACCCCAAGATTTAGACATGTAGGAAAAGGAAGTTTACCCCATGGGGCTTTGGACAGCCAAAATATGAATATAACAATATAGTCTAGTAAAACATGATTCATTTGCTGATTGTCTATACCATACAGATAAAATATAATGACAATAAAAGAAACCCTTACGGATCAAGTGATACAATACAGATCATACAATATGAGTACAGTTACATACAACATTGCATAAAAAACTGCGTAGTGTGCGTGCCCCGGCGCGTTTCGACCTGTAGGAGGTCTCTTCAGGGGGATGATTGATTCTACAAAAATATATACATAACATAAGTTTGAGATAAAAAAGACATGTTTAAGTGTATATCACATAAAAAGACCCGAACAGAAAGTTACCGTTGTCAAATAAGTGTTCCGATTAGTCAAAATTGTACAGACGCGTTGGGAAAACTAAAGGGAGCCCCATACGAGCGCCCCTCAGATACCCGGAGGGGAGAAGAAGGAAGAACACGGCCCATAGGTGGGTTACAAGGAGCTGCACAGCTGAACGTCCTCCGACGACTTGGGAAACCAATACCTGCAATGAGCACCCCATGGGTTAGCCATATATTCCCAAGAAGATTCATGGTATTGAATCATAGCAAGTTGTGCTGGGGTCTGAAATGTATATATAGGTAAGGCATATAAATATATAAGAAAGGGACTGGCAGTATAGTTTTAACATGTCTAAGAAAATAAATAGGATCTAGACATTGAAAACCCATTAGGGTATTAAATCAATGAGTGTGATCAATGATGTGTCTTAAAAAATATGTAAATAAATAAATATTGAGGTACTACATAAGTTTGCATGCAGGTGCTCCATGGATGAACAGGATTAAAAAAGAAGAAAAAATAATAAGTGAATATTATTTTAATCTAATAAATAGTGCATAATGGTGGGTGGGAGTGTAATGCCAATTGCATTATAGACGTGATGTATGCCATCAAAATTATGTGGGTACATAGAGTGATGGTGGGAGTGAGAAAAAAAATGATATGATATGGAACTAGCGCACATTTCTTGCAGCTACCTTTTATTTTTTGTTTACAAACGATTTTATTGTAGAAAAGGTCAAGGATCACAAGAAAAAAGAATAACGATGATGGTACAGAAATGTATACAGGTATCATTGGTGATTAACATTGTACAGAAAGAAAGGGTTGTGGTTAGTACTAATTAAACCTGAACCAGAAGTGTGGCGTCCCAGAGAGACCATTTTTTTTGATATTGGGGCGTAGAATCATATAGCGTATGGTGAATTCTCTCCGAGAGCTTGATGTTTGTCATACGATTGAGAATCTGTGGCCAGGGTACCAAAGTGGAGCGCCAATTAAAGGCTATGGCCCAATGAATGGAGGTGAGAAATGTGTGGATAAGCCTTGTGCTTGATATTGGAATATCCTGGATTGGGCAGAATAAGAGGCAGGTTAGGGGTGTAAGAGGGATATTACGGCCGGCAATTTTGTCAATCACAATACTGGCCTTGTGCCAGGTGTCCTTTAAATGGGGACAGTCCCAAAATATATGCAATAGCGTGCCCTGGGCGGGACATCCCCTGAAGCAGAGTGGAGACAGTGAAGGGTAAAATGAATTAAGTTTAGTTGGCGTAAGATACCATCTATAGAGTAATTTAATAGCTGATTCTCTGATAGATGTTGTTTTGGTACATCTGTAAAGGTTAACAAAAATGATATCCCATTGTTCCAGAGTGAATGAAGTGTTTAAATCCGATTCCCATTGTAACATGGGATGTGACTTCTCAGGCATGTTTGTTTCATTCAAGTTTTTGTATATTCTGGAGATCAAGCCCCTATCACGAGGGGAAGAGATACAGATTTGTTCAAATTGAGTGTAAGGGGGATGAAGTGTAAGTGAATAGTATTTCTGATAGAACTCTCTAATTTTTGTGTAATTTTCAGATTCTCCAGGAGGCAGATCATATTTTGTTTGTAGGTTGGGGAAAGTGAGAAATTAGTTAAGGTGAGAGAGCGATTTTAAGTGGGTTAGGTTATGTGACTTCCAAACCGTTAGAGAGTTTAGACTTTGAGATCTATCTAGAGGGGAAAAACGCGGGTCACCTAGGAATGATGCCAGGGGGGGAGTGTCAGAAGATGGTTTTAACTTTGGGACCTGTCTAATCCAGAGTTGGAGTGAGTGGGCGACAATAAGGTTTAGCTTTCTTATTTTTTGTGGTAGGATGGTTTTGGACCAGAGGAGTCCTTGTAGGTTGTAAGTAAGGATAGACTCCTCCTCGAACAGGAGCCAAGGAATCTGGAGTGGAGAGGCGTACCATTGGGCTAGTTGGGTAAACCTGGCAGATAAGTAATAAAGCCACAGGTTAGAGATGCCAAGGCCACCTTTTAAGGGGGGTCTAAACATAAGAGAGTAACTAAATCTAGGTTTCTTGTTCTGCCAAATAAATCTGTTAGTCTCTCTTTGAAGTGAGTCTAGTGTTTTTTTGGGTAAAATAAGGGGGAGGGCTCTAGAAAAGAACAAAAGTTTGGGTAGTATCATCATCTTAATAGCGACTATTCTGCCCGAGAATGAAATCCGGTATGATGACCAAAGTTTAAGTAAGTTTTTAATTTTGTTAAACAAGGGGGGATAGTTTGCTTGGTACATAGAGTTATACAGGGGAGTAATCTGGATGCCCAAGTATTCAAACGAATCGACATGCCAATTAAATGGGAATTTATCCTTAAGGGAGGCTATTAAGGTTGAAGGGATATTAATAGGTAAAGCAGAGCACTTCGATAGATTTACACCCAGGCCTGACAGGTCATGAAATATGTCTAGAGTTTTAGTCAGATTGGGTAGGGAGATAAGAGGGTTAGAAATGAACAGGAGAACATCATCCACATAAAGACTCAGTTTGTATTCTTTGAAGCCTTTAGAATAACCCTTGATGTCGACATTGTTTCTGCACATGCGAGGGGCTCAATTGCAAGGGCAAAGAGTAGGGGGGAGAGTGGACAACCCTGTCTAGTGCCTTTCGTCAGGGGGAAAAAGTCAGAGTTGTTGCCTGGGAGTTTGATGAGTTTGGGGGTTATGATAGAGAGCCTTAAATCCATGAAGGAATTCATTCATGATACCATATTTGGGGAGTAAGGTGTCGAGATATGACCAGCTTACACTGTCAAATGCTTTATGAATGTCCAGACTGAGCAAAAGTGTGGATTTGGAGTGTAAGTTGGAGTCCTGGAGTTTGGTCAGGGTCAACTAAAGGGGAGATTACAGCGGATAATCTGTCAGCTAAGATACGGCCAAATATTTTTAAGTCATTGTCAATAACTGATATTGGGCGGTAATTTTGGGGGGTGGAGTGGTCTTTATTTGGTTTGGGAAGCAGGGACATGTTAGTCAAAAGCATTTCGGGAGGGAATTGGCCACCCTGTAAAATATTATTAAATAGTTTAGTGAGGTGTGGGGCAATGGTAGAGGCAATTTTTTTATAATAAGAAGAGGAAAAGCCGTCGGGGCCTGGGGCTGTGGATGTCCTTAACGTACCGATGATTCTGTTTACCTCCATATCTGTACAAGGGGCATTAAGGCAATCAATTTGGTTTTTAGTAAGAGTGGGTAATGAGATGTCATTAAGCCAGTCTAGGGAAGATTGTTTGGGATGTGGTTGGGGCGCGGAAAGGAGATTTTTATAGAAGTCTGTGAACAGTTTCATGACCTCTTTTGGATGGGATACCATGTTACCAGCTGAGTTCCTTAGTTTGTATGTGTGTGCGGGTTTCATAGAGTGATTTAACTTTCTAGCAAACTTGGTGGAATAAGAATTACTGTTGAGGAGAAATCTAGCCTTTGACCATCTGAGAGCTTTTTCAATGTCATTAGTTAATAAAGAGTCTAAGGAAGTGCGTTTCTCTTGGATCTGTTTAAGGAGATCAATAGAAGGATTTTGGTTGTGTCTGTGGTATAAGTGGTCTAACTCTTTCGTGAGGGATCTAATATCTGCAAGCTTGGCCTTATTTTTGATAGAGGCAATGTTTATCAAGTGGCCTCTCATTACCGCTTTATGTGCCATCCATATAGTTGCAGGAGACAAGTTGGGTGTTACATTGTGCATAAAATATTGCTCAAGGTGCGATAGGATTTGTTGATTGCTAGATGGGTCTGTGAGTAGGGAATCATTCAATCTCCAAGAGTGTGTTGTGTTGGCTAGACCTATGTGAAAAGTATCAAAGGAGACTATATTATGATCAGACCACGGACATGTATGGATATCCGCATTGGAAGAATTGGCCAGCAGGATTGGAGTGCAGAAGATGTAGTCAAGACGGGCGAAGCTATTATGAGGATGGGAGTAGAATGTGTAAGACTTTATGCCAATGTTGTGGGCTCTCCAGGTGTCAACTAATTGGTGGTTATAGAGTGTTCTGTTCAATGATTTGGGGAAAGCCTTAGAGGAGGGGGTAACTCTGCTCCTGTCTAGAGCAGAATGAGCTGCTAAATTAAAATCACCCCCAATTAAAAGATGAGTGGAGTGATAGTTATCTAATGTTTCGAAAAATGTATTGAAAAAGCTAGACTGGGCATCATTGGGGGCGTACACAGAAGCAATAGTAATGGAGCGCCCCTTAATTGAGCCTTTCAGAATCCGATAAAGACTGTCTGGGTCTTTAAAGACATTATGAACATCAAAAATCACAGAGTTCCTAACATATATAGCGACACCTCTAGATTTAGAGTTGTAAGTGGTACAATAAAATTGGTTGTAATTTTTGTCAAAAAATTTGGGGTGATTATCCGATGCAAAGTGCGTTTCCTGCATCAAAATTAAATCTGCACCCAGCCTTTTGTAGTGGCGAAAGGCCTTCTTTCTCTTTTGGGGCGAGTTAAAGCCTTGGACGTTGTGGGAGATCACTCTGAGACCCATTGTATTAGTAATAAAGAACGATGGTAGTTATGACATGGTGGTGTATGGGCGCTAAGATTAATGTCTAGCATATAGTGAAATAGAAGTAGTAATAATGTTACGATGAACAATATTGACGTTATAACTGGAAGAATACCTGCGTTGGGAAAAAAACTAGTGGCGACCGTGTCACTCTCTGGGTTTCCATATTTACAATATAACAATATAATCGTCAAAATGTAATCTACAAGAATTCCTGTAGCCCTTTCAATGACGGGTATTATGTTGAACTCAAACGTGTGAATTGTAGAGGATAAGGTAACTGAGCTATAGCGTCTAAGCGATGATGGACCACTGAAAAAATTCCAATCAGTATAGGACCACATCGTTCCGACGCGATACACTGGGTATACTAGAAACCTTTTATTTGACCTTTTCAAAATGTTGTAAAAATAGAATATTTCACTGAAAATATGAAAAATATTGTAAAAGACATGGGGGTCAGGGTGAGGAGCACTACCTGACCAAAAAAAATATTTTAGTGGACAATGCCATCCAATGCTCACAAATGGGAACTCAACTGTCATGACCATGTAAAGCAGGGTCAGTAGCAGAGAAATTACTACTTTATCCCTGAGTCTTGTGGAAGGCAAAAAAAAAAAAGGGGGGGGGGGTTCTTTCCATGTATGTGTAAAGGCATACAGCGACTTGTTGAACATGTTATCAAAATGCAAACTGGTGAACAATGTACAGTCAGTCAAACTGTTAATCAAACTAAAAATTGTTATAGCTTTTGTTTAAGTCATGCAACAATGCGCAGGGAAAGGGGGAAGAGGGAGAGTGAGAAGAGGGGGAAAAAAAAAAAGGGGGGGAGGGAGAGAAAAAATTTCCGAACAAAAAACTGGGGAAATTGTTAACTGTATGAAAAAGACTGCTTAGTATATAAATGTTCATGCGTCTAGGTTTCTGAATGGTTGTCGCCATCTTCTCTGGTCACGACGTGTTGCTGGGGTGGCCCAGATAGGAGAAATATGGGGAGTAGAGGGAGGTCTTGTATCAGCACTCGGATCTAAAAGGCCCAGTTTTATAAGGAGATCTTTTCCCTCTGAGACGTTGTAGACCGTGTAGGTGGTACCGTTATGGGGAACCGTAAGTTTAAATGGGAATCCCCAGCGGTACATTATATGAGCTGATTGGAGAACCAAAGTCACCTCCTTCATTTTGCGTCTCCTTTCCAGGGTAGCTTGAGAGATGTCTAGGAAAATTTGAATTTTGGCGCCATCCAACTCGATATTGTGCATATTCCTTGATGCTCTTAAGATGTTCTCTTTTGTGATGTAATCTTTCAAACAGAGAATGATATCCCGTGGAGGTTTATCTGGGGGTGGTTTGGGGCGTAGGGCCCTGTGAATTCTATCACATGCAAAAGAGGATGGAGGTGAATCAGAAAGGAGATTGTGGAACAGTTTGGAGATTGCCGGCGTCAGATTGCCGGTTGTTCCTTCGGTTTCGGTTGTCCAAATCTTCCACTTGTGATTGTAAGTATGTGTAATTTTCGGCTAAGAGTTCAAAGTCCTTCCTGAGGTCATTATGCGCAAGTGATAGTTCGTCGTGTTTGGTTTCCAAAACGTCGGTGCGACCTCCCAGGGTTGCTATTTCTTGCGTGAGCGTGTGGGTTGTTTTTTGAAGTTCACATTGTATTTTGTCCGCAAGTTTTTCATAAATCTTAGTTAAACTAGAGTCCAAATCAGCTTTTGTGATCTGAGCGTGAGGCTCATTTCTATTATGTGAGGAAGCAGAGTTCTGTAAAGGAGTGTTAGCGGATGAGGAAAACTGAACCGGCTATGAGCCGTTGCTTTTCTGCGACATTTTCCTCTGCTCTTTGTTGCGCAGAGAGTATGTGACCAGAGAGTGCTGATGCGCACGGCGGGTATACGCCTTCTTGCCCGACGGCATGCACAGGTGTGAACTGCAAGGGTGTATGTGAAAGATAATGTTGATTCGGGTGCTTTTGCCTTACAGCATGAGTAAAATCCTCGCTTGATCTATGAGGTGTTTATTAATTGATGGTGAACTGCATCGCGCCACGCATGCATCCCCACTTATTAATGGGAGTGTCTTTCAGTGCATTATTGATCCATTATCTCGGGCAAAAGATTTGCTTTCATGCAATTAAGTGGCTGTTTGCAAAGCAAAGGTCACGGGACACAGATAGGGTAAGGATCAGGAGCTTTTGAATTGTCGTTTCTCTAGACAGCGGGGTATAGCAATAAGGTTGCTCTTGAATGTGACACAAGCTGCAGCCCCATCCAAAGTAGTGAGGGGGGGCTCTGGTAGAAGGTGGGTACAATAAGTGTCACTACAGATGACTGTCTAGACCAGGGAACTGAACAGCTCCTGCAATAGTGTTGGTGGGGGCAGCAAGATGGCTACACCACTTATTCCAGGGAGCAGAGGGTGTAGCAATATGTCCACTCTCCTCTGCAGGGGTTATGGCAAGGCAGTCACAGAAAATGGCAACACTGGGCTCCCCTTAGCCTGGAAGGGTGTGTTGCTTTTGTTGAGCGGTGTGTGTAAG
The DNA here is from genome assembly GCA_029574335.1 of Rana kukunoris. Taxonomy (NCBI): domain Eukaryota; kingdom Metazoa; phylum Chordata; class Amphibia; order Anura; family Ranidae; genus Rana; species Rana kukunoris. The sequence goes on along the minus strand of CM056055.1, from coordinate 92,157,640 downwards.
GGGGGAGAGAAAGTCTCTGGCCCAAGGTGTAATGGGAAGGCTGGCTCCTACCTGAGCTCTGGCAGCACCGATCACCGCTCCTTCTCCTGAGAGGCCTCTCAGCAGTTTGTGTGCAGTCTGTGTGCCGCGCTGGCCGAGGATGTCTCCAGAAGGGCTTCCGGACCCGATCGACGCCCGCGGCATGGATCTTGGCACTCGAGAGCGGGGGATGTGGAGGCTAAGTAGGCCTCAAGATGGCGGCCGTACTCCCGGGGATAGAGCCCGCCGCGGGCCGTGCACGGGGCTAGTAGCCACCCGGGACGTCGGACACTGGAGCCCGCTGTAACGGTGGTGTCCCGGGATGGCTGGTGTGGACGCCGCAGGAGGATAGGCAGACAGTGGACAGCCGAGGATTGCTGTGGTTGAGTAGGCCCCAAGATGGCGGCCGCACGGACGGAGCTGGAGCCCGCAGCCGGGCCGATATCAGAGCCCTGGATGTCCAAAAAAAAGTACCGGGTAGGTCAGGGGATGTCCTAGGACAAGGGTGAATGACCTGGGTAGATTTGGTGAGGAGGAAAGCTCCGGATGGCTAAGGATTATTGCGGGGATAGTGGAGCTCCACTGCAGCACGTCCTCTTTCTATCGCTTCCGGACACGCCCCTGCAGCTACCTTTTATATATAGCATACATGCATTATTTGATACTATCCAGTTTCATCATGCATTCACTGCCTTTATTGCAACCTTTTATTACTTATGATTAGCCTGTTGGTCCTGGGGGTTCACCTTTCTTGCGCCCCCTCTCCCGGGGGAGGGGGGGTACATCACGGTCCCATGGGGGGTTCCCCGCAAGGTGGGGGGGTGGTGTAGTGCTCGCACATCCCCCGTCCCCTCTTATCTGTCCAGCTTTGGCTGAGTATTCCGCTTCCCAGCCATTTGCGGGCTCTACCTTGCCGGCGGCGTTCTGTGTTCATCCCCGTATGGCTGTGGCGGGCTGCGCGCTCATTAGGCGCAAGCGCATGCATTCCCCCAATAACGTCATGCGTTTTGCAACGGGGATGACGACAGTGGTCGGGGCCCCCCGGCTCTCCTTAACACCGAGGGAGCCGCACTAGGGTCGCTCATCGAGCGGCCCCCACGTCACTATCTCCATTGTCCATGGGGCCTGCATATGTTATAGCACCTTTTTTTTTGCCACGCCCATAGGCCCATATGAGAACACCTGCCTGTGAAATAGTTGATTCCAGGCAGCCTAGCATGGACGGCAGGTTGTATACTTCTTCCCTAACAATTGAAAAGAATAAAGGCAAAGCCCCCTAGTCGGACTTTAAAGGCACTATGATGTGTCAAGTGTAGCAAGGAAGAACATAATATTTCTATATAATTTATTGAGAAAGTATAAGATAAAAGTTGATTACATGATCTATAACAAATGCAAAAAGTACATAATGATGAAATACAGTTCAACATATCATGCTGTGTGGTGTGATGCCCTGTGTAGTCCCGACGTTTCAGGGAAACATAGTCCCTTTCTTCAGGGGTATTCCAGGATTCACAACTCTAAAAAATGTATAGAAAATGATCAGAATGATCTTAATAATGTTGATGATGTTGCTGTATGGATTAATACTGAAGTACTTACAGTAAACTGTCTCCTGTAGTGAAAAATATGTCGGGCAGCAAAAATAATATAGGCAACAAATGGCGGTACAAAGAATTTTTGTTTTACATATTGTTTCACAAATAAGTATGCTGAATAGGCGGAGCGCCCTCTAGTGGATAAATTATAGAATTGCTGAGTTGTCAGGGACCAAGGAAAGAACACTGCTAATAATTTGTTGCCATTCGGTCTCCTTATCAGTGAACTATTGGCGACCTGGCAGATGCATATGCCATGGCCGCCATCTTTCTCCTCCTGTGCACATGCCCCGTGTGCACAGTGAGGTCGACGTCGGTTCAATCCATGACGACGCGTCATCCCGCTGCACGCGCATGCGCGCTACGGGTGACGCGCGCCATGGGATTCTTTGATGGAGGGTTATTTAAAGCAATATGGCGATAACGAGCATATGGATTCTTCTACACAGGACATCCCGATAGCACCCAACAATACAACCTCGCTGGTAGCTGCATACACGCAGAGAAATACAGTCCCTCCTAACAAACCAATATCAACCAGTCAATCCAATCGTTCTCTTATCGATTCGTCTTTTTTAGAACAGATTTTGGCTCAAACACGTTCCCCGTCTCCTATAGGGAACACACAACAACAAAATCTCTAGAAGACAGTGATTATGGCCATGAGGCCGACATGCCAGAGACCCAACTTAATATCATCAATTTGTCATCGCATCAAATGTCCCCTACTGAAACCTATATCCTAGGTAAAGGGCTCAATTTTTGCCCTAATTATAACCTGGATAAATTTGAAGTATACAAAGATTTACAGCTATTCATTAGAAAACTCTTACTCAAAAGTCTTTTCAGCAAACAACATTCCGATGCACCATTTACTCTAGAGGAACAACAAGCACTTGCTCAACTAAATTCTCTTTTGGAAGAAAATGAAACAAACATATCGCCAGACCATACAATCTTACCTTCGGTCGACACCAAGATTATTGCTTCGGCAACCCCATTCAATAGTACTAATTCAAAATTAAAGAAGAAATCGGACTTTTGTCCTGCACCTAGTATAAATTCCAATGCAGTAACCTTCCTTAAACTCGTCAATCAAGATCTGGCGAAACTAAAAATTAAGAATAAAATTCATAACAATTTGAACTTTGATGAGAAAAAAGCTCTTCAAACCCTCTCAGCAAATCAAACCATCACCATCAAGTCAGCCGACAAAGGGGGCAACATTGTAATCCTAGATAATGATCAATACACAGAAATGTGTCGCAAAATCCTGAAAAACCAACTATGGTACAGGCGTATTCCTTTCGACATTATCGAAAAATACAACAAAGAATTCTACTCAATTGTAGATCGAGCATACCTTAATGGCGTTATCAATAAAATCACATGGGACTTTATAAGGGTCAAATTTCCAGTTACGCCAACTTTCTACGCACTTCCTAAAGTGCACAAAAACCCCAATGATCCCCCAGGGAGACCTACCATCTCTGGGAGAGGATCATTAACTGACAATGCCAGCAAACTAATCGACGAGTTTTTGCAACCTCTAGTAATCCAACTACCTTCTTACGTTAAAGACACCATCCACTTTCTACAAATCATCAATGATCTCTACATTCCAGATCACGCTACTTTGGTCACCATCGATGTAGAAGCACTTTATAGCTCGATCCCTCACGATCGAGGAATCGCATTAATAAAACACATCTTACAAACCAAAGGCATAGGTGATCCTTCCTATCATGAGTTTATTACTTCTATTCTTGAATTTATTTTGACACACAATGTCTTCTCCTTTTTTGGCTCCCACTACCTCCAGATACAGGGAGTTGCAATGGGGACCTCTTGTGCCCCCTCATATGCAAACCTGTATCTGGGGGAGTGGGAGAAAAACCTTTTTTCGGATGATATTTCCGCTATGTATACGGACCATATTACAGCGTGGTATCGTTACATAGACGACATTTTCTTGATTTGGGACGGTCCACCTGATTCACTACAACCATTTTTGCAGCGTTTAAACAAAAACGAGTTCAACTTATCATTTACTATGAATCACGATAAACAGTGTATTCCTTTTCTGGATGTTGAAGTCTTTAGAGACAGTTCACAAAAATTGGGAAGCAAGCTCTACAGAAAACCGACATCCGGTAACAACATCCTACACGCATCCAGCTTCCATCCCCAAGCACTAATTAAATCCATTCCTTACGGACAGTACCTACGGATCCGACGAAACTGTTCCCGCGATGAAGAATTTAGAGATCAAGCACGAAATCTAAGAGACAGATTACTACAACGTGGCTATTCACATTCTTGCCTTAAGCGCGCATATCAACGTGTACTCGCATTAAACAGAAATACCATCCTGTATTCGTCTAAACCCCGTGACACCAGCAATCCTAGCCGCATCATCACCAGATTCAATATGCAACACAATGCGATTACAAACATCATCAAAAAATACTGGCACTTACTGTCCATGGACTCCACTCTGGGACAATTTGTGCCAAAACATCCACTATTCTCTATGAAAAGAGCTAAATCCTTAAAGGACAAACTTGTCACAAGTGAATAAAAAGGAGATGCAAGATCAGATCCCTGCAAAGCCAAAGGCACATTTATGTGCGGAAAATGTAATTACTGTAAATTTATGCATACAGAAAAGAACCCCATACTCCCCAATGGTCAAACCTTTTATCCTCAACACTTTGCCAATTGTAAAACGTTAGGTGTCATTTACATGTTATGTTGTGACTGCGGATGTTTTTACATAGGCAAGACCAAACTACAATTCTGGCAACGTGCCTACAAACACATCAGAAGTATGCGCAGAAACGACCCAGAACTTCCACTTGGACGCCATACCCTATTGGTACACGCAGGCAAATTTCCGAATATCAAATTCCTAATTCTTGACCGTATCCATCCCAGTCCCAGAGGTGGGGACTGGAACAAGTCCCTCCTCCAACTGGAACTGCGATGGATCTATACTTTACAAGCCACCCTGCCCCCCGGACTCAATGAAGCGATATGCTTCAAACCCTTCCTCAAAGGGTTTTCTTCCGGGGGAATGGAAAAATGATTATGCAATTCATCAAATACTACCATATATTTCTACTCCCTCAAAATAATCAATTTCAGTACATTATTTATTCTCTTTTCCTTTATGTAATTTTTTCTTTCGTTATACATTAAATTGCAATTCATGTCTACATTGAGCTCTTGCCTAGTAGTAAGAATCCTGCAATATACTTTACAACCCTGGTTTAGGCCGTGTAAAATAGCATATGCATTTAAACAATGGAATAGGTTTGTTTCAAAAACAACAATTTACCGATAATAACCCGTAATTTTTTTCTGTTTTCAAGTTATCAAATTATCATTTTACAAGTATCTGTATTACTAATATCTGGTAGTATAGGCCGTGTAAAGCAACTATATAGACATAGTACTATATTGATATATATGTAATTATATTTATATTTAGTAATTTTTTTCATCATGATGTATATTTTTTAGTATATGCTCAAACTGCACCATTACCAATGACATATATCTATTGATTGCTACAATTATACTTGGAACAATTCTGCAAATCAACCTTCCCCCTTTTTTCCCCCTTTTTTTTCCCCTCTTCTCTTTTTTTCTGACTCTTTACTATGTCATAATGTCTTCCACATTTCAAAAGCAACAAATTATTAGCAGTGTTCTTTCCTTGGTCCGAGCCAGTTTGATCTGTCCCTGACAACTCAGCAATTCTATAATTTATCCACTAGAGGGCGCTCCGCCTATTCAGCATACTTATTTGTGAAACAATATGTAAAACAAAAATTCTTTGTACCGCCATTTGTTGCCTATATTATTTTTGCTGCCCGACATATTTTTCACTACAGGAGACCATTCGGTCTCCTTATCAGTGAACTATTGGCGACCTGGCAGATGCATATGCCATGGCCGCCATCTTTCTCCTCCTGTGCACATGCCCCGTGTGCACAGTGAGGTCGACGTCGGTTCAATCCATGACGACGCGTCATCCCGCTGCACGCGCATGCGCGCTACGGGTGACGCGCGCCATGGTGATGGGTCATGGCGTGTCATCCTGCTGCGCACGTATGCGCACCTCGGATGTTTACGCGCCACGGCCCAGGGAATCAGCTGCCCTGTTAGCCCCACACCTGCCTCATTAGCCGTGCGAGCACAGCTGCAACCCCTTGCACTGTGCGTCGCAGATTGGCGGATGGGCACTATATACAGCAGCAGAGGAACCAGTCATTTGCAATCCAGCAACTTGCTGGACAACATGACGGTTCCTCTGCACTTATCTTCTCAAGGTAACAAACCTTTTATTTTATTTTGCACAAATTGCTTATATGTCCTTTTATACCAATCGTGGCTACCACACTGTTAGTCTCCCTGTTTGCCTTGGTCATCTACATACATTCAGGTTTGCACTTACAGGAGTATTTTTACTTCATCAATTCCTCAATATTTAATCTTTAACGCCATCTATTGAGCATTTTTTGCTATTACATCCAACTATATTTGTTTTGACCAAGTTAATATAACATGGATATTTATATTTTATATACATTGTACATATTTACTCATTATTCCCTATTACATTTCTTTTACATATTTCCAGCCTAATATGAGCCTTTCCATCGCTACTTATTAGGTAAGCCATACCATATCCCCCAAATAAAATGTTATAAAATACAATCTATTTCACATTCTATGAATACAATTATGTCCATAAACATTAACACACATCATCATAACTCTAGGCTCCAGTGACCTCTGACTCCAGCAGCATATCTATATCTGGCAACAACGTACTCAACCATTAGACTGTTTGCAATTTTGCCCTGCCGTCAGCGGCCAGGTCAGCAGACTCGGATCATCCGGAAACCCATGCTTTTAAATACATGATCTACTTGTTTGAATTATCATACAGTTTACTGTAAGTACTTCAGTATTAATCCATACAGCAACATCATCAACATTATTAAGATCATTCTGATCATTTTCTATACATTTTTTAGAGTTGTGAATCCTGGAATACCCCTGAAGAAAGTGACTATGTTTCCCTGAAACGTCGGGACTACACAGGGCATCACACCACACAGCATGATATGTTGAACTGTATTTCATCATTATGTACTTTTTGCATTTGTTATAGATCATGTAATCAACTTTTATCTTATACTTTCTCAATAAATTATATAGAAATATTATGTTCTTCCTTGCTACACTTGACACACCATAGTGCCTTTAAAGTCCGACTAGGGGGCTTTGCCTTTATTCTTTTCGATTTTTCATTTGGATGTGGCACCTTAGAAAATCAACTCTGATAACTCCCTTTCTTCCCTAACAATTAGTAGTCTGTGTGCCTTTTGCATCTTTTGCAGCGCAGACTTTAATATCCAGCAACAAGCACTACCAACTTATTCCAGCAACCTACCTATATCCTGCCTACCACTTTTCAGGTAACAGCACTTTTTCACTCACACACTTGTTAGTTGTTTATCCAACTATAACTCTTCCTCTCTTTATTTCCGACACCAGCCATCTCAGCCCTTTTGGTTGATGGTTTTGTTTCATAGCACACTTTTTTTTTTCTCACTCCCACCATCACTCTATGTACCCACATAATTTTGATGGCATACATCACGTCTATAATGCAGTTGGCATTACACTCCCACCCACCATTATGCACTACAGTATTTATTAGATTAAAATAATATTCACTGTGACGAACGCGAGTGTCAGATCCCCGCCCTCCGCGCTAACTTGCGACGAAGGACAGACCGACCCCACACCACGCAGTCACTTGCGTAACAATGCCACTTTCAGCTGCGTCCAGCACACAGATTTTCCAGCTTACGGGACAACAATCTACGTTCTGGTAGCCTGAGAGCGAATGTCACTGGGCTAATGACACAATTAACCCTTTAACTGCCACCATCAACAGTGATAAAGGAGCGTTGGTACTCCTGTCAATTAGCAATACCAATTATGATTTTGGAATAAGCGTCTGAAGCACACACTGTCACCACAGGCAGGTCTGCTCAGAGGCCTTACTTCACACAGTAGCGCTCTTCAAGAGGCAGGTTCGTTTATAGCTTGCATTAAGAGTTTTAGAGACAAAAGTTAACACTTCAAAAGGTTTATTATAAAAATAGCAAACTTGGTGCAATAAGGTGTTACAGAAGAATATGTTTAAAGAGATAATGACAATATACAGCACCACAGTAATAAAGGTAGAATTTAAGAAGAATAATACTTGCAATTAATGTCCAAGGTTGATCAGAGTTCAGTTGATGAACTGGGTAGTTGGTTCTCAAACTTGGCAGGTGCTCCTACTTTGATGGTAAAACGGAGACTCTCTCATCACTGAGCATCTCTCTTTTCTGTCAGATCACAAGGGGCGTAGACCACGATCAGTGACCAATTGTCTGGGCATCTCAGTTAGGGGTTGGTTACTGGGAGGGGTCCACATTCATGCCCATATCCCAGGTACACCTTGTGATACATATTCATATCTCTGCAGCTCTAATGTTTACAGACTAACAATATACATTTTATTGTTCAGCATGATATTTGCTTTAAGAAAAGTCCAAACATTAAACGCCTATGATCAGTATTCTACCTAGGACCAGTGGCGTAACCAGAGTTATGGGCGCCCGGGGCAGAAATTTTTTTTCGCCCCCCCCCCCCATTGTATAATCATTCACTCTGGTTATAAGGATCTGTAATGTATCCCTCTCAGGGCTTTCAGCATGTAAGGGGTAAATTATTGCAGGATTAATCATTTAACCCCTTACTGTAAGGGATTAACAGACTGACCCCCCCCCACAACCACAGATCCCCCATCATAGACTGAACCCCCCCCCACAATCACAGATCCCCCATCACAGACTGACCCCCCCACAATCACAGATCCCCCATCACAGACTGACCCCCTAAATAACAGACCTCTCATCACAGATGGATCCCCCCAATCACAGATAGACCCCCCACAATCACAGACCCCCTATTTAACAGACCTCAGACAGTAACCCCCACCATAGTGCAGACCTCAGACAGTAACCCCCATAATAGTGCAGACCTTAGACAGTAACCCCCATAATAGTGCAGACCTCAGACAGTAACCCCCATAATAGTGCAGACCTCACAGTAACCCCCATAATAGTGCAGACCTCAGACAGTAACCCCCATAATAGTGCAGACCTCAGACAGTAACCCCCATAATAGTGCAGACCTCAGAGAGTAACCTCCATAATAGTGCAGACCTCAGACAGTAACCCCCAATAGTGCAGACCTCAGACAGTAACCCCCAATAGTGCAGACCTCAGACATTAACCCCCAATAGTGCAGACCTCAGACATTAACCCCCAATAGTGCAGACCTCAGACATTAACCCCCAGTAGTGCAGACCTCAGACAATAACCCCCAGTAGTGCAGACCTCAGACAGTAACCCCCAGTAGTGCAGACCTCAGACAGTAACCCCCAGTAGTGCAGACCTCAGACAGTAACCCCCAATAGTGCAGACCTCAGACATTAACCCCCAATAGTGCAGACCTCAGACAATAACCCCCAGTAGTGCAGACCTCAGACAATAACCCCCAGTAGTGCAGACCTCAGACAATAACCCCCAGTAGTGCAGACCTCAGACAGTAACCCCCAGTAGTGCAGACCTCAGACAGTAACCCCCAGTAGTGCAGACCTCAGACAGTAACCCCCATAATAGTGCAGACCTCAGACAGTAACCCCCATAATAGAGCAGACCTCAGACAGTAACCCCCATAATAGTGCAGACCTCAGAGAGTAACCTCCATAATAGTGCAGACCTCAGACAGTAACCCCCAATAGTGCAGACCTCAGACAGTAACTCCCAATAGTGCAGACCTCAGACAGTAACCCCCAATAGTGCAGACCTCAGACATTAACCCCCAGTAGTGCAGACCTCAGACAGTAACCCCCAGTAGTGCAGACCTCAGACAGTAACCCCCAGTAGTGCAGACCTCAGACATTAACCCCCAATAGTGCAGACCTCAGACATTAACCCCCAATAGTGCAGACCTCAGACATTAACCCCCAGTAGTGCAGACCTCAGACAATAACCCCCAGTAGTGCAGACCTCAGACAATAACCCCCAGTAGTGCAGACCTCAGACAATAACCCCCAGTAGTGCAGACCTCAGACAGTAACCCCCAGTAGTGCAGACCTCAGACCTCAGACAGCGGCGTGTGTGGTTTCCCTCAAGCGCGGGCTCCTCCTCCTCTGTGGGTGTGAACAGAGAGGAGGGCCGCCGCCGGGTGTACCAAGATGGCCGCCGCTCCGGAGCTAGGCCGAAGCCGGGGACTTTCCTAGGCCGAGGCTCCGGAGCGCTCCGCGGAGCCGGTGGATGGATTCGCCCCCCCCCATTTTTCGCCCGGTGCGACAGCCCCCCCTGCCCCCCCCCCCGCTACGCCAGTGCCTAGGACGAACAAATGGGGCCAGGGCCTTCCGTATGATTGATCATATTTATGTCTGGGCTTGAAACGTTAAAAATTATCTGAGGAAACTAAATATGTTCGTTGTTTGGCTGTGCTACGCGTTAGGTGGAAGTTATGAAAGATACTTACTTTCAGACTGATTTCCCAGTTTTAAGTCTTTAGGATCACTAAGGCATTTATAACCAGTGTCTGCTGATTCTCTAAGGTGAGAGGGTGACAGCTTTACAAAAGGCCAGGAACCCTGTCAGGCAACATTAAGAAACATAGTTTGGGTCTGTTTCTTGGAAGAGATAACAATTCCTTTGAAGTAGGAAGCCTATGAATTCCTGAGCAAGAGGGAGGGAGTGGGTGAGTTTATTTCGAGGGCTTTCGAACAACATGGCTGCTGTACAGTTTTCACTCATCATGGCCGCTGTGTAGCCATCGTGCAATATCGTTACATTCACTTATTATTTTTTCTTCTTTTTTAATCCTGTTCATCCATGGAGCACCTGCATGCGAACTTATGTAGTACCCCAATATTTATTTATTTACATATTTTTTAAGACGCATCATTGATCACACTCATTGATTTAATACCCTAATGGGTTTTCAATGTCTAGATCCTATTTATTTTCTTAGACATGTTAAAACTATACTGCCAGTCCCTTTCTTATATATTTATATGCCTTACCTATATATACATTTCAGACCCCAGCACAACTTGCTATGATTTAATACCATGAATCTTCTTGGGAATATATGGCTAACCCATGGGGTGCTCATTGCAGGTTTCGGCTCCCCAGGTTGTCGGAGGACGTTCAGCTGTGCGTCTCCTTGTAACCCACCTATGGGCCGTGTTCTTCCTTCTTCTCCCCTCCGGGTATCTGAGGGGCGCTCGTTTGGGGCTCCCTTTAGTTTTCCAAACGAGTCTGTACAATTTTGACTATCGGAAAACACTTATTTGACAACGGTAACTTTCTGTTCGGGTCTTTTTTATGTGATATACACTTAAACATGTCTTTTTGATCTCAAACTTATGTTATGTATATTTTTTGGTAGAATCAATCATCCCCCTGAAGAGACCTCCTACAGGTCGAAACGCGTCGGGGCAAGCACACTACGCAGTTTTTATGCAATGTTGTATGTAACTGTACTCATATTGTATGATCTGTATTGTATCACTTGATCCGTAAGGGTTTCTTTTTTTGTCATTATATTTTATCTGTATAGTATAGACAATCAGCAAATAAATCATGTTTTACTAGACTATATTGTTATATTCATATTTTGGCTGTCCAAAGCCCCATGGGGTAAACTTCCTTTTCCTACAATATATCTCTTCTGTCTGTAATTCTCAAAGGGGGTTAGAGAGTTAGCTCCCTAACCATATAGTTGGCTATTTATATTTATCCCTGCATATAGGTATTTAAGAATAAACTGCCTTATCTCTCTTTTTACAGTGCTTTTTTTTTTTCTAAGGGGGGGTAGTGGATTGTCGGTGTGTTATTTTTTTTATTATTTAACTACTAGCCGACCGCCCGCCGTCATATTACTGCGGGACGGTGGCACTGCTGGGGGGCGAGAGCCCGAAGCTATACGTCCACTCTAAAGCGGCCGCTAGGGGGCCCCCGCTCGCCCCCGAGTCCTGCGCGCGTGCCCGGCGGGTACAATCGCCGCCGGGCACACGCGATCGCTCATTACAGAGCGGAGACCGGGAGCTATGTGTGTAAACACATAGCTCTCGGTCCTGTCAGCGGGGGAAACGCTGATCTTCTGTTCATACAATGTATGAACAGAAGATCAGTGATTTCCCCTAGTGAGGCCACCCCCCCATACAGTTAGAACACACCCAGGAACACACTTAACCCCTTCCCCGCCCCCTAGTGCTAACCACTTCACTGCCAATGGCATTTTTATAGTAATACAATGCATTTTTATAGCATTGATCGCTATAATAATGCCAATGGCCCCAAAAAAGTGTCAAAAGTGTCCGAAGTGCCCGCCATAATGTCACAGTAGTGAAAAAAAATGCTGATCGCCGCCATTACTAGTAAAAAAAAATATTAATAAAAATGCCATAAAACGACCCCCTATTTTGTAAACGCTATAACTTTTGCGCAAACCAATCAATAAACGCTTATTGCGATTTTTTGTTAACAAAAAATATGTAGAAGAATACGTATCGGCCTAAACTGAGGAAAAAAAAAATTTTTTTTATATATTTTTGGGGGATATTTATTATAGCAAAAAGTAAAAATTATTGAATTTTTTTCAAAATTGTCGCTCTATTTTTGTTTATAGCGCAAATAATAAAAACAGCAGATATGATCAAATACCACCAAAAGAAAGCTCTATTTGTGGGAAAATAAGGACGCCAATTTTGTTTGGGAGCCACGTCGCACGACCGCGCAATTGTCAGTTAACCACTTAAAGACCCCCGCACGCACATATACGGCCTCAACATGGCTCGTACAGGCACAAGGGCGTAAATTTATGTCCCCGCCTGAGTGCGGTTCGGGGGTCCCATCGGGACCCCCTCCGCGGCGTGCGGGGGTCTCCCTACCTCTGGGAGCGATCCGGGATCTGCGGGCGGATGTCCGTGATATCCGCCCCCCCCGCGATCGCTCCCAGCCAATGGGAGCGCGCTCCCAGCCTGTCACTTCCTCCTCCTGTGTTTACACAGGAAGGAGGAAATGATGTATTCTCTGATCGCAGCGCTGTTTCCCAGCGCTGCTGATGAGAGAAGACATCACAAGTAAGTGTGCACCAACACAACACTGACACACACTCACATAGGCATATTAACCCCTTGTGATCGCCCCCCCCCACCCCCCTGTCACAGTGTTACTGAATGCAGTGATTTAATCACTGCATTTAGTGTCAGTGTGACAGGCACTGTAAAAAACAGTTAGTGTTAGGTTCAGGATAGCCCCCCACCCCCCCTAATAAAGTTTTAACCCCCTGATCACCGCCCTAGTTAACCCTTTCACTCCCTATTGCCAGCGTCACTAAGCGATCATTTTTCTGATCGCTGTATTAGTGTCGCTGTTCCCGCTAGGTAGCTATTTTTTTTTATTGCGATTTTTTTTTTTTTTACTAAAGACATGTGGCTAAATAAATTTTGGCCTAAATGTTTGACTAAAATTTAGTTTATTTGATTTTTTTTTAACAAAAAGTAAAAAATAGTGTTTTTTTTTCAAAAATGTCGCTCTATTTTTGTATATAGCGCAAAAAATAAAAATCGCAGAGGTGATCAAATACCACCAAAAGAAAGCTCTATTTGTGGGAAGAAAAGGACGCAAATTTTGTTTGGGAGCCACGTCGCACGACCGCGCAATTGTCTGTTAAAGCGACGCAGTGCCGAATCGCAAAAACACCTTGGGTCATTTACCAGCGTATTGGTCCGGGTCTTAAGTGGTTAAAGCGACGCAGTGCCGAATCACAAAAAGTGCTATGGTCATTGGACAGCAATATGGTCCGGGGCTAAAGTGGTTAAAAAAAAAAAATCTATTGCAATTTTTTTTTTTTTTTTTAATCAGCCCTGTTAGGGGGGCTTTGGTGAGATATCGGGGGTTTTAACAGACCTCTGACATCTCCTCTTTAAGACAGAGAAAGGGACTAAGGACACAAATTCCCCAGTTCCTTTCTCTGCAGCCTCAGCTGAAATGAATAGAGAGAAGCTCCTCTCCATTCATAAACTGAAGCATTGTAATCACAGGTTACGATGCTCAGTTATGTGAATGGACAGTGTCAGTGATCACTGACACTGTTCATTCAGAAAAGGTAGGAGCCGAGTTTAGCGGCTCCTACCTCCGTTCTCCATCCTGACAGATTGAGGGGGAGAGCGGCACGGGGAGAAGACAGCACGGGGGGAGAGCAGGACTGAGTGTAACAAAACAGCAGGGGGGGGGGGGAGAACGGCACGGTGGGGACAGCACAGGGGGAGAGCGGCACAGAGGGGGACAATACAGTCAGCATGGGGGAGAGTGGCACAATACAGTCTGCATGGGGGGAGAGCGTCACGGAGGGGGGACAATACAGTCGGCATGGGGGAGAGCGGCACAATACAGTCTGCACGGGGGAGAGCGACACGGAGCGGGACAATACAGTCTGCACAGGGGGAGAGCGGCATAGAGATACCTGACTGATATCCGACTGCCCAGGTATCGGATGAAGCATCGGAGCATTTCAGCCGAGTACAAGTACTCGGAAATGCTCGGTATCGGTACCGATACTAGTATCGTATCGGACATCCCTAATAAATATATATATATATATATATATATATATATATATATATATATATATATATATATATATATATATTCACGGTATATACACACACACATTTTGTCGTGTTACAACCAAAAGCGTAAAGGTATGTTGTACGGATTTTATGTGATGAAGTAGACCAACACAAAGTGGCGCATAATTGTGAAGTGAAAGGAAACTGATAAATGGTTTGCAACATTTTTTACAAATAAATATGTGACAGGTGTGGTGTGCATTTGTATTCGGCCCCCTTTGCTCTGATACCCCTTACTAAAGTCTAGTGGAACCAATTACCTTCAGAAGTCACCTAATTAGTAAATAGAGTCCACCTGTGTGTAATTCAATCTCAGTATATCTCTGTATAAATACAGCTGTTCTGTGAAGCCCACATATGTTTGTTAGAGCAGTTTTTTTCAACTTCAGTCCTCAAGGCACACCAACAGGTCTTGTTTTCAGGCTTTCCATTATTTTGCACAGGTGATTTGATCAGTTTCACTGCCTTAGTAATCACCACAGCCATTTCATCTGAGGGAAATCCTGAAAACTTGACCTGTTGGTGTGCCTTGAGGACTGGAGTTGAAAAACACTGTGTTAGGCCTCGTACACGAGGCAATCTATCTGTTCAAATCGGTCGGACCGACCGATTTGAACAGATCTGTCTGCTGGCATTTTGGTTTGCTCGCGTGTACACACGAGCAAACCAAAATCCCCGCCAGCAGACAGCGCGCTGACGTGTCGGTGACGTGGCGGTGACGTTGACGCCGCCACGTCACCGCACCAGGAAGTAAAACACTTCCGCACATGCGTCAAAATCATTTGGCGCGTGTGCGAGAAGACATGTCTGCTGGTTAGCATACTAACCAGCAGACATGTCGGGCGGACAGGTTCCCAGCCGACAGATTTCAAAGCATGCTTTGAAATCTGTCGGGTGGCCAAATCCGTCTGTTTGCCCGTACACACGGTCGAATCTGTTTGCTGGGACGGTCGGGCCGACCGTTTCCAGCAGACAGATTTGATCATGTGTACGAGGCCTTAGAGGACCTTAATGAGCAAACGGCACCATGAAGGCCAAGGAACACACCAGACAGGTCAGGGATAATGTTGTGAAGGAGTTTAAAGCAGGGCTAGGTTATAAAAAAATATCCCAAGCTTTGAACATCTCACGATGTACTACTGATGAGAAAAAAGGTATTTAACAGTTTTTATATTTACTAAAATAATTTCATTTTCATGTTCTGTGTCCTGGGAGACCAGTAGGGCTGCAACTAACGATCATTTTGATAATCGATTAGTTGTCCGATTTATTGTTTTGATCAGATAATAACCTTAAAAAAAGTGTGATGTATGATTTAGTTAATATGTAAAGTACAGTGCCTTGAAAAAGTATTCATAACCCTTGAGATTGTCCACATTTTGTCATGTTACAACCAAAAACGTAAATGTATTTTATTGTATGTATTGTACTGTTTATGTTCATTAGTTATTATCTCAATAAACTTATATTTGATTAAAAAAAAAAGAAAAAGTTACATAGGTTGAAAAAAGACACAAGTCCATCCAGTTCAACCACAAAAAATATAAACAAACAAAATAAAAAACATAGTACAATCCCATACACCCAACTCCATAACCACATTTGATCCAGAGGAAGGCAAAAATGATCTACCAAAACCCCCAGATCCTTCTCCACTACGGATCCCCCCAGTTGTACTCCTCCTAGTATGTATGATGCATGCATATTCTTAGCCCCCAAGTGCATAACTTTACGTTTATCAACATTAAATTCATCTGCCACATAGTTGCCCAATTAGACAGAGGATTGAGGTTGGCTTGTAAATTGGCGACATCCTGCAAGGACGTTATTCCATTGCATAGCTTGGTGTCATCTGCAAAGACAGAAATGTTACTTTTGATCTCAGACCCAATATCATTTATAAAGATATTAAAAAGTAAGGGTCCCAACACTGAACCTTGGGGTACACCACTGATAACCTTAGACCATTCAGAGTAAGAATCATTAACCACAACTCTCTGAATTCTGTATTTTTCAGCCAGTTTTCTATCCATTTACAAACTGATCTGTCCAATCCTGTAGACTTTACCCGTGTGTGGGGAACTGTATCGAACATTTTGCAAAATCTAAGTATACCACGTCCATAGCCACGCCTCTGTCCAAGGTTTTACTTACCTCTTCATAAAAAGAAATTGGGTTTCTCTGACAGTCTTTCATGAATCCATGCTGTCTGTTGCTTAACCACTTCAGCCCCAGAAGGTTTTACCCCCTTCCTGCCCAGGCGAAATTTCAGCATCCGGCACTGCGTCGCTTTAACTGACAATTGCGACATGGCTCCCAAACAAAATTGGCGTCCTTTTTTTCCCCCACAAATAAAGCTTTATTTTGGTGGTATTTGATCACCTCTGCGGTTTTTATTTTTTGCTGTAATAAATATTCCCCAAAATATATATATAAAAAAAAAAAAAATTTCCTCAGTTTAGGCCAATACGTATTTTTGGTAAAAAAAATCGGAATAACATTTATCGATTGGTTTGCGCAAAACTTATAGCGTTTACAAAATAGGGGATAGTTTTATGGCATTTTTAAAAAATCTTTTACTAGTAATAGCGGCGATCTGCGTTTTTTTATTTATTGGGAATGCGACATTATAGCGGACGCATCGGACACTTTTGTGACATTTTTGGGACCAATCGCATTCATACAGTGAACAGTGCTATAAATATGCATTAATAACTGTATAATTCGCCTACAACAAGGGAAATTGCTTCTTTTTTGGATCAGTGTCATCTCCCGCGTTTGTCGGCCGCAGATGTGGTGCAACTGAATGCGCCGCTCACGACTGACGAGTTGCTGGAGGCGTTGGCGCTCTCCTCTCCTGGCAAGTCTCCGGGCTCGGATGGCTTGCCGGCGGAGGTATATGAGCGCTACTCGGGTAGTCTGATACCTCTTTTGAGGGAGGTGTTTGTGGATGCGTTTGAAGGGGGCTCCCTGCCTCAATCTATGAATGAAGCTATAATAGTGCTGCTACTGAAACCTGGTAAGGTTGCTCGGTGTGCAGATTCTTATAGACCCATATCGTTATTGACAACAGATGTGAAATTATTGGCCAGGGTGTTGGCCACCAGACTAGCTAAAGTTATAAACAAACTCGTTCACACGGACCAGTCAGGCTTCATTCCTTACCGATCCACAGCCATTAACATCAGGCGCCTTTTTCTAAATCTACAGATACCTGCTGACAATGAAGGCCAGAGGGTGATCCTCTCATTGGACGCTGCCAAGGCCTTTGACAGCGTCGAATGGCCCTATTTGTGGGAGGTCCTGGGTCGATTTGGATTGGGAGACAACTTCATCAAGTGGGTACGGCTGCTGTATGCTGCCCCCACGGCTCGGCTGCGGGTGAATGGGGACCTTACGGACCCCTTTCTTTTGCACAGAGGCACAAGGCAGGGGTGCCCCTTGTCGCCCCTGCTTTTTGCACTAGCCCTTGAGCCTCTGGCGGTGCAAATATGGTCCTCCCCTGAGATAGCTGGTTTTGAGAGGGGCGAGCAGATAGAGAAGATCTCCCTTTATGCGGACGATACTTTATTGTATTTGGGGGATGTGGATAAATCCCTTACGGCGGCTATGGAGTTGATTCAACGATTTGGCTCCCTGTCGGGTTTTTCAATAAATTGGGGTAAATCCGTTATTTTACCGGTGGATGGTCTGGTCGCCTCGCTGCCGAAGGTGGCGGGGTCCTTGCAGGTGGTGGAGTCTTTCAAGTACTTGGGCGTTCAGGTGTCAGTTAACCCACAGAAATATTTGGAGGAGAACCTCCTTCCCCTTTTTAAACGCTTACAAATGACCTGTAATACCTGGTGTAAACTTCCGTTGTCAGTGATAGGACGGATAAATTTAATTAAGATGGTCTGGGGCCCCCAACTGTTATATATCATGCACAACTCCCCTCAATGGATACCTCGTCGGTGGTTTTCTCGGATAGACTCCTTATTTAGATCACTGATTTGGAAAAAGAAGGTGGCCCGTATTCGATTGTCCACATTACAATATGATAAAGACCAGGGGGGGGGCGGCGGTCCCCAATCCTAAGTTTTATTTTCTGGCTTCTCAGTTGCAGCATCTGTGTGGCATGGGGCGGGTCAATGGCAATGACTTCATTGACACTCTACTACGAGTGGGATCCGGGAGTGCGACGGTCTTGGCGTGTCTGGAGGCGGGATTTCCGCACCTGCCTCCGAAGGCGCCCACCGTAATTCTCCTTAGGAAGCTGTGGTCCGTGGTTAGGTCCACTTTGGGTGTCTCGGGATTTCTAGTGGACACTCCTCTGTGGGACAACTTAAACCTGATGGAAATATTCAAACTCGAAGGCTTCCTGGCCTGG